>JALJCO010000163.1:0-322500 GCA_023101725.1 Atherinomorus stipes
TTAACATAAGAGAAACACTTCTACTATCAGACATGCAGCTTCTCCATGTCTGACTGGGAACTGATGAAAGACCGGATCAGATGATCTGAGGGGTCTGGCAGCTTCATTCTGGGTCAGGAGGTCCTGAACCATCCAGAGCTTTACAGACCAGCAACAGGACTTTCAAGTCTACAACAGTCTACGACAAGACTAGGATCTTTCAAGGTTTAGACACAGATTAGTTTTCTTTAGGGATGTCTGATATTATTTTTTTCCTCCCTTACTAATAAAAATCTTTATGAGAAAATATAACATAATAACAAAGCGTAAAAGCAAACAGTCTAATTTCTACTTGGTTCCTCAGAAAGGTGATGAAGTCCGAACATCTGGAACCACAAACCTGCTTCACCTTCCAAACTTAACCCCGTAAGATGAGGTGAATCATGGCGATTCTGTGCGGCTGCATCAGGATGTGTTTACCTGCATCTTCCTCCCTAACAGGGTCCAGAACCACTCGGTCCAGATGAGGGGCCTCCCACCGGTCGAACAGTGAGTCGTCGGAGCTGATTATTCCCGGAGCGTAGCGCCATGACACCCTGAGCCGGAAAAGAAAGATTCCCGCTGAACTCTGACGTCTTAAAGTCCAAATAACCCTGCATCCTCGTTTCCTGCTGGATCGGATCAGCTGAACCTGGGCTGGATCAGCTGGGCATCGTGTCGGTTGTGTCTCCTCCTCACCTCCAGGAGAACCTCCCCATGGCCTCCATGACCTCTCCCAGACAGTCCAGCTCCACCTTCTGTCCTGACGTCACCGTCGTCGTCCTGAGTCCGCACCGCCACATCTCCAGACATCTCACCTTACGGACGCGACACTGCGACGACGTCTTCGTCTGAGAGATGTCCTGATGAAGACGATGGCGATTGTTGTCATTAAAATGAATAAATAATAATCAGAGAAAGAAGACGAGGCCTGACATCGCTGCTCATCTCATCACAGAGAGAAAAAGCAGCAGCTGCAGCCACACATCTGTAAAAACTCTACTTTTCTGTGTTTGTCTTCAGTTTTGTGAGTCTTGCTGGTACCTTTGTTCCATCCTTCCTCTTCACGTCGTCTTCCAGCGCTTTCTTGCTGTCGTTGAGCGAACAGAGGGTTTGGGTTTTGACCCCCAGCCCGCAGGTTGTGCTGCAGGGGGAGCTGTCAGTGATGACCTCCACCGGTACTTCATCGACCTCATCCAGGTCTGCTGAGGTTGGGAAACGGGCGCAGACGAGGAGGAAGAAGTAAAGTCTCACGGAGCCTCGTTGCATTTTCACATCTGATGGTGAATCTGCAGGAAAGAGGACTCAGGTTTTGGTTTCTGTCCCAGGAGTCAGCAAGTCTGCCGGTGGGTCAGATCCACCCATGTTCATGTCCTGAAACAGGGGAGGACTTTGAAGTTAAGGATCGACCGATACAGACATTTTAGGGCCGATAGAGATACCAGTATTTTCCTCATCAACCTGATGATATTTGGGGCCAATACTGCATTTGACCCCCAAATTAATATAATGTACACAGACAACATTTGCTGGTTCATTTAACCATCGTGGAGCTCCAGATAAGATCAGGCTCCTGCACAAGTCCAGACCACCACGCTGGAGGACTACAAGACCATCACTTCATCCATGCTGCACCTTCTCCCTGCAGCATGGAGCGGCCATACTCAGGATGGGGGACTGGGATTGGCCCCCACATCCAGGAGGATGATGAGCAACAACTTTCACATCATCCCAAAATCTATACCACCTTTAAGTAGGGCTGGACGATAATTCAATATCAATATATATCGATCAATAGAGGTTTTTTCAATATAAAAAAAAGAGGGTCAATAAAAGTTCAGTATAGAAGCACAGTTTTCTGCTCTAGCCTATCGGGTAGCATGATACTACAGTCACTCCTTCCCCCCAAACCAATCACAAACGCAGACCAGGCAAAGGCTGAATTGGGTTTCAGTGTTATGCCCCTTTCAGACTTCCACTGGAAAGCGGTAATATTGTGAACTCTCTCCTTTATAACGCTGCATTCAGACATGCGTACCGGTCTTTTACCTCAGAGATGTAGCGGACATGTACCGGCTGCTCTACATGTCACAAGAGCGGAAATGTTGCGGCACGTTGTTTTGGCTGAACGCACAAAAAAATGTTCTGGACAGAGTTGAAGGGAGAGCGGGGCTGTGCTGACTTTCTGCAACATTTTGTGATGTCTGAAAGCGCCGGGACACGATAAGACCACAAGGAAGCGGCATTTTTGAAAAGACGAGTCTGTTTAAAGAGCGGATGGACTTTACCGCTCATGTTCCACAATGCAGGTCTGAAAACTGCTTTAGTGTGAACTTTATTATAAGTAGGTAATTCAGCAAAAGCTTATATGGCCAGGGCTGCACCTAACATAGCTTTTAATTTGATAATGTTTTTTTTTTTATATATATATAAATATCGATATCGATCTATAAAGATTTTTTTTTTACCGATAATCTTTTTTTTCTATATCGTCCAGCCCTACCTTTAAGCTAGCAGAGAGGTGAAATGCACTTACCCTCTTTGGAAAGCAGAAATCACAGCGATGCTGAATTCAAACTGCATCTTATGATGAGATGCTGCTCTGTGGCAACACACATTCCAGAACCAAGACATTCAATCTGGACATGAGTCACAACAGTGGAAAAGAAAACATTTGTTTGCACAAATTTGACCTTCTTTGTTTTAAAATACTGGACTAAAGGTTTCTAGTGTGCAGCTGTGAGACCTGTCAGAGATGTTAAGCTGGAAAAAAGATCCACACATATGTGGATATACAGTACATATATAAGTGGTGTAAATCTCTGGTTTGATAATGATACAATATTATATTGTTGCAGTTGATAGTGATTTGATGTTTGTCGATATCTCAACTTCAATCATGATAGGATTTCAATTTAATTTTGTTTAGGATCCACCGATATGAAACAATAAACGATAAAGTGCATGGGAATCCTCCCTTTGCATCCAGTTTTTCCCAGTCGTGACAACAGATCCAGTTTGAAAGCCTCCTCTCTGGTTGTGATGTCCCCACTTATGATACATGTTTCTGCATGAGATCATAGCCGTGTCTCAAACCGCACACTTGCAACTCATTGCAAGTGTGCAGATTAGCATTGCCCGCGAACGTGAGCTCACTCTACTGAGCCGGTATAACCGTGGCCTCAAACACATGACCAGATCATAACTGTCATCAGGGAGTGAACAGCTTGGTAGCATGCTACAATAGCCATTAGTAATTATGTCTAAATCATTTCATAAGCATTACTTAAATCAGTGCAGTTCCACCTCTGATGCAGCGGGGGGCGCCACCGCTTCATTCATCACCATCATTCAGCTCTGAAAACAGTTTGAAAGTCCCGCCTCTAGGGGATTATCACGCTTACCGGAAGTTCCCGGCTTTTGGACACTTCCTCTTCCGGGCCATGTTAACGACAGCCGTTCCTGCTCTGTTATACTGTTTAAATCGGATAAACTACAAACATACTTAAGTTTTCATTCCAGACCGAAGTGATACTGGATCAAAAGCTGGATCAAAGCGATCGATTCGCCGCGGTGAATGGCCGAACTTTATAATAAAACACACGTTTGTTTGTCGCCGATGGGGCACAACACCGGCACTTCACAGCATGCTAGCATTAGCCAGCTAGCGTTTACTGACGTGCTTAACATTGTGCGTCCTAAAACACACAAACATCTGAAAATCGGGTCTGTACTCCCCCCGTTTCCAGTGGAACAACTGGGGACTGCCAAGAAAGGAGACGCTTTCCGATGCTTGTGTGTTTTCAGCTGCACAACTTTAGCCACGTCATCAAGCTGGCTAATGCTTACAGGCTAACACGACTGTATAGTCTGCCGGCCACAAACAAACGTGTATCGTTTTATTATAAAGTTCGGTCCTCCACTGCGGTGAATCGGTCGTTTTGATCCACTTCTTCCTTAGCATCACTCAGTCTGGAATGAAAACTTGGCATTGGCGTTTATCCGATTTACAAACTTTAACAGAGTAGTAGCTGGCGGACTACTGTTAGCAGGTTAGCATTAGCCAGCTTGATGACGTGCCTAACTTTGTGCGGCTGAAAACACACAAGCATCTGACAGCGTCTCCTTTCTTGGCAGTCCCCAGTTGTTCCACTGGAAACGGGGGGGGGGGGGGTACAGACCCGATTTACAGATGTATGTGTGTTTTAAGACGCACAAAGTTAAGCACGTCGGTAAACGCTAGCTGGCTAATGCTAGCATGCCGGTGTTGTGCCCCCACCGGCTGCAAACAAACATGCTACGTTGTTTTATTATAAAGTTCGGCCCTTCACTCTGGAGAATCGCTTTGATCCACTTCCTCCTTAGTATCACTTCAGTCTGGAATCCGTGAAAATTTCAGTAGGGTTGGCGTTTATTCTCGTTATCTACGAAGTAAAGCAGGGACATTGAACTGAACCGGAAGTGGGCTGTCTAACTGTTTAAAACCGGAAGTTCGGAACACGGAAGCGTGATAATCCCCTCTTCTGCTACGTCAGGAAGATGGCGTCCGTTTAGTGCAAGTAGTGTGCTTTGTTTTGCACTTCGTTTCTGGCCGTTATTAGGGCAACATCCGGGTATTTTCAGAGCAATGAATTCTCACTAAAATTACGCCATGAACGCACTACATACTCAAAAACAGTGTTTGAAGTGCTCAAGTTTGAGACATGGCCGATGGCTCTGGCTTTGTGTCTGTACTGGACCTAACTGTCTTTCAGCCCCTCAGTCAGATCGATGCATCCAGACACAGACAAGGTCAGCCTTCTGCAGCAAAAACACTCGTTTTAAATAATTTACCAAATGTGATAAGCAGAAATATGAACTTCTTTTTTGTGGCAACGAAGGCCAAGAGTGGACCAACATACCTGTCAACAGATGAAGAAGTATTTTTGAACATCAGAGAAAACACCTGATTGCAGTGATTGTCTCAAAGTGTTGCTAAGCAACATTTTAGCTTCAGAGCCCCATCATGCTTTTTCACTTGTTTTATTTTTTGTATGTTTGTTTTTAATGTTTCTTTCAAACTACAACTCAAAATCAGGGTCATTATTTTCATAGAATTTTAATTTATTATTACTTTTGTCAATTTCAACTTATTTCACTGACAGCTGATTTTTTTCTATCTTTAATTGGAGGGAATGCAAGCCTGCAGGGAATTACACAGAGCACGGGAGAATTTTCAGTGTTCATCTCAAAAAACTGTTTATTTCACACAGCATGACCTACAGAGGCACGACAGACAAAACTCAAAAGGAAAGAAAAAAAAAAAAAAAAAAAGGGGGAAAAAAAAAACAAAAAAAAAAAAAAAAAGGAAGGAGAGGGGGGAGGGGGGGGGGGGAAAGGGGAAAATAAAGAAAGTCCGAGAGGGGGGAACCCGTGGGGTGGGGGGCGGGGTGGTTTTGCGTCAACACAGGGGGGGGCCTCGCCGTCCCCCTCCCCTTTAAATAAACCACAACACTTACAAAGTTCATCTTTTAAAATAATTTACAATCATTATGCAGCATTTCTTGCAGGCATCTTTTTAGTAGCTGATTTTAATTCTACTATTTTATTGTTTAACAGGCAAAACATTCAAATCAACTCAAAGGTAGGGTGGGGGATCCTGGAAAAGCAGTTCCAGCCAGCTACATTTTGAAAATAAACGACTCAAAAGTCCAGCCCCTTTCTTCAGACTTCCCCCTGAAACCACGCCTCCAGAACGTGAGAAATGTGGGAAGGGGGAGGACAAATGACAGTTAAATTTGATTGACGGGAGGCAATCGCCATTCCGCCATTCCTCCACTCAGACATGGGTCCCCACTTGTCGAAATTCCTACACTTAAATTTCTGCCAAACGTCTCATCGTTCCCACAATTTTTCATCCGATGGTCAAAATGACGGTATTTGAAAAAAAAAGAAACATCCCACCATTCTGACAATGCATCCAGTCTGCACAACGCAGCAAATCCGTCGCTATTTTAGTCAATGAGAAGCAGTCCACCACTCTGCCGGCACTCTGCTCCGCTCCAACACGTCCGCTCAGGTCCGTCGGCCCCCGCCAAAAATACAGATCACCTCTATTTTCCCCCAGATTCCACTTACTCCGCTCCGCACAGCGCAGCAAATATGCTGCTGTTATTCAACGAGCTGCTGTCCACATGCTCCAAGCAGCTCCGTTGGCGTATGGCCTCTGCATTGTTTACAATTTGGGCGCAGCACACTTTGCAAATCCAAACATAAAATACATGAAAAAGCACAGTTTATTAAAAATCACCTCCAAAATTGGATTTTTCTACAGCTACAGATCAGGACAGCGATTATGAACAAAAATGGAAAACATGAAATTCCCCAACGTAAAACACCTGTTTCTATTGATCACGACAAAAAAAGGCGGAACTCTGAACTGTCTGCTTCCTTGTGCGGTTTCAAGGCCATTTGATTCGTCTCGTTAAATCATGTCTCGCGTCTCTTCTTTTACCTTTTCTCTGCGTAGTTCTGCGTTTGTTCGTATGTTTGGGTGGGGCCTGGGGGCTGTGTTGGAGACTTGTGTTGTGGGGGGGGGGTGGGGCACCATGTTTCTCTCTTTTCTTTTTCACTCTTTCTCTGTTCCCTTCCTTATTTTTTTCGGCGATGGGGGGTGTGGGGGGCCTGGTTGTCGGGGAATGCGCGTGTGGTGGGGAGTGGGGGGGGGGTTGTGGCGGGTGGGTTGGGGGGGGCCCGGCAGGGGGGGTGGGGTTTATGTTGGGGGGGGTGTAGGGGTGGGGGGTGGGGGGGGTGTTTTTGCTATTTTTTGGGGATGTGTGGGGGGGGGGGGGGGAGCGGTGGGCTGGTGGTGGGTGTTGGGGTCTGGGGGGGTGGGGGGGGATCCGTTTGTGTTTTGGGGTGGGTGGGGGTGGGGGGGTGGGGGGGTGGTGGATATGCTGGGTGTCGCCTGGGGGTGGGGGTTGGACCGTGGCGGGGGGGGGGGGGGAGGACAAATAGAATCTGAAAAATCCAGGTTATTTGCTGTCATTTACAGCAAATGACCACGACTTATAGTCCAGTGCGATTTATATATGTTTTTTTTCCTCTTATGGACACATTATTTGACTGGTGCGACTAATAGTCCGGAAAATATGGAAATATTATTTTCTTTTTTCTATCTCCAGAAGCCGCGGGTCGTCCAGGTTCAGTGATATGGTTCAAAATCACTCAATCAATCAAACCTTTATTAACGGACACATATATGATCCATAGCACAAAACAAAAAACACACACACAAAAAAAAGAAGAATGAAGCCGCAACATCCAGATTAACAAGCTCCATCACAACTGTTTAAATCTGATTTCAGAAGCTAAAACTTTATTTTAGAAATTAATCAGAACACAGAAAGAAATCAGCAGCACGCTCGCTCTCAACAAAATTAAAAAAGCAACAGGAGATGACTGAAGCCCACAGTTCTGTTATTATATCTAAATCTTCCTTTTTAAAAAATATGTTAGATCAGTAATCTAACTATTTGCCGTCATTGTATCCGCCTGGTATCCTCTTGTCTGTATGCAAGCACACTGCAGTTTCACATTCGGAGGCTTTGGAGGGAAAACTGTTTCATTCTTTGGCATTTTACCAAATTGTGTTGTGGCAAGTAAATATTATGCTTTTACAGAAGCAAAACGCCTCATCAGGGACTCTTCATCACCGTTGCAGTTCAGCGCCGAGTCACGTTTCCTTACCTGGAAAGCCTTGTCGGAATGGTGGGACGTTTGTGTGTCGGAATAGCGGGATTTTGGAATGACGGGATGTCGGAATGGCAGCATGTAACCTTGATTGACATGTTACCATCCAGTGTCCTGAATGCGTTTTTATTTCCTGTCCTGTTCCACAGGTGACTAAAGTTTGTCATTTTTATGAGCATTTAATTCATTTGCTGCAATTGTGGTGTGAAGGACGTTTTATTGTAAATACTGTAAAGCAGTGGTTTTCAAAGTGGGGGTCCTCAGAAATGTGGGGGGAATCGAAGATAAAAAAAAGGGGGAAAAAAGCAGTAGGCTTATTTCAATTTCCGGATTTAGTGCCTGCTTTGATAGAGTAACTCCATTTCCAGTTACAGCATCTTTGTCTTTTCTTCTTTCCATTTAAATTACTTCGTAAAATAAAATAAAACGATTAAATTCAGATTATAAAGAGGAGCCTTACATTCATAAAGCTCCTCATGGCAAAGCAAATCTGTTCAACACAACAAAGCAGCAAGACACCATCATTCTGCTGCTACGATCCTGGACAGGACAAGCAAGTTAAAAAAAACACCAAAAAAAACAGTTTAACGTCACAACTCCTGTCTGGCGTAGGGTTGTAAAAAAAAAATCGATACCACGAAAGTGTCGATGCTGAAACACCGGATTTGGATACGATGCTAATTTGCCATGGAATCGATACTGCAGAGCGTGCACACTCGACAGGCAGCAGTCAGCCAGGCAAACAGCGGCTGACTGACCGACAGGCAGGCAGAGATCCTGACAGCTCATGTTTCTGCTGCTGGAAGTCCAGACCAGCTCGTCTCATTGGAAAATGAAGAAGTAAAAAGTCTTGTTTGGAAGTATTTCACATAAGCAAACCTGGAGAAACGTGTTAAGGACCTTCATGGCCTTCATGATGAATTCAGACAGGTTAGTTACTTATAGCTCCCGTTTATTATGTAACTTAAAACGCATTATTAGTGACGGTTAGCGCCACTGCTAGTCCGCATTTCCCAACCTGGATCTTATTTCTAGGAATACGTGTATTAACTCACCGGTAACATTTATGTGTCACTTTAATTTCTTCGGTTGATATTCACATTTCTCGCCGTCTGTGTATGCTCGCTATAAAATGCGGGTGAAGGAGGCAGCGGGAGAGGGTCTCTATGTAACATCTGCAGCAGAAATACTTATTTCACCAATACTTTTAAGACGAATGAACCAACGAGTACGGTTGTCCTGTTCATAACTGGTTGCTGTCTATTTGTATAGTTTTATTTCTTTCTACACGGTGGCAAGCACCGCAGCCTCACAGCACGGAGGTTGCTGGTTCCAGCCTCAGCTTGGAAGGGGGGTTTCTGTGTGGAGTTTGCATGTTCTCCCCGTGTGTGGGTTGTCTCCGGGTACTCCGGCTTCCTCCCACCATCTAAAGACATGTACGTTAGGTAAACAGGTCTCGCTTGAAAAAGAGACTGCAGTCTCAATGGGACTTAACTGTATAAATATAGGTTAAATAAATAAAATAAATAGTTTAATACCTCAAAATTGTTCTAATCATTTTTGTGTGTTTACCTCAAACCAGCATTGTTGCTATTATTATTATTATTGTTACTTTTAGATTTTTGGATGTTTTACATATTTAAAGGGACTTGGGGCAAGATTAAGAAACGAAACTCGCGACTGGCGCTTCAGGTAAGTGCAGCCACGAGCCAAGCCGTCACGGGAGCATAAACTGAAGCTAAAATGTTGTTTACTCACCTTTTTCTTTGTACTTCCACTTTTTAGTGTCTTTCAGTTGATCTGGATCGTTTGCTGACGGCAAAAGAATCCATAACTATCGCTTACAGTGTCTGGATTTACCGCGACCGTCTTCTTCCTGTATCAAAACTGCGGATGTAGCGTCATTTGACGTCACGTCTGCATGGCAGCGCTGGAAATACAGACATTAAATTGCAGCGCATTTTGCAGCACACAGCCTGTTCAAGGCAACGGAGAGAAACATGGATGGAAACATTCTTTTTGGTATTTAGCGCTTCATCACCCGTTAGTATTAAAAAAAAATGGACACGCATGTTTGGGTTTTTTTAAAATTCCTGCCTCTAGTCCCTTTAAAAAAATACCTCAGACAACCTTAAAATATTGTCAAATTGCATTATATTTGGGTATATTTTTTGCATTTATTTGCACATTTATTCAACTGGCAAGAGATTTTCAAGTTCATACAAATATTTCTTATGCATTTAAGTATTTGTCTCTTTTATTTATCCCCTGTAGTATCCAAGATGGTATCGAGTATCAAACATTTTTTATATATCGATATTGAGTTTGAAATTTTAGTATCATGACAACCCTAGTCTGGCGGTAATAAAACAGCCACTCAAGCTAACTAGCGCAAAATGGAGAGGTTTTTGACAAAAAATAGACCGAAGGAGCGGACCAACAGCCCTGCAGTGGAGGACCCCGCAGCAAGCAAAGCTAAGAACTCGTGGCCAACTACAGAAAGAACCGAAAATATGATGCAGCATTCATTAAGTATGCTGCATCATAATGCGTAGTGAACAAAAGTAAGAAAATACAGTCGAAAAGTTGATGTTTCTTATTTGTAGCATTGTCTGTAGGTTTGGGGGGGTCCCTGGCTAGAGGTGAATGTTGTGTGGGGGGTCTTCACATGGAAAAGTTTGGGAACCCCTGTTGTAAACCGTTGCAGCGGTCAGCTGCAGTTGTCCGCTTCACGCCTTACTCGCCGATAAATCCTCAACGATCTGCTCCATGTCCACCATGGACCCGTAGGGCTCTATGACCAGCTGAGTCTGCTGCAGCACAGAGAACCCCCCCGCGGGCTGGCCGTGCCCCGCGCTCTGGTCACTCACCACCTCCTCCATCACCGCCTGCACCATGCAGCCGGAGCCCAGGCCCGCCGGGGCCAGCTGCGGGTCCGTGGACTCCTGGACGGCAGCCGTCTCTGAGGTGTAATCGGATTTAGCCGCCTCGTTCTCCGCAGAACTTCCGTCAACCTCCAGCACGATGACGTTCCTCAGTTTCCTCTGCCGCGGGTTGTAGTTCTCGGTTCGTTTGTGGATCAGAATGTGTCGCCGCAGGTGTGCCTGGAGGAGGACGGAGACCAGAAATGTAAAGTCACGTACAGCCTTAAAAGGAAGAAACGAAACGGTTGATGAGTAGTGTAGTCCTTCCCGTCACAACAGCATCAGATAAGGATTATTTGTTTTTTTCCAAATATTGTTTGATAATATGTAATACAGCAACCTTTTCCTTTGGAGTTTCTGAAGTAACAACATATGCAAGTCACTTCAGCTAAATATCACCATTATATCAAATATTCAAACTCTAGAGTACGGTGGCCAGGAAGTGCAAAACATTAATACATTAACCTGAAACACTTTTGCAAGTTTAACAAAACACAAATGTAAGTTAAAAAAACACTTATACAAGTTCAACAAAACACTAATGCAAGAATCCCGGCAGGGATTCTGGGTCCCAGTACTATCTGGGGTGAAAGTGTGCATTGTATGTAAAGTATATGAAAATATTTGAGGACCTGGCTTTCATGTTGTGGTAGAAATGTGAAATGATATTTCCAATCATGATATATTTATACAGAAAACCAGTTGCAATATTGATAAAATAACCTGCTTATCATTTCTATTCATATTAACTGCATCATGTATCTTTCTACAATGTTTCAGGTCTCTTCCAGGTCACGGGAAGTTCTCAGAGTCAGTTTCTGTAAGTTATTTTTTTTCTTTTAAAGCTAAATTGCCTGTTTTTTTGTTCCAATTTATCATCATGTACAGTGGGTACAGAAAGTATTCAGACCCCTTTAAACTTTTTACTCTTTGTTTCATTGCAGCCATTTGCAAAAAATTTAAAAAGTTCATTTTATTTCTCAATGTACACTCAGCACCCCATCTTGAGAGAAAAAACACAAATGTAGAAATTTTTGCAATTTTTAAAAAAAAGAAAAACTGAAATATCACATGGTCAAAAGTATTCAGACCTTTTGCTGTGACACTCATATGTAACTCGCAGCGTTCAGCGCCTACTCTGCCAATAATGCAAGCGTAGAAGAAGAAATTTGCTGTTTACATTGTGCTAAGAGTGAACGAACTGCGGACAAACACGAGAGGGGTTGGCAGAAAAGAAAGAAAGAAAGAAAGAAAGAAAGAAAGAAAGAAAGAAGGAGAGAAAGAAAAACGGACAGAACTTGCATTCTGGTTTTGGTCTTTCACGGCTTCCGTAGTGTCGTGAACTCGCATGAGCGCGCATTGCAGAAGTACGCCTTTTTACTGTTTAAGCTCTAAAAATCTACTAAATGATGTGGATTCCAGTAAATTCTGGACGCTACCCACTCAGGACACTTGGATTACATTGGATGAGCAGTTTGGAGGAATATTGACAAGTTTTGTGGACTTTTATGGATCTTTTTGTGTATAGCGCCGGTGAACTCCATTTTATGAAAGTTGGGGGAAAACGAGAAGCCTTCCTGATCTCCGGCTGCATTTGAGATATTAAAAAAGTGCTCCAGAGTCTTACTCACCATGAGGGTGAGTAGAAAATAAAGTTACATCATTCTGTGGGTGAACTATTCCTTTAAAGCTTTTGCTGACACTGGACAGGACAAGGTTGCAGAGGTGAATAAGTGTTGATCTCCCAGATGTTGAGACTGAACCGACCTGTCTGGTGAACTTGTAGCCACAGTCGATGCACTCGAAGTTCCTGGCACCTTTGTGGCGACGTAGGTGGACACGTAACTGCTCTCTCGCTGTTAAGTGGGAAAAAAAATAATTAAGTGATTATTTTATCAAATAAAAAAAGCAAATAAAGAAAAACAGCATGTGCATCAGCTGCTGCGCGTCACCTTTGAAGGTTTTGCCACATATGTGGCAGCAGTGTGGGCGGCCCTCCTCGTGCTTGCTGGCCTTGTGGCGGAGGAGGGCCCCCTTCTCCGTGAAGCGCTGCTCGCAGACGTCGCAGCTGAAGGGACGCTCGCCGGTGTGTGTCCGGTGGTGCTTATCCAGACTGGCTGGTGGCAGAACACACACATTCACACACAAAATAACAGATTTTACCAGTCTGTCCGATACCAACATTAAAACGCTGGTATCGCTATCAGGGAGTACTGGAGTCCAGGCACTGATCCGATACCACATCATTTATTATAACAGGAATATTCAGTATTTACTGATGAGCTCGGATAGCTCTGACGTTTCTTCTTCGCTGCTTTAACAACTGCTGCGCTGCAGGTGCTGTTTTAGAGCAGCGAGGAATACGGATGTGAATCGTTAAGAACTTAGCGACTCCAGTTCCATTATCAATATTACTTTTCGATTCAGTTCCTTATCGATTCTTATTGAATGATGAAATACAGTATTAACGGCTTTGGTTGCAGTTATTCTTTCATTTAAAATATGCATCAACATTTTGCCTTCAGCTTCAACTTAAAGCTGACTTCAGTTAAAAATAACTCCTAAAATACAACTGCAGTGATCAACTTTTTTACAGTTACAGTTTTTGTGCAGAAAAAAATAGCATGTTTACCTTTTGATGAAGGATACAAGATCTTTTAGGACTTAAAGGGAACGGATTAAATAAGTTAGACTTCTTTCTACTCCTTTTGAACATGCTGAATTTAAATTATTATGTATGTTTAAATATGCATGTATAAGTTCACGAGTGTCTTTCGTTTCATTTGTCAGATATTTTGTTATATTTAACAGAGCAGTACACAGCAGTACACAGCAGTACACAGCAGTACACACTCCACACTGACACAGAAGATGCTGCTTCCTTCATTTTCAACATTTTAAAAATAAACTAAAGACTAAAGGTAAATATGACATCACAATACTTTATGAATAATCTCTAACATTATTACAGTCAACGGGAGTTTTACGTTACCTGCAGCGTTTTCAGACAGGAGACGTGCTGAAGCTCCCCACTGAGCGCCCCCACGGTTGCTTAGCAACGTATGAAAGGCTTTATATTCTGACAAACTAACTACTGTGTGGCCAAATGTTGGAGGTATTTCCTCCCTCTGTGATCAACGTTCCATACATGTAACTCGCGCTTATATCGTATTTTTTCATGAAATACAAGGTCTCACAATGGAAAAAAAAAACAAAAAACGGAACATTAAAACATCACACTCGTTGGCTTCACTGCTCTTAAAGAGACAGGCTCCAATTTCCAAATCTATTTACTTTTTTATTTTAAGTTCTGCTGCTTTTAAAATGCTGGTTTAGCACCGTTTTTAATGCTCAGAGGTCAGAGGAGAATAGACAGACTGGTTGGAGATGATAGAAAGGCAACAGGAAGTCAGATTGTCTCCAACCAAGGTCTGAACATCTAAACACGCGACCTAATAAAGTGGCCAGTGAGTGTGAGTATTACTAAATCAAAGAATTTGTGTCGTGTGTGTGCTCATCTCTGTGTGGTTTCTAAATCTAGCTCCTGACTCGTATGATAAGCAGGAAAGTGCAAACCCAGCTGTTTACCTTGCGTCCGGAAGGTTTTCCCACAGAGGTGACATTGGTAAGGCCTCTCGCCGCTGTGCACCCGCAGATGCATGTTAAGGTTGTTCTTCTGGGAGAACGCGTGGCCACATACGTTGCACACAAAAGGCCGTTCATTTCTGTAGGCCAGTACATGGAAAGAATCACGTGGTGATCAGAGGACACGTTTTTCCAAGATGCCTTTTTACACACTGAACAACAACACTTGCTTCTACCTGTGAATGGCTTTGATGTGCATCTGCAGGCCGTTTCGACTGGACGCTCGATGGCCACACTCCTCACACACAAACGGTTTTTCGCCACGATGTTTGGCTGCTTCGTGCACACGCAGCTCGGTCCGTGTTAAGAATGTTTTGGGGCACTGTGGACACTGGAAATGAAACATTAGGAGCATTGCTGCAGCATGTTTCAAGGACGGATAGACGATATTTCAGCCGGCCGATACTTTAGGCCAGTAATAGGTGGCCTAAAGTGCTGGCCAACACCCTCCCTGGGGAATAATTTACAGACAAGCATCTATAATGGCAGCTAGAGATGGGCGATATGGACTAAAAAATGTATCACGATAATTTCTCTTATTTATCACGGTAACGATAAATGACGATAAAAGCTATCAGCAAAATAATTTGCATTATAAATCTGTCACTAAATTCTGTCTTGAAAGCTCTACAAAATACCAGAAGCCACTACATCAATTAAGTTCAAGTAGTGCACCTGTATTGCAAAACTGTAGTGACACCAATAAAACAAGTCTGAAATATGAGAGTCCAAATGCCACATTTATTCAAACGACGCAAACAGCAAAACTAACTTTGCTTATTAAAAAAACCAAAGTAAAACACAACCTGGTAAATTGTCATCTCACGATAAAAACGATAAATTCAAATTGTTATTGTGGGGAATTTCTTTGACGATATATCGCACACGATAAAATATCGCCCATCCCTAATGGCAGCATATATAATATATATATATATATATATATATATATATATATATATATAAAAACAAAATTATAATTTAATGAAATGAAATATTGCTTTTGAATTGTGACTGGAAATAACATTAATAAAAATAAAAACTGTCCCAGACACATTAGAGCACCTTTCCCATCCACAGTGGACCTGATTGCAGTGACTGAAGTCATACCTGATTGGTTAAAACTGGGTTTTTCTCTTAAAGGCAGTTTTTTTTTTTTGCTTTTGTTTCTGATTTGGTTTGCTTCTGTTCTCATCTGATGCTATGCTAATGTCAGCAGTATTTGATCATGCGTACTGGTTGCTCTTTCCCATGTGGGCTATGTAAGTTGTAACTGTTGTTGACGCTGCACACTGTATTATTCCTCCCTTTTATTTCTTTCTTTTTAAAGTCATGTCTTGTGTTTGTGTTAACTTGCTGCAACACTAATTGCCCTACGGGGACACTAAAAAACTGAATCCGTCTCAAATCAATCGATTAATCAAGCTTTATTTATATAGCACTTTTCATACAAATAAAATGCAACTTAAAGGGCTAAACAAAAACAAAGACAATTAAAAAAAAAACATGAAACCCCCATCCCTTCCACACCCCACAAAAAGACCCACATGCATATACACAAGCACACGTGCATGCACACACACACACACACACACACACACACACAGCACCCAGCAACCCCCCCCCCCCCAAAAAAAAACCCCAATAACAATAAGACATAAGAATTAAATAACAAAAAATGTACAAAGACATAGTAATCAATAAAATGATAAACTTGAAAGTAGAATAAATAATAATTTATTAAAGCAATAGAAAATATTGAAACAATAGGAATAAAAGAGTAAATGAAATCAGTTAAAAGCTAAATTAAAAAGGTGAGTCTTGAGTCTCCTTCTCAAAGTGTTTCTCAACAAAATTTTAGCTTCAGAGCCCCGTCATGCTTCTTTTGTTTTTTGTGTGTTTGTTTTTAATATTTCTTTAAAACCACAATTCAAAATCAATGTCATGATTTTCATAGAATTTTTATTTATTATTACTTTTGTCAATTTCAATTTATCTATCTACCCATATATCTATACAGTATAGCTCCATATATTGGGGGAGTGGGTGGCGTAGTGGTAATGTCACGGGTTTAAATAGCAGCCCACTGATCTCAGATTCAACCTGAGATGGGTTAAATGCAGAGAATGAATTTCCTACTTGGCTCTCTAATTGGGATTAATGAAGTATATTGTTTTTTCTTATATGTATATATACATACATACATATAGCAAGTTTTATGTTTCTTTTTTATATTTTTACAAGTGCAGTTTCTAATTCATATATTCATTTGAAATGCTTTATTTATTTATTTTTTTTAAATCCTAAAATAGTTTTCAAAACTAGTTTTCATTGTGTCCTTATTATATTTATTTATTTATTTTGGGGTCAAATACAGCATCGGCCCCACATATCGGCAGGTTGTATTGGCCATCAACTGAGGCTGATGAGACAAAGTCCGTATCAGTCAATCCCTAGTATTTATGCAAATTAAGATAAAATAGTTTGGATGATGTCATGCACAAATAATTTACACACATAAATATATAACTCATTTATTAAATATCTTTCCTAATACCATGAATTAAATTTCAATGGGTGTGATTATTGTTCATTTTAAGTTACTGAATCAAATTATAATATTTTTGTCCTGTTTCACGAAGGAAGAAAATTTCAAATGAGCAATAAGTTCAAGTTTGACTTATTTCTCTTCCTCTATTTACTTAGTTATTTATTTATTACAGGGACAGAGCAGATGAAGGTATGCCAGAAAATTGTGAGATAAATGTGGATATAAAAATGTCTGGCTAACCTCTCCTCACAGCTTTGTGAGCAGCACTTCATCCGGTTCTCTCAGCACATAGAAAATAACCTGCAAAGGCACCACGAAAGTTTAAGCAGGTACTCACAGCATGCGGTTTGGGATGACCATGGATCTTCATCAGGTGCACGGTCAAGTCCTTCTTGTACATAAACTGCTCATTACAGGTTGCACACTTCAAAAACAAACATATCCTGATGAGAAGTTGTTTTTAAAGCATTGCGTTGATATCGTTTGCTTTCATCAGTAATTGTGAGGAGTAACACGTACCTTGTGGGGCATTTCTCCTGTGTGGGACACAACGTGCACCCGCAGCTCTTCTTTTTTGGTAAAGGACGAGGAGCATGTCGGGCAGGTGTACGTCTGGAATTACAGGTTTATCTGCATAAAACGCTTCATGTGGAAGCAGTTCAAAGTGCTTTAAATAAATCATTAAAGTATCACAGCAGGATGCAGAAGCATAAAAAAAACTTACAAAGTAAAAGAAAGTCAATAAAAACAGGAAAAGATCAAATACAATATGATAAAATGCACAAAAAAAAGTTCCAGTGAGAGAAATTAACAGTTGTTTTGATAAAAGAGAGGAAATAGAAAAGGTTTCAACTTTGATTTACAGCAGCGGTTTTTCAGACCTGCGGTTTTCTGGGAGTTTGTTCCTCATGTGAGGAGCATAAAACTGCCTCTCCAGGTTTAGTTCTGGGCGATGTGGACCAAATATCACATCATAATATATTTATTTTAGATAACGATATACAATATATACAGATATTTTTACCCTAATTAGTCTGAAAGTTTCTTTTCATAACAAAGTATCTTTATGTATTAAAACATGTTACGCATGAAGGTATCGCTCCACTGCAGTGATGGAACTGACACAACACTGGTTAGAAATGTTTGTTAAATGGATGTAATTACAGATAATTGGCGAAATTTTATTGATTTCTTTGTAAAAGTCTTGTGGAGGATTGTCTTCCAGACAGTTTAAATAATAGGGGTGGGAAAAAATATCAATACACTGAAATATCGTGATATTTTCATATGCCGATACATATTTTTATTTAAAAACGCGGTATCGATCTATTTTACTAGTAAAATCTTGCAAGATATCATCAATTTGTTACGAAATCTCATGAGATTTCACGAAATAGCGCAAACCAAACAATAGTCGGACCTCCTCTGAGCACGAAGTGGCTTTTTTGTGGTGATTCGTTCTCATTTACAGACATTTTTACTGCGGCAGCTTTGATGACGTCACTGTTATGCAACAAGTAAATGTCTGTAAATAAGTACAAATCACCACAAAAAGGCCATTTCATGCCGCTTCGAGCTCACGGGGGGGTTAAATTATTTTTTATAAAAAAAAATTGGGGAAAAGAAGAGTTTGTGGTAGATAATGTCTTATTTAGAGGCTGTGCGAGGTTGCCCCCATCACTTCCATTACATTGGAAACACGCTGATCTGGAGTGGATCTAAATATCTCCTGGAAGAATTCAACTTACACCAAAACTGTCTGGGTGAGGAAATGATTGTATTTCATGCTAGAAAATAAGTACAGGTTGAAAAAAAAATTTACTTCCCCTTTAAATAAAACCTTAAAAGGTCCCTTTTAAAATGATACCAAAGAAAATACTGTTCACCATTGACAGACGTCCTGTAGATGAGTCCAGGTTAGCCAGTGTTTGGACAGGGGATGTGTGTATGTGTGTGGACTTTGACATGATTTTAAATCCCTATTGTAGCTTTTTGTGAGTGTACAAACTTAATGTATACGTGCTTAAAAATGCATTGTCCCTTTTAAATAAACAAATACAAAAAGGAGTCATTTTCTGAAGGGCGTAGGTCACTTCAAGAGTTAATAACTATGATACAGCTACCACTCAGATAGTGTCATTCCAATATATCTTCTAAAGGCAGATCTTTGAAGAAATCCTAAGTAAGTTTCGTCACCTTGAGTGGTACCGATATCTGATCTGGCACGGATGATATCGGTGCTACAGCAGCACAACGCTGATGTTTTCTGATAAAACATGTTTGTCTTCGCTCACCTGGACTCTGGCGCAGTCTCGGCTCTGGTGCGTGTAAAGATTCTCCTTTCTGAAGTATCTCTTTCCACATTTAAGGCAACCAAAAGGCCTCTCCCCGGTATGCCGCCTGCACAACGCACACATTAGAGGCTATACTTCCCAAAAATCAGCCAAAAACAGGAGAAACCTGTACCTGTTGTGGACTTTGAGGTAGTATTTGCTCTTGAAGGACTTGTGGCAGATGGGACACTGCACCAACTCCTTCTTCGAGTCTTCCTCATCATCATCGGCGCTCTTGTTTTTGGTCGTTTTAACGTGGGCCTTGAACTTCTCTGATGTTGAGGAAGTGAACTCAGCGGGGGGCACATACTCTTCATCTGTGTCTTCAGCGATGCCTTCAAAATCCCCCACGTCAACGTCTTCCTCCCTCTCCTCTGCCTCTCCAGCTGCCTGGCTGATGCTGCTGTCGTGTGCGTCGATCTGCAGCTTCGTTACCTGCAAACAGCACCAGACAAGCTTTATTGGTCCACGTATGATGTACAGTCATCGCAGCAATACTTCTTCATGCATGTCTGTGGACTCTAAGGCTGTGTCCATTCTCATATTAACTTCTAACGATCCATTCACATGTCCAAAGATCAATTATTTGTTTCTTTTTTTTTAAAATAACCCTTAAATGTCTGCTTATGTGCAGTGGCTCAGTCGCCCTGCTAGGGGGAGATAGTGAGCTGGACAGAGTGTAGGCCTACTAAAGCTAGTCAAGTGTCAGAAGAGGACTGAGCAAGTGGGGCTGGTTCAAGTCGCATCTAAAGGTTCAGTTTAAACAGAGCATAGGAAACATATGCGTCTGAGTATTTTAAAAAATGCAATTAATATTCGTGATCGAGGTGAAATTGATAACTGCGATTTTGATTGTCATCTTTGTACTGACTGCAGACCAAATTGCCCCTCACAGCGATAATAAAGTACACCTTGACCTTACGATGTAGATGCTAATTCCATTAGCATGTCAATGGCCTTTTCCTTTCATAGTTGGCATCGAGCTACTGGGTTTCTCACTATTCGTTTTAAGTTTGTTTTAAATGCTGACTTACTCTGTTATTAAAGGATAACTCAGTTTTTTTTTCAACCTGAACCTTATCTCTAGGAGTTTGTACATGCATTTACTCACCGGGAAAGTTTCTGCATAACTTTGACTCTTTGAAAAGATATAATGTTGAGTCGCACTTCGGTGGACATCCAGTAAAATGGCGGGGAGGGGCAGCCTCTCTATAAAACATTATCTGCAGCAAAACTCTTTGATTTCATCAATGCTTTAAGCAGAATGAATGAACGAGTGAGTACTATTGTCCTGTGAGTTCAGAGTTTCCCAAATTGTGTTTTTGTTGTTTTCTGGGTAGCAGCTGCTCGTCTCAGCTGTACTACGGAAGTGCGCATCGTGAACGCGTGGCCCCGAAAAGTGTGTAGAACCCTGATAACTAATGGAAAACTAAATCTGGACTCACAGGACAATAGTACTCATTCGTTCGCCCATTCTACTTGGGGGAAAAAAAAGAGTTTTCTGGAGAAAAAGTCGGGACTCCACCAATAAAAATGAAGGAACACGGAGGGGGAAAAAAAGTAAAAACCTTCGAGAGGGACAAAAAGGGAGGAAAATATAAACGGGTGAATAAAAGCAGTATAGACTCAAGAAAAAAGGGTAGGAAGAAAAAAAAAAAAAAGAAAATTATCAAAAAAGTGAAGATAATATTAATTATATTAATTTTATATTAGTTATTTTTATTTTTTTATTTTAGACTAGGAAGAAAAAACCACATCCGTTCTAGGCTAAATATTTCATTTTAATTGGGTGAAATTTTTAATGTCATATTTTGATAATACAGCAGGTTAGAGTCCAGCTGTAGATTTCTCTGGTGTCTGTTTTCTACCCTGGATCTGTTAGAGTATTCTGCTCCACAGCATGTTTTTAAAAGCAACTGTGTCAACATTACGGGAGAATGTTTGGTCCTTACAGCCGCCATTAACTACCCTTACTTCATTCATTCGTTGTTTAATGTCAATACAATAGCATCAATGTGTTGCATAACCACAGAGTCATGGAACTTTTCAATACCAGTAAACCAAATCGAGATCGGATCGAATATAATCGATTCAAAACCATGAGAATCGGAATTGAATCGGTACCCAGCCCTAGTGAACTCCACCTCAGTTTCAGCAGCCGGGTTTAGATTTTCTGCTGAAACGTCGCCTCTCTCCGTCTCAGCAGCAGTGAGTGCGGCCCTCTTGCTGTCCGAGGCGGGGCTTGCATCAACCGTCACCAGCCGCTTGGGCCCCTTCACCACTCTGCCGGAGCGTGTTGTGGTGGCGGGAGGTGCAGCTTCAGCTCTGGTCAAACCGCCTGCAGCACAATCAACTCCTGACCCGAGTTCTGCTGCTGCAATCAGGTCCTCCTCTTTCTCAACCTTTGCTTCTGACGCACACTTTCTCAGCCTCCCTCTCTTCCGCTTCGACGGCCCGGCATCCGCAGAGGTCTCCTTAAACTGCCGACAGATTGTCAGAGCGTCCGGGACGCACAGGCTGGCTGCTGCTCGCTGCACCTTGTCCAGGTTGTCCAGGTCCAGCTTCAGATCTCCGGTGTAGATGAAGTTCAGGAGCAGCTCCAGGCCGTCGCCCGGGCAACCCTGCAGGCAGAACTCTGTGAAACCAGAGGTGCCTGTGTTGGGCTTTTCAAAGAGTTCGCTAAAACAGGCGAGGATGCTGTGATGTGCAAGGTGAAGCACCCCGTCTCCCACGTTCAGCACCGCATCACAAAACCTCCCTGCTGCTCTCTGCTGGTTCAGAGATGACAGAACACGGCGTGCATGGCTGCTCTCCGCTGCAGGCATCCTTCCTGCTTCACCGCGGCTGCAGCTGCAAGACACATCAGAAAATCTCTGCTTTTAATTACTAATAAGACAGTCTGTTGCTTTTATAATAATTTGCAAAAACAGAAATACATATATTTTGCAACTCCAAGGTATTGTCCTTTAAAATCATTTTAAATCTGTGTTTATCTTTACACTGGTTGCATTTGTTTATTTTGTCTGTTTTTATTGTAACAGTGTTTTTAATCATGACTGGCTCTTTGTGGGTTGTGCAGGTGTTTTTCTTGGCCAGGACTCTTAGTTAGATTTTCCTGGTTAAAGTGTGTCTAAATCTAATAAATAAATAAATAAATAAAAGACATTCTGATGGGGAAAAACAAATTACAACAAGCAATGAAGGTTAATACAATAACTGCTATTCGTGATTTTAAAACCATTTTTGTCAGTTCAGTCATAAAAATGATAAAGAATGGCCTGTTTCCTCAAAGTTTAAGCTAGTTATTTATATTACTTTGTTTTCCTTTGCTTTTTTAAAAACTTGATGACCACAAATTTCAAAGAAAGGCAGCAAATTCTCTTGATTGAAATGCTTAATAAGATTCAATTAAGTTTGGTATTTTTGACAGATAAATGGCTGAAGCTTGCACATCTATAAAGATTAATTATTTGATACAGATATTGCCTGCTGTTGTTTATACATTTGTACTAGTTTTCTTTTGTGTGTTAGGTTAATTTATCATTCAAGTCTTTCTTCTGATTACAAAAAAATGGTTGCAGCTTCTTCAGCTGTGAGGACTTGCAGCTTTTTTTGTATTAAGCAAAAGCTGCAAGAATATTACATGTTTAGGACTGATGGGGCATTTTTGTAAACTGGAGGATGCAAGTTTAGTTTAAGGAAATTGTGATGAGCATTTTTCACGGCGCATCTTCTATCTGTTTTAACAGAAACAATCTCTAAAGCTAGCACAGGCGATTCCCAAAAAAGCCTCTGTCCATCTTTACCCCTGAGAGACTTGACAACTTTTTTGACATGTGTTGCTGCCATCAGATTAAAAATGACCCAATATTTTTCCATTAAAGGTAGTATGTAAGAATTACTGGGTATTGCAAGAAAATATAAAAGATCAAATGTCTCAGTTTTTACATCAAATATGCTTATGATCAATAAAATTAGAATAAAATGTGGGTTTATGTAATTTGTAAATCATTGCATCTATTTATTTACAGAGCATCCCAACTTTTGGTGGATTAAAGTAATATAGCAGCAAGCTGCCAGTAGGTTTACCTTTTTTTTTCCTTTTAGCTATTGTTAATAAATAAAAAGAAAGAAAGAAAGAAAGAAAGAAAGAAAGAAAGAAAGAAAGAAAGAAAGAAAAGTTTACCTTTTTAAAAGCATGAACTGTTTAATTCATCAAATTATGTGAGAATGTGAGAATTCGACGCCTTTTTCCTCATTTTAAGCTCCGAAGAAATTTGTTAATAATTAAAACCCCTTATTCCAGCATTACTGATCGACTGAGCATGTTGTAATAATTTGATATTTTGAAATGTTATGAACACTCGTGTTGATTTAAAGCTATTGATGTATTTTAGATCCTCAATTTGATTTGTATCCATGCTAATTACAACATTAAGAGTCTAAACACCCCTGCAATGACTTTAGAGGCACGTACACAATTGATCGTGAAATTATTGCAACCCCTTCCCCAACTACGTACCTCAACGTTTATTTCCTAGCACGTATCTTTAAAGACGCTCCCTTAGCGAGGAACGCCCCGACAGCTGCACGGACACTCACATCTGCGACATTTCGCTTCTATTTCCCAGAAAACCAAATTAATTTAGAAACACGTAAATTAATTTACCTAACAACACAGCGTAGCTGCAACTATCTTCTTTTCGCCTCTTGTAGGCCCCTCAGTAGAGCAAAAAGGAAGAGGATGTGACGACGTTTAAGTGAAACTCTGGGAAAGATTTTTGTCGCTCAGTATTAAACATAAGTATTCACAAAAAATAAAACAATGAAATTATTGCATTATCAAATCATAATTTGTATAAAATGTAATTTTTGGTGTATTTTCCCTTAACCAGGGAGCTATATATATGAAATATTTTGTTAACACGTTGTTGTAAATAATAACACTCCTGGAAAGGTTATAGTCGACCATATAGATCCGGCGGTTGGTGATAGATTGGATCCGTCGGAAGGACGTAACAACGTAAACAGTGGCGTCAGTGCGTCCATCCCGCTGATCCAATCTGGCCCCAGCGCGTTTGTGTGTGTCACACACGCAAGGTAGCTTACTAGCACACTGCTGTCTAAACATCTGTCCGGCTCCTTGATTTCCCCCCTTTTTTAATGAAATATAAAGGCATACAAACTGGAAACTTACAAAAGGTACTTTTTAAAGCACTGCAACCGTTTTTTTTCTACTAGTGGGGGGTAAGTTTTATTTATCAGGCTGCAATGTTAGCCAGTAGCTAACGCTAGGTATTACAAAGGCTCTTGTATGTGATGTGAACCACGACAACTTGAAAGCAAGTTTAAAATCCAGGTTTCATTGTCCTCTAGCTTTTGGTTCCTCCCGTTTTATCGTGTTCAGAAAAACGGGCCATTATCTCGTCTTTCTGTAGATATTAAACTGACTCTAAAGTGGAGCTAGCTACAGCTAACTTGTTTTATTGTAAATAATTAGGTAAAACCATGTGTGTGAGGTTTGAAACGGCCTTTCAGATTCAAATAGAGATGAACAGAGATTATTTTTAATTTAAAATTTATTTAACAGCAACACTTTTATCAAGTAAATCACTGGTAGCAATTTATAAGTCAAGATTTGGACTGGAATAATTCAAACTTACATATTACATTAATATATAATCGGTTGATGAGAAATATTCTGAATTATAGGTCATAATTTTTTTCATTAATCTTATGTTTTCATTGTAAGTGTAATATAAGGTGCCTGGCCCCATATCCCAGAGCTTATTGGATTTTTACTATCCAACACACTTAACAATTAACTTCCATGCAAAACAACTTTACTCCAAATATTTGTCACACAAGGACATTTAAGTAATGCAAATAGACTCACACGACACTAGAATAAAAGAATATGAAAAAAATATGTATAAGGTGTCTATATAAAATTTACTATATGGGATTTTTTTTTTAAAAAAGGCAAGAAAAATACAGAAGTACAGTAAGGATATTAATAGAAAAAGAAAAATCTGATTCGATTTGTGCATGAACGTCACATCTCTAGGTTCAACCCGCTGCCTTGTCTTTGCAGGCTCCCCCTTTGTTTTCTATTTTAATCCCAATCACTGCTCATTGATCATCGGATCATGAAGGTGAGCAAACCCGCCCCGGCTAGAGGCGCATCTCAGAAATGGAAGGATGTGAGGGGCAAAAGATGCAGACCTGCCATCAAGTCCTCTGATCTCACTTCTAGTCCCGTCATGGTCAGTATTATAAAGGAGCACCAGGTGTGTGCGAAGAAAAAAGCTTCTGTCAAGAGGCTAAAAAACAAAGCAAAAACTGTCTCTGAGCACAAGATAACCCCTGCAGAGTCTGGAGTTAAGAAGTCGTACTCTCAGGCAAACGGGAGCTCGGCGTTTACTTTGGATGATGAGACGGAGGATTTAAAGGACTGGAAGGAGTACTCGCTGTCATTTTTAGGAAATGGACACGCGGAGAGCTCCAGTGAAATGGAGGATGTCCAGCCGGGTAGACTGGAGGGAGAAGCGCTCCATCACTGCGCACAGAGAGACGACAGACAAAACCGAGCCGTGCTGGTCATGCAGAAAAATCAGGTATGATTCAGAGCTGTTTCCACATCAGCAGCAACGGCTTTCACACCTGATCGTTACATTATGTCCTTGCAGACTCTGTGTTTCCGTGGGAAGTGCTTTTTGACCTGCCTGTACGGCCGCGTAGAAGTGATGGGATTCACCATTGAAGAGGGCCAGAAGTCGTACCCCCTCTTCTCCCCAGCGTCACACTGTCCACTCACCGTTAGAGCTTTGGAAACCTCCGATTATGTTAGAGACAACAGAGCAGAGGCTTCACACATTCTTCAAAAGTATCTTCAAGCGGGTAAGCAAGTTACTGCCTCGTAACTTCTGCTTCTCTACTCTGAGGTGCAGTTTCTCCTTTAACTCTCTGGAATATTCGTCTTGCAGCATCGCGGAAGAAGTTGCAGAAGAAGATCACGTCAGCGTCGTCCGTCATCCTGCTGGAGCCCATGGAGACGCCTCTGACACGCTTTCTGTCCAGCTTTACAGATCTTAGTGAATTGTTCAACCCTCCAGTGGTCAGTAGATCTTCACCAGGTCCTTCAGTTGGACCATAATGCTCTGAATAAGATGAATTATGTCGCTTTAGTGAAAGGTTATATTGAAGTCAGGGTTCTTGCAGGGTCTTAAGAAGTCTAAAAATTCTAAACTTTAAATTTAAAGCCTCGAAATGTCTCAAAAACCGCCAGCTTTCCATCTAAGATCTTAAATTTGACTTTGACTTGTCTTAGTTTTTTACTTTTATTCATCCTGAGAAGCGTTGGCCACATAATATGTTGAATAAAACGCCGTCTTTCTGCTAAAAAACAACTATTTGTTTTTTTACGGTTCAAAGTTTTCTCTCAGTTTTTCTAATAAAAATTGAATCCTGTCTGAAAGCCTCAGTGGCTGCGTTTACATGAACCCAAATATACCGATTGCTTTCTGTTTAAAAGCTCTTTTGGAGTTAAAATGATCCATGTAAACACCTCTTTCCGAATGAGAAATGCTGAAACGAATGAATTTTCATTCGGTTTCAGGGGATAGAATATTCTTTTCCCCAAACTGAAAGGGGTATCATGTAAGCGCTGAATAAAAGTTATCAGGTTGCGCTCTTACAGCGCATGCTTCGACAAGACGTCAACCTGCAACGAGTGACGTTTCCTCACTTTGACAGATGACTGCGAACAACGTAATTCCCTGAACAGCAACAGAAAGTTTGTTTTTTACTCAAACTCTGTCTCTACACCCTTTCTCGTGGTTGTCTGCAGCAGGAGCGCATAAGTATCAGCTGCAGCTGGAAAGTCCTGCAGAAACAACAACCGTGACGATCAGTTTTTAGACCTCTGTCTTTATTAAATAACGTGATGTAACATCATTCTGCGCATGTCAGACAGGATTATTCTGAATAAATATTGGCGTCAGATCGGAATGATCTGTTCCCATGTAAACAGCTGCTCTGAAATCCTCAATCAGAATTATTTCATTCCGAAAGGGAAAAAAGTCTCCATGTAAACGTACCCAGTGTGACGGCAGGATATAGACAGACACTAGTGTTATGTTGGAAAAGTTCGTTTGGTTAAGAAAGCACAGTTTTGATATCAGTTCAAGTACTGAATTGTTTTATTCTCTTGTTTTTTTTTAATGCAAGGAGATTTTTACTAAATTGATAAAACAAAGAAGGTTTTAAATTTCTGGGATCATTCATTGTTTCTGGTAATTTATCGTGTTGGTCTTAAATTTAATTCATAAAAGTCTTAAAAGGTGTTAAATTTGCTGAAACCTGCAGGAACCCTGTGAAGTGATTTTTGATGTGTCAGTCTTGTCAAAGCTTTTCCTTCTCTTATGGTTACAGACTGAACTCCTGTCAGCTGTTCTCGACACTCCGCTCAACGGTTTGGGTGTGATTCCCATGGCCAGCACCATTGAGGGCCTGAAATTGTCCAGGAGTTACAGAGAAGCCCTTAACACCGTAGTGAGCGCATGCAGAGGTGAGCACTCATGTAACTTGTAACCTTCTTTAAGCTATTTTTTCCCCCCTCCTGTCTGAAATGACATGCTTGTTAATCTGCGACAGGCCGTGTGTGTAACCTCAGTCTCTACAGAAGCCGAGACAGGTGAGATTACTACTTGGGATGCACTTTTTAAAAAACCGATACCGATAACCGATAAATTTCAGCTCCTAAAGGCCGATACCGATAACTGATAGTACACATGAAGTCGTCCTCAAAGTTATTCATACCCTCCAATCAAAGAAGGAAAAAAATCAGCTGTCAGTGAAATAAGTTGAAAGTGACAAAAGTAATACTGAATAAATATTCTATGAAAATCATGACATTGATTTTGAATTGTGGTTTGAAAGAAACATTAAAAAACAAACATTCAAAAAAATAAAACAAGTAAACGAGCATGATGGGACTCTTAAGGTAAAATTTTGTTAAGCAACACTTTGAGACAATCACTGCAATCAGGTGTTTTCTGTAACGTCCAATCAGACGTCTGCACCTGTTGACAGGTATGTTGGTCCAATGTTCATGGAAAAGATGCTCTAATGTGTCTGAGACAGCTTTGTTTGTTTGAAAATTGATAATTAAAACTTATCAACCACAATTCAAAAGCAATATTTTCTTTCACTAAATTGTAATTTTGTGAATTTTTATTTATTATTAGTTTCTTTAGTTTCTTGTTATTTGAATTAATTAATGTGAAATTAACCTTTTCTTTTATTGGAGGGTTAGAATAATTTTGAGGACGACTGTTTACTAATCATGACATCAATACTATCAACAAAACCAAAAAAGACTTTTTACTTTAGATTTTTTTTCTGCCTGGACCTTATTTGTAGGAGTTTAATGTGCATTTACTCACCGGTAAAATTTCTGTATCATTCTGACATCTTCAGGTGATATTTAGATCAGTCGCCCTCTGGCGTGCATCCATATAATGGGAGAGACGGCGCAGCAGGACTGGGTCTCTGAATATCTGCAGCAAAACTCCTTCATTCACCAGTCGCTGTTTGGTTTGACTTTTTAAAGTCGGACTTGGGTGAATTGTGTTTAATAATCACGGCAGGCTTTGTGATCAATGTTGCTGTAACACTCATGATGCCGAACGGACACAACGTTGGACTGAAACACACACACAGCCCTCACATTTACAGCTTACACTGACATTTCCTTCGCAGGAGACATGGATGGTTGCGCCGTTATCCTTGTGTGTGGAACCAAGAATGTGGGCAAGTCGACATTTGTCCGCCTCCTCATCAATACTTTACTTAATCAGTAAGTCTCAGAGATTCGCTATGCTTGTATTTCTTCATATGAAGTATTTCTTTATAGTTTGTATTCATCTTTATTTTATTATTTTAAACGTGTTATTTTAATGGGATGAAACATCAAAGCTGAAAGTTCTCTAGCTTGTTTTATTGTAGTCCTTCTTTATTAAACTCAGCTTTGCATTAATGACTTCATTTTGTTTTGTTTTATGTGTCATAGTACTGCTAGGGTGGATTATTTGGAGGGTGACCTCGGGCAGACTGAATTCACTCCTGCAGGTTGTCTGTCTTTGTCAACTGTCAGTGAGCCACTTCTTGGTAAGTTTTCTCCTTTATTTTCCTTCTGGTTGCACCACTTTTTCTTTACTTAATTTTGTTGTTTGCTTGGTCTTTGTGGTGGTAATATGATTGTATAAGGCAGTGGTTCCCAAGCAGGCATTTTCTTCAGTGAGACTTAATTGTAAACAAAAGGTTAAGCAAGTAAATAAAATGTTTTTTGGGGGGGGGGGGGGGGGGGGGGGGTTTGTGGGGGAATCATGTGAAAACCCTAATTTCCAAGCTAATGACAACAGAGAGAGATTTGAAAATACATTACTGGTACTTTCAGTCTCATTATATTGTGGAAATTTAGCACAATTATTCCAGGACAAAGAAAAAAAAACTGCTAAAACCTGTAAATTATCAACATATTCTTTATTTTTTTTAGTTATTAAGAGCCATCGTGGAAAAAAACCCAAAGAGCCGCTTGCAGCTCTGGAGCTGCAGGTTCCACTTCCAGACTCCTGGTCTAGTAAAATACTTTACCTTATAAATAGAACTATAAACTTAACTTTCAGTTTCCTCCATGTGTATTTTTTCCCAGTGGGACGAAATCTAAATAAAGTGAAGATTTTATTTTATCCACTATTATTTTGGATAAAGTTACCGTACACCTGATTACAAAGCACACCTACAAGAAAATAAGATGTGTACATATACGGGCCGCTGAATATTCGTCAATAAGCCGCAGATGTCCACGTTGTAGCATGAGATATAGAGTGAATTCCAGTCCCCCCCCCCCACTCAGCCTTAGCCCTTGGCCCTAACCCTTTGTTTTGCGCATTCGTGTGAAGGGGTAGTGACGTCCCAATTCTGATTCAGACCGAGGGCGAGGGGTGGGGCTATCTGGCCCTCGAAACTGAGATTTTCCAGGGGCACTCTAGAAAACAAATGGTATGTGATATTACCACAATTCCATGCGAAATATAGACAAAAGGACGAGGAAATTGTCAGCAGCAGCCAGAGAAACGTATAAATGTGAGTGTTTTTTGTAAATAAAATATGAAAATCGCTATTTAAGGTCGCTGAAATGTGTTAAAGAGAGCTTTATTAGAGATGTGAACCAAGTCGCTAGTTTTGTAACATTACGTGCAACTGATCATGTCAGAAAAGTAACATTAATGGCAACTTTGAGTCAAAGGCATCTTCTTCCCTTTCATTTTTACGTTTTTCTGGCTGAAAGCCAAAGAAATAATCCATTCACCCAGGAAAGAGAGAATATTGCTGCTGCATGCGGCTTTTTTCTTTTTCAACAAAACTATTGATAATTTAATGCTGCAGACGGCATTGCGAACTCTTCTGGAAACAGGGATAGTGGTAGGGATGAAAAGAGGAATTGGAATTGGGCTACATAGGCTATGTAGCAGCCCTAAGTGTTTAGTTTTTTCATGAACAGTGCCTGTAACGGGATTGTTAAAAAGAATCTTCATGCTGTTGTCTCCAACGTCCCACCACTGAACACTGATGCAAGCTTACAGACTGTAGCTCCATCTGCTGTGCTGGACGGTGTTCTGACATTTCATCCTTCTTGTCAAGACGTACGTGCAGCGTGACATTATGACAGGGCAGCACAGATGGACCTGTCATTTCAGTCTACAGTAGCACGTTTCAACAGAACACCGGACAGAGGCCTCGTAACTTTCCTTAAGGACGTCTAATCTTAAAATTCCAACTACAGGGCTTAGCTCATGTCCATAGTACGAAGGCACGAGTGTTTTTGTGCTGCTCCGGTTCTTAGGCCGGAAGTCTCATCCATATTTAATGTTTTCTGCCAAATCCAGACCCCTCATACAGACTAAGACTTTTTTCTTTTTTTTTTTTTGTCTTCATATTGTGTGAATAAATCTTCCTCCTCTGATTGGATGGTAACTGTCTTCTTGTCGGGTCCAGTTTCGTCTGAAACTCAAAGTTGCTCAGTTCAGAGTTTCTTTTAGACTCAGAGTCTGTTGAACCTCCTTCCTGGATTAGGCTCCAGATGAGCTTTTTTTTTATCATGACAGTTTGAATTCATCCTAATCTGACTGAGTCGGCCTGATCAGAGACTTCTGAGGGTTAAAGTTTTCCTCCGTTTGGCCGAACTGGGATTTAAAAACTTCCACTGTGTGTTTCAGGTCCTCCGTTCTCGCACCAGCACACACCAGAGCACATGATCTACTACGGTCAGTCATCATGTGAGTCGGACTTAGACCGCTACCTGGATTCTCTGAAGTCCCTGTGGCGGCGGCGCCCCCAGAGCAGAGAGACGCCCATCATTATCAACACCATGGGCTGGGTCAAAGGTCAGCTCCGATTCTGTCGCTGAAGCAACACGGAGAACTTCATAAACGCTAAAATGCACGACTGTCTGCAGGGTTTGGATTCCAGCTGTTGGTGGACTTGATCCGCCTCCTTCCAGTGTCCCACGTGGTCCAGCTGAGCCACGGCAACGCCACCCAGTGCCCCCCACTCACCCCAGAGTTCCTGAAGACGGCGCAAGGCTTCCAGACGCACCCGCCCACCCAGACCGCACTGGACGAGTTCACAGAGAGCCACTGCCCCCCCAGAAACTACACTCACCTCATCGTTCAGTCAGATTTCCAAGGTGTGGGGTGCCAAGGGACGGCGTAAGTGCACGGCTAAGCTAACGGTCAGGTTTTAGTGATGTCTGTTAACCCCCCAGCTTCATGTCACACTGATGTGATTGACAGGAAACACCAGCGCTCCAATGAGCAGAGAGAGGTGTCGCTGCTGGCCTACCTGAGTCAGCTGCAGTCTCCTGATCCTGGACCAGTCAGACCGCTGCACAGCCTCGTTCCATACCAGGTACATGACCACAGCTGCATGCACGCATCTCATCTCTGTGTAGAGATGAAGCTCCGTGTTTAGCAGGGGTGTCACCAAATCCACATCTCACACCACGATTCAGACGTCCTCAGAGTTATTAATATCCTCCAAATAAAGAAAAGGCTGAATTCACAATGGGAATTTAAATAACTGGAAACTACATTTGACCGATATCTGGGGCCAATACTGCATTTTACCCCAAAATTAATATAATGAAGGACACAATGAAAACTAATTTTGAAAACTCTTTTAAAATATAAAAAACAGAAACAAAGCACTTCAAATAAATATATTAAAAAGAAACTGCACAATAATATCGAAAAGAAACAAATTTATTATACACACACACACATCCTTGTACTGTCTTTGTGAGGACATTCATTCAATTTAAGTCAAATTTATTTATATAGCACAATTAAAAACGACAACTGTTGACAATGTGTTTCACAACAAAATAAAACGCAATAAAATCAAAGCAATAAAGCGATAAACACATTAAGTGCATTCCCTAACCACCACAACTGATTGCCTAAACCTAACCTTTGCCCTAACTTTAACCAAAACCTAATTGTAACCTAAACTCTAAAACCAAATCCTCACTTCGGAGCCCCACAACGCTTGTTTACCTGTTTTATTTATGTTTGGTTGATATTGCAAGGAAGCTCACAATGACAATGAAGATATAAAATGCTTCGACCAGTCATTGCTACAACATTTATTGTTATTTTCAATGTTATGACACTTTAAACAGCTTGAAAAGTCTTTGCTGAAGTGTGAAATTCTTGTAAAAATTCAACTTATATTTATTGATAAAACAGCTCAGGTACTACAGTAAATAAACTTAAACCCAGGTGTTAAAACAGCATATTTCATAAATAAAAATACCCAGGCACAAATAAACTGCATCGTCTTTATTAGTCAAGAAATAAGACTAAATAATTCCGTCTGTCAGTCAGATGTACGAGTTGTGTATGAGCACTGAGTAGTTAACTTGTTGATTTCACATTTATTTTCAGTCATTTGTCTGCAGCCTGGAGACAGTTTAGAATATTAGGCGGTGCTGTCATGTTTATTTATATTGTGCTCATTTGTCTCCGCTTCCATCTTTCACATGGCTCAGATATAATAATCAGGTCCAGCAGTTGCCTCCAGAACCAGAGAAAAAATGCTGCTTTTCCTGGAGGATGAAACTGACTAAAACTGTCAATCATAACACACTTTGTTTTGGTCTCTGCACACCAAATTTAAATGCTGAGTTTACAAGTTGTTTGTGGAAAAAAGCTCCATCAGAGGGCAAAATACTTTTCTGTCTGTCTAATGACATGATGTTATGTCTGTTTCGGAAAAAAAACTCAAACAGAAGGTGGAGAATGGCAGACAACCTGGTGTGAGGTTAAAAAGCCAAACTAAATATCAGCAAAATAGAAGAATCGCAGTTTAAATCAAATCTACACCCCAAAAATCATTAATAATCGAATGTGGAGAAAATCGTCGCAGCCCTGACATGGTGACACCCCGAGTTCAGGCGTTGGTCCCAGAACAGAATGTGTTGGGGGAACGGTGACGTCACAGCAGGTTTCAGTTGTTCCGTGTGTCTGACCCTGCAGGTGCCGAACACGGCGGTGGCGTTGGGGGCGATCCACTGCGAGGTGGTTCCCACTCACATGTTTTACGCTGCCAACACCAGTCTAGTGGGTCTCTGCTGCCTGGCGGAAAAAGTAACAAGCAAAGGAGGTCCAGTCCTGCTGTCTCAGGCCCCCATCTGCCCATGTGTGGGCTTTGGTATGTCCCCTGCTTTAAAAAGAAATTTATTTTGCTGTACTTTTTTTTTTTTCTATTCACTTCTGGATGTACACTAATAACTACCAGACACACGTTTAATGCAGCTTCAAAGTCCTGAAGTGACCATGAAGCATCGCCGTGTTTATAAAAGCTTGCATCCGTGCATCTAGAGCTGGATACTGATCGATACTCAAAGATTACAGTTAATTCATCTGCAGAAGAATGGATGCTAACAATGTCATCTTTGTCTCCGGCTTCGCTGCGTCGCTGCAGACGACAGACACCCAGCTCAGAGTTGAGATGCAGCCGTCTCAGCATGAAATACCCCAACACTGGTTTTATTGCTTAACGAGCAGGAAACCAACTCTTTCTCACATTTTGCAGCCAGAGTGCCAGTTATAATCCAATATAAACAAATCCATTACATAATCCATATTAGTCCAGTTTATTCATCATTCATACGAGCGTAAATAAAAATGCATATCTAAGGAAACCAGCAGATTCCATCAAAAAGCTGCTCTTTGATTTAATCACCCTTCTTGAGCTTGCACGGGGCTAAAGTTGGAGAGGTAGAAACTCCCTTTTAACAGGAAGGAAAACCTTCAACAGAACCATGAAGGGCGGCCATCTGGCTGGACTGGTACGACAAGGAAACATATAGAAAATAAGGTGGGGAAAAATCGATCAGAAATGAATTTTATTGCTGATATATATTATGTAAAAATGTGGTATGATTTTTACTAATGAAATCCTTGAGTTTCGTTGTAGTAAGAAATCTGGGGTTTAGAAATCTGGAGATTTCAACGTTTTTAGAAATTGAGATTTTGTTGGTAAAATAGTATATTGCATTTGATTATTGATGCATATTAAATAGATTTAGTGTTATTTTTCCCCAGCCATAGAAATTAGAGGTCTTAATACGAGTTAAAAAAAAAAAAAAAACACTGTAAGGAGAAACGATTCAGATTATAATCAAGTCAAATAATCTGCCAGTGAGATGAGACAATTTAGATTGCTTGAAATACAGAATATGGAGACTCTAGATGGTGAGAAATATCTCTACATAAGTTGTAAGACTCATTTCAAGTCCTCTCCAGTCCAGTCTGTAATGCTTCTTTTCAGTGTTCGTTCTCATTTTTTAAAAGAAAAGGATTTGAAAACAAGAAGATTTTTCTCAATCTGAGAGTTGCTAAATAGCCTTTTTGCAAGGCGGTACCCCGTACTGAAGGGGCCGCACGAGACAAAACCTGCCAACCTCCAAACACCCATGTACCGCACTAAGTAAGATAGAAAAGACAGATACTCTCAAAACATGATTAATAATCTTCCACCTTCTGCTCTTGTCTAGTGTATTACCCTCAAATCAAGATGGTTAAGACAGTTTTTGCTAATTGTGAGACTTATATTTTAATATTTAATATATATAAGGGGAATTATTTTTTTAGAGAAGTTTGTTTTAATTGGGGGGATAAGATTGTTTTTGCAGTGCAACACCAAGTTACCTGCTGAGAAAGGAAACTGAATTTAGAGTCCACATTGTTCATATTTCCTTTAAAACTTTCCCACCTGTCGGTGTCCTGCAGGTGTTCTTCGAGGGATCGACGTGGCACAAGGTCTGTACTACCTGCTGACTCCCGTAGACCCCTCCATTCTCCCGAAGGTCAACTGCCTCCTCATGGGAGCAATTTCGTTGCCTTCATGCATTCTCACGACACAGGTCAGACGCTGATTTACACACGGCCGTATTCAAACTGGTGTTTTTTAATCCCCATCAGGGCTCATTTAGACTCGTTCTCTTTCAGCCTGGCTTTGAAGGAGAGACGCCGTACGTCACCACAGACTACAGCTTCGACCTCAGCGGCGCAGGAAAGCTGCGATTCTTCAAGGGACTGAAGCGGCCCGGTCACATAGGAACATAGGATCCTTTATTGACTTTCTATTTGTTCACATCACACAGAACCAGTCGGCACCTGCTTGTGAATGTGCAGAACTGAAGTCGAGTTTGGACTCGGCAGGAGTTGATGGAGTTCTCCGGCGATATCATGTCTTACAACCCGCTACTGTACAAACATTTGGTGACACTGGGAAGGAGTCCTGGAGTTTTCTGTATCCCACTTGGATAAAATGAAATAACTTGTAGTTGAAGCTCTTGTTGTCTCTCTTTTTTCTTTTTTTTTTTCTTTGGTTACATTCCAACAGTAAAAACCTGCTTGATATTAAACGGAAAATAACTTTGGTAAGCAGTTTGTGCATGTCGCTTCTTTTGGATCCATCATGCCAGGAATCATATCAGATATTCATGTACTTTTCTTCGCGGCTTTGGTCCGTTTAAATCTGTCCTCGATTCAGAGAAGGAATTAGTTAAGTTTTGGTGTGTTACAGGATGGAAAACTACAGAAAACCATTGCCATGTTGTTTACTCATAAATCTAACACAGAGAAGACGTTGCTGTGGATCAGGTGGGTTTTAGTATCGTGTTTGTCTTCTGATCATTTTTTAAGCTCATTCAAGACATTATGATCACATCTTTCTGTTTTCTGACCCATATGAGATATAAAGGATGAAAAATAGATATTTCATTTGTTGTTTATAGGTTTTAGCTTCTTTTTTGTCCTCAGGGGGGCAGCAGACAGTTGATCTTTGTTTTGAACAGCAGCTTATTTTGATAGACTGTGTCTAAACAGCATGAAAGTTGACTGTAAAATCAATAATCTTTGATGGTTTTAGTGGCAACTTGAGACTTATAGTGCATTTTAGGACTGCCTCAAACAATTTTATAACTGACAAGTCAATTATTTTGGCATTGGTTGACAAATCGGATTATACATAAATTGTAGCATATTTAAACGTATACATACACATAGATATATACACAGTACTTGTCAAAAGTTTGGACACACTTTCCCTCTAAATCTGATGAAAAACATGTCCACACTTGACTGCAAGTGTTTGCATATACAGTATATGTTATATGCATACATATACAGTTTATGTATGTATATGGACAAAGTGGGTACAGAAAGTACTCAGACCCCTTTAAACTTTTCACACTTTTTCATTGCAGCCATTTGCCAAAATCAAAAAGTTCATTTTATTTCTCATTAATGTCACTCAGCGCCCCATCTTGACAGAAAAAAAACAGAGATGTAGAAATTTTTTGCCAATTTATTAAAAAAGAAAAAGTGAAATATGACATGGTCATAAGTATTCAGTACTTTGCTCAGTACTGAGTAGAATTACTTCTGAGCTGGTACAGTCACGATTCTTCTTGGGAATGATGCAACAAGTGTTCCACACCTGGATTTGGGATCTTCTGGTTCTTCTTGCAGATCCTCTCCAGTTCTGTCAGGTTGGATGGTGAACAGTGGTGTTCAGCCATTTTCAGGTCTCTCAGAGATGCTCAGTTGGGTTTAAGTCAGGGTTCTGGCTGGGCCGGTCCAGAATGGTCCAGAGTTGTTCTGATCCACTCCTTTGTTATTTCAGCTGTGTGCTGAGGGTCATTGTCTTGTTGGAAGGTGAACCTTCGGCCCAGTCTGAGGTCCTGAACTCTGGAAGAGCTTTTCTTCCAGGATCTCTGTACTTGGCCGCATTCATCTTTCCTTCAACTGCAACCAGTCGTCCTGTCCCTGCAGCTGAAAAACATCCCCACAGCATGATGCTGCCACCACCGTGCTTCACTATTGGGATGGTATTGGGCAGGTGATGAGCAGTGTCTGGTTTTCTCCACACATACCGCTTAGAATTAACTCCAAAAAGTTCAATCTTGGTCTCATCAGACCAGAGAATCTTATTTCTCTCAGTCTGGGAGTCCTTCATGTGTTTTTGGCAAACTCTTTGCGGGCTTTCATATGTCTGCACTGAGGAGAAGCTTCCATCGGTTCACTCTGCCATAAAACCCCGACTGGTGGAGGCTGCAGTGATAGTTGACTTTGTGGAACTTTCTCCGCCTCGCCACAATTCTGTCTCTCAGCTCCGTGGACAGTTCCTTCCACCTCAAACACCAGCATACATCAAGGAACTTTTCTATTTGTATGTTCCAAGCAGGTCCCTGAGATCATGTGACCAAGGCCTGCTGGTTATGAGGCTGAAAACTGAAGACAGAAACCTTCTCTGCAGCTGCACCAGGACTCTGGAAGTCTCAGTTTGCATTATTTTGTCTTTTCTAATATCTTTTTATCTCCTTTTTTTGACTTCCTGTTGCCTCATGTTATTAGTTTCCCTTCTGTGCAGCACTTTGTGATTTAACCTCCTAGCTGCAGCTGCAAAGGGTGCGTTTCTGTCTTCTTTTCTTTGTTTTAATATTACTATATTCGAATGTCTTTTTTAAAAAAATAAACAATAAAAAAATAAACAAGAAGATATTAATTTCTATGGCCAAAGGGGTAAGTTTAATTGTAACCTTTGAGCAGGCAATAAGCCTCTGACTTTTCTTAATCAACGACTCTTAAAGGAAATTTGTAATTAACTACTGCCTGCACACAAAAATGTAGTGGATGATATAATAATGTGCCCTACAGGGGAGAATAAACAACTGAATGAATGAAATTTTATAAAGCAAAGTCATGGTCAGGGTTCACTAATTCGTATTTTCTGAAACGTGAATAAAAATAATGTGGCAAGTTTTCTAAAAACTGTTGTAGCCACATGTCTAATTTCTTGATCTGTAGTCTGATTTTTGGATTAAAAGTAAAAAATCAAAACATAGCACCTTGTTAGAAAATGTGTGCATATCAACAAAATAATTTATTTCTCTGAAAATTCAGCAATTCATTTAGCATATCAGGCTACATCTAAAGTCCAGCCTCACAAACCTGGAGCTGTCACCCACTCATGTCTCCTTTATTTTCCTTTACCGACCTTAACTCCATTGAAGCGGAAGACGTTTTTCCCCACATATTCTCAGAGGGATTACATTGTGGACAGCGCTGCTTCAACATGTTGGGATTTTCTTACCATTCACCGCTTTCAGATTATCATCCTGATTAATGCTGCCTGAGGTCAGATTCTTGTCTGGAATCTTAATAGAGACCATTTTCTTATACTGTCTACGTTCACAAGGTTGGATGGCTTTAACAAAGCATTATACTCCCACCACCGTGCGTGATTGAATAGGTCTTTTTTTTTTGCTGTAATTCCACACAACTGCCTTTTCATCTTATTTGATCTTCTTTCTCTTGTGTTCAGGTGAGTTTTTGATGCCTGTTTGCCTTTTAAAATGTTCAAAACCACATTTTTGCACTGATAATTCTTGGATTCTTCTTGGCTAGCCTTGTTACTGAAGCATGGGTTATTTGGGCTTCTTGATGTACAGTCTGAAATTTATTACAGAGGAAAACTTGTATTTCTTGAACTGTGTTGCAATTCTTGCACTTGAAAGCACTGATAAAGTTTTATTTATACTTCCTGTTGCTGTAAGCAGTCATAGTGTAAAACCGGATGTCCTCACGAAACCCTTAGATTTAAGCAACTGATTAGATATCTACTCTGTTAGATGTTTTCAATTTATAGATGATTACACTGCTACATGGACCTTTTTGAGTTTGCATGGAGGCTTTTTTTTTTCATCATCTTTTGTGACATCTTTATGTTAGGAATAACTTAATATTTCCAAATTCTGAATCAGTATATGACGTAATATCCCATAATTAGGTCAAACTCAAAATTCAGTGATAATATTACAGAACTCTGGCTTAATATTTCAAGCTTTGATGATACAATCACAGAATCAAACCTCCATGGACCTCCCTGACAAAGTTTAGTAGACCAAAAAGATCCTCAAAAGCTAGACATCATGTTGCGATCAAAGAAATTCAGTAAAAAATGAGAAACAAAGTCATTGAGATCTATCAGTGTGGAAAAGGTTCCAAAGCCATTTCTAAAGCTTTGGGACTCCAGAGAACCACAGTGAGAACCATTATCCACAAATGGTGAAAACATGGAACAGTGGTGAACCTTCCCAGGAGGGGCCGGCCGACCAAAATGACCCCAAGAGCACAGCGACGACTCATCCAAGAGGTCACAGAAGACCCCAGAACAACATCCAAAGAACTGCAAAACTCACTTGCCTCAATTAAGGTCAGTGTTCATGACTCCACCATCAGAAAGAGACTGGGGGGCAAAAATGGCTGCATGGCAGAGTTCCAAGACCAAAACCACTGCTGAGCAAAAAGAACATAAAGGCTCGTCTCAGTTTAGCCAGAAAGGATCTTGATGATCCCCAAGACTTTTGGGAAAATACTCTGTGGACTGATGAGACAAAAGTGGAACTTTCTGGAAGGTGGAGGTCCCATTACATCTGGCGTAAAAGTAACACGGCATTTCAGAAAAGGAACATCATAGCAACAGTAAAATATGGTGGTGGTAGTGTGATGGTCTGGGGCTGTTTTGCTGCTTCAGGACCTGGAAGACTTGCTGTGGTAAATGGAACCATGAATTCTGCTTCTACCAAAAAATCCTGAAGGACGATGTCCGGCCATCTGTTGGTGACCTCAAGCTGAAGCGCACTTGGGTTCTGCAGCAGAACAATGATCCAGAACACACCAGCAAGTCCACCTCTGAATGGCTTAAGAACAACAACATGAAGACTTTGGAGTGGCCTAGTCAAAGCCCCCACCTGAATCCCATTAAGATGCTGTGGCATGACCTTAAAAAGGCGGTTCATGCTGGAAAAGCCTCCAATGTGGCTGAATTACAACAATTCTGCAAAGATGAGTAGAACAAAATTCCTCCACAGCGCTGTAGAAGACTCACTGCCAGTTATCACAAACACTTGACAGTAGTTGTTGCTGCTAAGGGCGGCCCAGCTAGTTATTAGGTTTAGGTGGCAATCACTTTTTCACACAGGGCCATTTAAGTTCTGATCCCCCCCCCCCCCCCCCCCCCCCCTTAAAAATAAAAAATCTTCATTTAAAGAAAAGGCTAAATTTACAATAGTAATTCAACTAACAAGAAACAAATGAAAAAAATAATAAAAATTTCCAAAATTTTCGTTTTTTAGAATAAGATGTTTTTGAATTTTGATTGTAAATAACATATATACACACACACACAAACACATAGTTATATATATATATATATATATATATATATAAACTGTCTAAATACATTAAAACACCTTTCGCATTAACAGTGGACCAACACACCTGTGAACAGGTGTGGAAGTCTTTTTGAACATTAGAACAAACACCTGATTGCAGTGATTGCCTCAATGTGTTGCTCAACAAAATTTTCGTTTTGGAGCTCCACCATGCTTGTTTGCTATTTTCTATTTTTTGTGTGTTTGTTTTTAATATTTCTTTGGACCACAATTAAAAATTTATGTCATGATTTTCATAGAATTTTGTATGTATTTTTACTTTTGTAAATTTCAACTTATTTCACTTACAGCTGATTTTTTATCCCTTCTTTAATTGGAGGGGTATGAATAATTTTGAGGACGACTGCACTGCAAAAACTAAAAAACTGTAGTATATTTTTCTAATTTCTAGTCAAATATCTCATCACACTCAAAATAAGCCAAAATTCATAATTATTCATAGAGCTCCCCTTGGCAAAGCAAATCTGTTCAACACAATAAAGCAGCCAGATCATCATTCTGCTTGCTACGATGCTGACCAGGAGAAGTTAAAAAAGAAAAACAAAGAAAGAAAAAAAAAATAAAAAGAAGAAGAAGAAGAAAATAAGACAAAAGGACCTACAGAGAAACATGTCAGTGAGATAAAGGAACTTGTTTCAAGGCAATGCAATTTTTCTTACTACAAGCAAATATATATATACGTATATATGCGTTTTTAACAAATTTTAAGAGGGGCCAAGAATTTTTTGCTTGTATTTAGCAAAAAAAAAAAATCTGCCAATGGAACAAGCAAAATTTTCTTGATGAGATTTCTTGAAATAAGATGCATTTGCCTTAAAACAAGATCTTATGTCTCACTGAAATGTTTCTCTTTAGGTCATTTTGTCTTATTTTGAGCGTGATGAGATATTTTGACTAGAAATGAGAAAAATATACCTGCTAAGATCTCAGTTTTTGCAGTAAAGAACCTTTCATACCAGTCGGCATGAAATACATTTCACACATTAAAAACCAACAACAGAATTAAAATGAATTCAGTTCGTATAAAAAGCCTTCAAAATTCTCATCTTTAACTTTGAATCTTACAGATATTAGTGAAGGATGACTCTGTGCTGGTTATTTAGGCTGTTTTTGTTATTAAACCGGACAGGGTTGAATAAAATGTCTTTATATTTGAAAGTGCGGTGAGTCCCAGACAAGCTGTGCATCTGCTTTATGTGCAGTTGGTGACTCTGGCGCCTCTAGCAGCAACATAGCGCCACTTGAGAGAAACTGCGCTCAGTCTTTGTGGAGACTGAATGAATGGAGGACCGATGGTCGCTGAGAGAGCAGTCTGATCCGCAAAATGCGCATTCATCCCCAGCGACACGTCGCATAGCCTAAAGTTGCTAAAAGGAAAAGACTAATCTGCGGAGCTGCGGCTTTAAAGGCCCTGAAGAAGGTTCGTCCTCGTAATCTCACTCCCGCACCGACCGAGCTTCACCAGCAGAGGATTTTTTTCTCCCGTGGACGTCGAGAAGATTTCTTTCTGCGTGCGTGCACGCAGCAACAGGTCATTTACCGCTCAGCAGTGCGTCCAACCTGCAGCTCTGCCCCGCAGTTTAGATCCCAGATAAGTTTGGTCGCGTGCACCGAGGGATGCCTTTTCGCCATTCTTTGCCGTGCGCTCGCGGTAACACAAGCTGCAGCATTGTGCTCGTCACCGACCTGACCCAACAGCTCGAGCGCACTGCGTGTTAGTTCCACACCGGGAGCCACGAGAAAGCGTGGAGAATGGCATAGTGGACGGCGCTTCGTGGGCGTTTGTGGCTGATCGACCTGCGAGGAGCTGGTGTTGGTGCAGCTGGGCTTTTGCCTTTCTGTCTTTTTTCTTTTCCAAGAAGGATCGCGTGCATCGATGGTGCCAAACAAGTGGACCATGAATTCAGTTCTGCACAAATCGCCTCCGAGGAGCTGGCTCGGGCTCAGATTACGACTGAGTGAGTAAAACATTAATGAAGTCGTCTTTAAGCACCTTTCCCTCCGTGTTTCTGCGTGTGTTGGCTAAAAATCAATCCCCTGCACCTTATTCCTTGTGAAACTCGCTCTGAACTGTGAACTGGTTTGTAAGAGGTCTGATAGGAAAAGGGGGGGCAGAAAAGCTCTCGTGACTTTGATCCTCAGGCACCAGTTCTTTGTGTCAGGCTTTCCTCCAGGCATCAAAGTTAATGGCTGGATTTGACGAGTGACCTGAGCAATTATCCCAGCTGGAGAGGACAGTACACTCTGATCTGCAGCTCTCCGCTTGATAAAGTTCGTTGGAACCCTCATAACTCTAATAAATCTCCAGCTGATACTGCTTCATGCTCCACTCATATTTTCTGTCTAGACGTCTCTAGATTGCATCTGTTTTCTCATTGGGTTCATCTGCTGCTGTGTCCTTCAGGTAGCCAGATTCAAGTTGAACAATGGAAAATGTCATTTTTCAGAAGAAGTTTGTCTTTTTCTTCGGTGTTTCCATGTTTGTGTGCTATGTGTGCAGTGCTGGCAGTTCATGGGTTCATGCAGTAAGTAAAGTAAGCATGGAGTTAAAGTTTAGCAACCGTAATTGGTTGAGTCTGGAACCCCTCTGTGTTCCAGGCCACCGGAGTCTTAAGCTTGTCTTAAACACACAGGTCTAATCTGGGACCAGATGTCTTGTCTGGTCTCAGCTCAGCACTGAAAAACAAAAACACTCTGGGAGTTTCAGGTTTGTCCGCAATAATTTTCTGTTAAGACATTAAAAATGGAAATAGATACTCAGAAAGACTGTTAGGCGATGCTTTGAAAATAAGCGACTTAATTAATAGGTTTTACTTGGCGTAGTTTAATGCTTTGAGTCGTATGATCAACTTTACACTCACCGGCCTCTTAATTAGGTACATTTACAGCTAAACACAACTATGCAACCGGCCAATCACATCTAGGCATGTAGACGTGGTGAAGACGACCTGCTGAAGTTCAACCTGAGCATCAGAATGAGGAAGAAAGTTGGTTTAATGGTTGTTGGTCTGAGTATTTACTGGGATTTCCACCACCAGCATCTGCAGGGTTTCCAGGTCTGAAGAAGAGAAAATTTCCAGTAGCAGCAGTTGATGGACCAGAATGCAGCAGGAGACCAGACCGGTTCCACTCCTGTCAGCTAAGAACAGGAAACTGAGGCTACGATTCACACAGACTCACCAGAACTGGACAATAGAAGATGGAGGAACGTTGCTGGTCTGATGAGTCTCCATTTCAGCTCCACATTCAGATGCTGGATCAGAATCTGCTGGAAACATCATGAAAGCATGGATCCATCCTGCCTTGGATCAAGGCTTCAGGCTGCTGCTGGTGGAATGGTGGGGGGGAGGTTTTCTTGGCCCACTTTGGGCCCCTTAGCACCAATGTAGCGTTTTAACCACCACAGCCTACCTGAGCATTGTTGCTGACCATGTCCATCCCTTTATGACCACAGTGGAGCATCTTCTGATGCTGCTTCCAGCAGGATGATGATGTCACCAATCATCTCCCGTTTCTCCACTTTGGGATGTGGTGGAACCGGAGATTCTCATCATGGATGCAGCAACTGTGTGATGTCATCATGTCATTATGGAGCAAAATCAATGTTTCCAACGTCTTGGTTTAGCTATTGCCCATTTTCCACTAGCACCCACTCAGCCCAGCTCGGCTCACCTCTACTCGATTTGTGTGGTTTTCCACTGGGAGTTTCCCGGGCTGAGTAGATACTTTTATGGTACCAAGGTAACCTGAGGTTCCAAGCAGGGCTGAGTGGGGCTGAAAACGTGATGCCTACTGACTGGTGGCTAGTGGCTTCCCCAGATGAGTCATCAGTGATGTCACTATAGTAGATAGAAACACCCAACCCAAAGTCCCCCCCCCCCGGAAAAAAAAAACCCCACCCCCAGTGCCCTGCGTTTTTCAGATGATAATGGAAACCACCTGGGCCTAGTAGAGCCAAGTAGAGTCAAACAGGGTAGGCTAAGTAGGTGCTAGTGGAAAAGGGGCTTATGACACCAGGAATGAAGACGGTTCTGGAGGAAGAAGGGCTCCGACCCGGTTCTCCAATATTGACCTGATAACGTGGTCGGTGAGTGAAACTTATAAGGTTGATTATGTGCCTGGATGTCTCCGGGAAGCCTGTTTCTCTGTTTTATAGGAATGCACGATATATTCAGCCCCCTATCGGTATTGGCCTTAAAACTGAGTATCGGACATCAGCCACCCCACCGATATTTAACCGATCAGACCGCTGTTTCTAAAATAAAAAAAACAAAACAAAAACTTCTTCAAAAACTTGTTTTTCTTACAGACTTTAAACTTTCTACGGAGAGTTTCTGTCAGGATGTTCTGTGTGAACAGAGTTTATACAGTCATCTGTGTCGATAAGCAAATATCCTGTTTTTGGGTATTGTTGTTTTTTTCTCAGGGAGAAGAAAATCCAGATCGTTCTAGGATATAATATTAATATATACACTCACCGGCCACTTAATGAGGTACACCTTGCTGGTACCGGGTTGGACCCCTTTTGCCTTCAGAACTGCCTTAGTCCTTGGTGGCATAGACTCAACAAGGTACTGGAAACATTCCTCAGAGATTTTGCTCCATATTGACATGACATCATCACAGTTGCTGCATATTTGTCGGCTGCACATCCACGATGAGAACCTCCCGTTCAACCTCTGTTGGATTGAGATCTGATGACTGTGGAGAACATTTGAGTACAATGAACTCATCGTCATGTTCAAAAACCAGTCTGAGATGATTCCCGCTTTATGACATGGCGCGTTTTCCTGCTGGAAGCAGCATCAGAGGATGCTACACTGTGGTCATAAAGGGACGGACATGGTCAGCAGCAATACTCAGGCAGGCTGCGGTGGTTAAACCGCCATGTTGGTACTAAGGGGCCCAAAGTGGGCCAAGAAAATCTGTCCCACACCATTACACCACCACCACCAAGCTGAACCGTTGATACAAGGCAGGATGGATCCATGCTTTCATGTTGTTGACTCCAAATTCTGAGCCTACATCTGAATTTAGCGGAAATGGAGACTCATCTAGGCAACATTTCTCCATCTTCTATTGTCCAATGTTGGTGAGTCTGTGTGAATTGTAGCCTCAGTTTCCTGTTCTTAGCTGACAGGAGTGGCACCCAGTGGGGTCTTCTGCTGCTGTAGCCCATCTGCTTCCAGGTTGGATGTGTTGTGCATTCAGAGATGCTCTTCTGCAGACTTCGGTTGGAACAAGTGCTTATTTTATTTACTGCTGCCTTTCTATCAGCTGGAACCAGTCTGGCCATTCTCCTCTGACCTCTGGCATCAACAAGGCATTTGTGCCCACAGAACTGCTGCTCACTGGATATTTTCTCTTTTTGGGACCATTCTCTGTAAACCCTAGAGATGGTTGTGCAGGAAAATCCCAGTAGATCAGCAGTTTCTGAAATACTCAGACCAACAACCATGCCACGTTCAGAGTCACTTAAATCACCGTTCTTCCTCATTCTGATGCTGGTTTGAACTGCAGCAGATCGTCGTCACCATGTCTACATGCCTAAATGCACTGAGTTGCTGCCATGTGATTGGCTGATTAGAAATTTGCATTAACGAGCAGTTGGACAGGTGTACCTAATAAAGTGGTTTGTGTGTGTATATACATGTATGTGTGACACACATACATGTATAAACAAAAAAGCCATATTATCCATATATATGTGTGTTATATATATATATATATATATATATATATATATATATATCAGTTTTGTTTGAGCAACTGTCATTAAGTTTTGACTTGTCATACATAACACAAGTTGAGGTATTTTTCTAATTTTGCACGAGGAATGAATATTACGAAATTTATTTGTCAGCTTTAATATCGGTATCGGCCACATGAGTTTTAAAATAGCGGTATACTGGATATTGGCCACAATTCCAATATCGTGCATCCCACTGTTTTGCTGTAATAGGTGTTAAGAAGAAAAGAATATTCCTTCAAATATTGATATATCTTTTAGTATAAGTTGCTGATGGATCTTCTTTATGGTCTAAATAACATTCATTAAGTGGCTTCTTTTGATCATATCCGGTTATTTTACCTTGTCCTCATTGACGTGCAGTCTTGACTCTACCGTCTTCACTCTGCCTGAACCTTTGTGACTTTAAAGACCCACACGATAACTTTTAGCAGTTTTCTCAGTGACCCCCTACCTGCGGCTAAACTAGCATCCATCTTCATCGTACCTGTACTGTGATTCCCTCCCGCCAGTAAAAGACAGTCTTATCTTGACTCTTGTTCTGTCCCTTCCTCTCTTTCTCTTCCTCTCTTCCTCCGGTAATGTTTCTCTGCGTTTCTTTACCAAATCCGACATGATGCGCATTTAAAACACCCGCTGTGTTCATGTTTGGTTCATATCCGTTTGCTAGTATGTGACGCGGTGTGCAACCAATAGTCGACTGCAACATCACGGCCCCGTCCCGGAAACAAAACGTGCATAGTGCAGTTCCTGAGCCTCAGGACGCCGCTGGGCAGTGACGACTTGAAAATGCGCATAATGAATGTTGGTGTGACATCAAAGTGAGTCGGAAATGCAGATTTTTAAGGTGGAAAGTTCCGTCGTGTACCTTTTAACTGCAGCTGACTGTAGCGAAGGCTTTGATAGTTTTATCACGTTACATGACCGTCTTGCTGAGCAAATGCTTAATAATGATTACACACACGTGCATCTTGCATTCACATATTTATCTAAGACCAGATGAGGTCTTGTGTTGTCAGGTTGTAGGAGGTTTAACTCTAAAAAGCTGCAGAGTTTTATGTGAACATTCAGTCTGCAGCTCTGGTGTAATTTGGGTGCATGCTCCATAGATGTGTGTGTGTGTGTGTGTGTGTGCGTGTGTGTGTGTGATCTTGGCCGCGCACATGGCTTGTTGCAGTTTAAGTTTCCTTGTTTGGGCCGTCGTCTCCATTGTTCCACCGTGTTTTCCTTTCTCTTTTCCCCTCTTTTCATTTCTGCCTTTTCCTGATGCCATCCCAGGTCACAGTTGGCTTTTTGTTTTCGCTCTCCTGCTGATTACCAACACTTATCCCCACGCTGCGTTCAGTGTCGCTAACACTGGTGGGTATTGCGGCGTTGCTGACTGAACTCGCAGGTTTCTTGAGCGCCGTACGTGCCGTCAGCTCTGCACTGCTTTGTTTTTCCCTCTGAGCTGATGTGAAATGTCCTGCAGACTATAATGAAAAACGGATCAAGCTCTGATGCACTGATCCTCTTTATTGTGTCTGACAGAAAACACATTTCCTTCCTCGCATCTCACCATTTCCGCTCCGACGTGCATTTTACTGCTGCAAGGAGTCCATAAAGTTCCACGATGGGCATTGTTTTTACATCCATCTCAGATGGATGCATTTAGAAATGTTCAAGATGCTGTCGTATCATCGTTTCTCTTCTTTGAATCTCTTTATTCTTTTGCTAACAAGTTGTTGAAGTCTCATCATTTCCATGTTTAGCTGTGCTCCTTTACTCGTGTGATCCTGATTGCTGGCTGACATTTAGCAGCATTTACCATATGTGTTCTCCTTCAGGACTTTATGGTAGAAAGCAGAATTCATGGTTCCATTTACCACAGCAAGTCTTCCAGGTCCTGAAGCAGCAAAACAGCCCCAGACCATCACACTACCACCACCATGTTTTACTGTTGCTATGATGTTCCTTTTCTGAAATGCCGTGTTACTTTTACGCCAGATGTAATGGGACCTCCACCTTCCAGAAAGTTCCACTTTTGTCTCGTCAGTCCACAGAGTATTTTCCCAAAAGTCTTGGGGATCATCAAGATGCTTTCTGGCTAAACTGAGACGAGCCTTTATGTTCTTTTTGCTCAGCAGTGGTTTTGGTCTTGGAACTCTGCCATGCAGCCATTTTTGCCTCCCAGTCTCTTTCTGATGGGGGAGTCATGAACACTGACCTTCATTGAGGCAAGTGAGGCCTGCAGTTCTTGGATGTTGTTCTGGGGTCTTTTGTGACCTCTTGGATGAGTCGTCACTGTGCTCTTGGAGTCATTTTGGTCGGCCGGCCCCTCCTGGGAAGGTTCACCACTGTTCCATGTTTTCACCATTTGTGGATAATGGTTCTCACTGTGGTTCTCTGGAGTCCCAAAGCTTTAGAAATGGCTTTGGGACCTTTTCCAGACTGATAGATCTCAATGACTTTGTTCCTCATTTGTTCCTGAATTTCTTTGCATCGCAGCATGATGTCTAGCTTTGAGGATCTTTTGGTCTACTTGACTTTGTCAGGCAGGTCCTATTTAAGTGATTTCTTTATTGAGAACAGGTGTGGCAGTAATCAGGTCTGAGTGTGGCTAGAGAAATTGGACTCAGCTTTCCAAAGATGTAATAAACCACAGTTAACTGAATCACCTTGGTAATCATCGGGCAGAGAATGTGATGGTGAGAAAACATTGAAGTTTGCTTACAGGCTTTTTTTTTATGTATTTGAAAGGTTCTTATAGTTCTAGCTCGCCTACAAATCATAACACTGCTGTTTTTAATCCCTTTAATAAAGTAGATAAATGATTCAAATTATTTAAAATATTATTAATTATGATGTACACATATGAAAAATGAACAAGGGATGCACGACATAATTGTTCCCCTATCTGTACCGGCCTTAAAACTGAGTATAGGACATTGGGCACCCCACCAATATTTAACCGATCAGCCCGCTGTTTCTAAAGTCTAAAAGAAAAGAAGGGGGAAAAAAAAACTCCTTTCAAAAGCTTCTTTTTTACAGACTTAAAAACTTCTAAGACTTAGGGTGGGAAAAAATATTGATACATTGAAATGTCGCGATATTTTCATATACTGATATCATGTTGACATTTAAAAATGCGGTATCGATCTGTTTTACTAACGAAATCTTGCGATATTTCATCTTTTGTGAAATCTAGCAGGAATTCATGAAACATCGTGAGATTTTGTGACAGGACGATGAAATATTCTGAGATTCCGTTTAGTTGAATTGATATTGTGTAGAGCTTGTGATATTTAAAGTTATACCGTGTACTTTTGGCCACAATGGGCAGTAAACCTGTCTTCCCACAGGCACCACGCTGCTAAAATAAAACAGTCTCAGTTGTGTTGGAAAAATGTGCAAACCACTTTGAAAAGCTGATTTTTAAGTCATCAGCATTAATCAAAGCGCTCCAGGTTACATGATCCAATGAGAGACGGCCCGCTCCTGAGATGTTACAATGCCTGGTTTTTGAGAATGGCAGCCCCCTCGGAGCAACGACATACGTCAAGTGCTCTAAATTGACCACAGAAATCAGCTATAGTTAACTTATATTAATAACAATGTTAGAATATAATGTATTATAATATTTGGCTAACATTGGGTTCAAAAGTTACACGGTATCACTTTAAATATCGATTTGATATTGTCAAATGAAAATATCATGATATTTCAGATATTTCAGTTTTTTTTTTCTTTCCCACCCCTAATTTTCAAAGCGTTTGAAACGGATAACAAAACTATTTGCAGTGACTGCTTTTTTTCAGCTTTAATATCGATATCGGTTATCGGCCACATGAGTTTTCAAATATTGGATATTGGCCAAAATTTCAATATCGTGCATCCTTAAAATGAACGCCTGAATAGTGCAACAGAATGTGTAGGTATGTCTTTAAGTGGGTGCAGGTGAATATGACGTTACGCAGGCAGAGCAGGTGCTGTGGACTTCTGCATTCGACTGCATTCAGTCGGTTTACAGTCGGAGATGAAGTCATCCTCGTGCGTCTGCTGCAGGCCTATTTTCCCTCACTCATCTTTTCCAAACATCCTGCTCACTTACGAAGAGCCTGCTGGAAGGTTTGAGGTTGCCGTCTTCCTCCTCTCACCCGTGTTTGTTTGGTTGTCATTTGATGTCCCGTTGCTTCACAGCAGCAACGTGTTTCCTCACATTTCAGATGTTGCCCTGCAGGGTCTTCTGTCCCACCGCGCTGTTTTCCATCAGCGTACGGAGAGCGAATGGCCGCGCTCTGCTTTTCATTTCTGCTCAGCTTCCATCTCAAATCCGATTAACCCTTTCGGCCTTTTTATTAGATGCTCGTAGGTCAGCGTAAACTCACGAGTCGGCTCACTTCAAACGAGTTCGGGCAACTAATGTGATTAAAAAAAATCTTCCACACAGTCGGGGCCTCATCATGTTGTTAAAGGCCAACGGTGAGCTGCTTCTCTTTAAACTGTGCAGCAGATAATTAAAGGGGCTACTTGAAGGTCACACACACACACACACACACACACACACACACACACACACACACACACACACACACACACACACACACACCGTCTTTAACTAGAAACATAACTGCAAATATTTATCTGTGAATGTGTCCTCCCGCTCCACCCTGCCTAAATGAGTGTTTATGCACGTTTCAAGCTCGCGCGTGACGATAACTGTACTTTCAGGGAATAAGTGTTTTTGATTGCCGTCGACTCTGTTATTGGCTTCTTAACGGCAGCCCCCTCTGCAATTTCAGCCAGATTGCTTCAATTATGGGATTATTTATATCAACAAGTTGAGGAGTGGTGGTTTGTTCCTCCGAGGTTCTGGTTCAGGACCCGACTGTTGGGTTAAATCGTGTTTCATGGGGCTTCGCTCCGGGGATGGGTCCACCGTCTCAGACTGGGATGACTCATCGATTAACGCGTGATCATCAAAGATGATGTGTCAAAAGTTACCTGTTTTTAAAGCTCTAGCTTGGATGAAAATACTTGAACAGTTATTTGATGAGCTGATGCTGAATTTGAAACAGATGTTTGTGGTTTCTGGAGGAAAGATGAGTACGAATGGACAATTTATCAGTTTTAATGCAAACACATCAATGTTTACCTTAAAAATAAGTGATAGCTTAGGTGATACTCTTCTCCACTTCTTATTAAACTGCTGTACACTTTCATTACAGATGAAGCTGCTTGTAATTTCTCAGTTTACTAAGTTTCAGCTAAAATGTGAAAATAGTGGAATACTTTTTTTCCCTGCTTATTTCCTCAGAGCAGAAGGTGAAAGTGAGATTTCACGGTGTAGATGTTGTATAGTTACTGTGGCATGGAGAGAAAGTTCGATAAGGATCATAATTATTATATAAACCCTAAACTTTGCTTATTGTGCTTTTTTCTCTCTAAGTGAACAAGTCAAACTCAGATCAGTCGAATGGGATCTTAAACCTCAGCTATACAAAAGTTTTTAATGACAGCAGAGAATGTTTTTGGTTTTTTAGCTGGTTTTTGTAACTAAAACCAGGTTGAGAAGCAGGTCAGACCGCAGGAGTCGTGTATAAATGCAGATCATTTACAGTTTATACCATTTCTACGTGTGCAAACATGTTAGCATTTGGATTGCTAACAGCGGCATGCTGAAGGCGTGCATTTCAACCCAGAATCCACCTGTCTGCCAGTCAGCAGCTTCTGGTAACGGTCACCAGATATTTAATGCACGAAAACCTGCTGGAAATAAAGGATTTTCCTCCGTATGAAGTTGGAAACTGTCAGCCATTAGAAAGCAGCGGAAAGTGAAACCAGACGGTCGTCATTGATCAGCCTCAGGAGCTTAATCAGATAAATGCAGTTTTAAAAAAGTTGGTACCATGTTAGCAGGAACTTATCTCCCCTCTGGATGTTTGATCCCTTTATTAAAAAATTAATATAAGTGCATTTTAAAGGGAAGATAATTCAAATGCTGCGTTTTCTGGCTGATGCCTCTCTCTGGAGGAGGTTTTTGGAAAATTCACACGAGCAGTGTCTGAGACTGCGCCCAGTCTGCTGGTGAGGGGTTAACTTCGGTCTGTTTGATGGGCCACCTTGCTAAATATAACCCAGCCTCCTCCACATGGGCACGCACACGCCTTCAACTGCACTCCCTCTGTCAACACTCCACTTCACACACTTCTTCCCACAGCACACACACTCCAGAGGCTGGTTTTCAGGCTCGTCTTGCACCCACTTGGATTGAAGCGAGAGGCCAGTTCACCAAGATTTGGCACATTTTGGTGGTTTTCTCTGACATTTCCTTTATTAAAATACACAAAAGTCAACAGAGTTAAAATCACCATGTACAAGTGTTGTTCATTTAATGATCTGTGTGGTAAAGGAACGGTGAAACGGTGGGAAAATATTTGAGAACTTGATGATTAAGATGAACGCCTCAGAGAAGATGGCAGGTAAAAGCTTTTCTGCTGTAACTCACCTCATTAATATGTTTGGCCCCAAATATCTGCACAAAACCACTTTATCCTTCTTTTGTATGAAGATTTTGATTGTTTTCAAGTCTTACATGTAGGATTTTTATCATCGGGTGTCCAGAAACATTTGATCTGATACAGCGGTGAAAGTGTGGAGGACAAAGGTTCCTCCTGATTTTATGAGGAGATGAAGACATGGAGCTGCTCGATTATGGACGAGGTCATTGTCACGATTATTTTGGTTAACATTGAAGTCACGTTGCATTTATTTAGCATTTCTCTCTCTGTCAAAAATGCTTCATTGATAATTTATGCAAAATGTTGAAATAAAAAAAAAATGTAGGCTCTAAATATGTACCTTACTACTGTTTTGCAATAAATAAGCATTAAATTAATAAAATAAATATACTTTCATTATTAAATAAAGCACAGAAAAACATCAATGTAATCAAAATAAATCGTCCAGCTGTTCTATATTTGAAGGATAAAATAAATCATATTTTTATATGAAATAAAACAAAAATCCCAAACTGAACTTTAAGCTTTAGTGCAATGCTGCAACATTCCTAATCAAACATTTTTGTTAGTGACACCCAAAAAACTGCACATGTGAGAAGCCACTAGAATTAATTTCAACTTCAGAATAACTTTCAGACATTGTGTAAAGAAAAATGGCAAATAATCATTTCAGCTCAATTATTAGTTTGGAGATTGTTTGACATTAAAATTGAAATCGCGATCAAATTTCGGTTAATTGCACCGCCCTATGAAGACAGAACTGGTTCACAGAGCGGCCAGCAGGCATTAAAGAAGCTGCAGGACTCTGTTTGCTCAGAGTAAAACATCCAAAAATGACTTGGTTTAAAACTATACTACACATCCATCCGTCCGAACAGATGTGGGGCATTTCTGAATGCTTCCCTACAGCTGTGGCAAATGAAAGTGGTAACGGCATCAACCTCTGGCCTTGCTTTCCTTCAGCTGCAAGCGAGGCTTCATTAAAGCAGCCTTATCATGAACAATAGACTTTTATGAGCCTTTGACCATGTTGGTGTCATTTCCTTATAAAAACGTCAGTTATTTTTCTTCATTCATGCACATTTGAGTAATCTATATATGTACCGTATTTTCTGGACTATAACGCCCGGCATACACGGTGCGATTTTTGCCCGTTTTTGAGCCGATTTTTCCAGTTGTGCGACAAGTTTGGCGATTAAGCAGACTCTTGGCCAAATCGTGTGTCATGCAGTATACTAGGGGGTCACGAGAGGCGATTGGCACCTCATGACGAGCTCCTGATCAGAAATCGTGAGTTGCAAGAAAATGAAACTTGTTTGATATTTTGGTTGAGTTCATGAGTGAATCGCATGTTGAAGCGGCGCCACGACCAGACTGAGAACTCTTTCCTCTGAGATTTTCACATTTTACATTCTTCACAAAGAAAGACCGCAAATCGCCAAGGAGGGTTTGGGGAAAGAGGTCCGTTTTCTTTTCTTAAATTTTGAAAAACAGGGGAAAGGGGATCACGGGGGGGGAAAAGAAGAATGGATGTAATGAATGGAGGGAGAAAAACGTTCTTCATTTGTGGGAAAAAAAAAAATTATTGATTGACATGAGCCAATATTACCGTCTAATGTCAAAAGAGGGCGCTCTCTGCTTGTGACAACTATATTCTGCTCAAAGGGCAAAATAGCCTCATTTCAGTGAGAGGAGTTCATTTTGGACATCTGCTGTTCTGCCTATGTGGTGCAACAAATCCTCAAAAAACGTGTTTGTCCTCCTTAGTTATGATGTTTATGATCATTTACAGATGTTATCTTTGGAACTGGATGGACAGTAATTCTTAGTAGTAACAAGTAGGATATGAAAAATCTGAAAATCACTCTATTTTAAATAAATAAATACGACTCATAGTCCAGTACAACTTATGTTTTTTTTCCTGTTCATGATGCATTTTTTTGACTGATGCAACTTATACCGGAAAATACGGTGTATTTAGTCCAAGCTCTAGCTCCCTTCAAATGACTGCCTTAATACAAACCTACGTAGGTATTGTGGCACCATTCATAGCAAGACAAATTATCGTAGCAAGACGCCCACTTTGTTGGAGAGAGACTCTGAGGATCCTAACCTACCCGCTCTCTCTGAGGAAGAAGCGAACTGCCTGCTGGAAGACTTTCTCTGAGACAAGCAGCAATCAGAGTCCAGAAGAGAAGTTTCTTTTTCTTCTTTTACATTTTTAACTCTAGATGACGACAAGTTAGAAAAAAATTGTAGTTGCGTTCATTGTGGGGGTTTGTTTGTTGTACCGGACAATGGATTGACTCACCTGAAGTGGTTAGATTTTGTCTGCGTACTTTGCTTGTAATAAGCCAAAAAATTCTGCCAATGGAACAAGTGAAATTTTTTGTAAGATTTCTTGAAATAAGATGCATTTGTCTTAACCTTCATAGCGCCCCAAGAAAAAGTTATATTAAGCTTCTCAAGGGCACAGACTGGCCAATGTCAGTTAATGGCCTGTAAATCTTATCTAAAAATGAAAAGTTGCATTTTTTTTCATGGCTGTCATCACAGACTTCTGGCCTAACCAGCAATACCAAAAAATCAATGAGTTTCAAAATTTTATCCCTTTTAAGTTCCAGTTTTTACACACAATGTTCCCACTGCCTAAAACTGAAAAGTGGGTTAAAATAAATAGAAAATAGCCTGTAGGTGGCAGGTCATTATTAGGTATGCAGAGCATACCTTAGCATAGATCAGCAACAACAATTAAAAAAGCTCAATGAGAAGTGGTTTCAAGATAAAATGCAAACAAATGTGGCCATTCCAGTAATGCACTGCCATTCCAGTTTGAACTGGAATGGCAGTGCATAGAGGGGGAACTAAATTCCCTGCAAAAGACTGACCTAAATAATTAGAATGTGATCGGACTGATCAAAATGCTTGAAAAAAACAAACACCAAAATTATAAATTTGAGACCCTTTCACACTCATATAACCTCACATGAAAGAAGAAAAAAGATTGTTTACTTCATTGGATGTGTTAAGCATTTTTGAGTCTTTGAAGGACTCTGATTTGCTGAAATAATATTGAAATCTATGTTTTTTTTAATCACTAAGATAAAAAGCGGGGCCCCTTTTGAGTAAATGGTCTTATGTCATGGAAAACGGTTCAAACTACATCACTGAAGTGTAGAGCAAGTGTGTGAGGCGAAAAAACTTTATCCTAAAAATTTATTCTGAAATGGCTTTTGATTATAGAAAGGTCCTTTTCAATGTGGCACGGATTGGCACTAAGGAGTAAATGAGGTGTATTTTTATTAGAGACCTTAGAAAATGAGTTAGACAACCCATCTTCTAGAATATCATGAGTCAAGCCAAAATACACACCTGGACCAAGTTTTATGCTGTTTGCATTTGTAGAAAAAAGTAGCAACATAAAAGGTCACAAGCTACCCCTTCAGAAAGCTTGGGGAGCCATGAGGGTTAAAACAAGTTTCTAATCTCACTGAAATGTTTCTCTTTAGTGATTATGTCATATATTGAGTATGATGAGATATTTTGATATGAGATTAGAAAAAATATACTTGACAAAATTTGAGTTTTCACAGTGTATTGTTGAAATTAACGAAGTCTGCTGCAGATAATGCCTTATATAGAGGCCCGTTCATTTTGCCCCCTTCACTGCCATCATATGGATATACGTGGATCTATGACGAATCTAAATGGTGTCCAAAAGAGTCAGAGTGATGCAGAAATGTTACTGATGAGTAAATGCACTTATAAATTCCATAAATAAGGTCCAGGTTAAAAAAAAAAAAACAAAAGTTATACTTTAATAAGCCTTGGCCACCCCTAAATAAAATCTCTGCGTGCACCCCTGACCTTTTTTTAGGTGATATTTGGTAGAAAATGTTTGATGCCTCTACCAAAAAACCTTACTGACAAAACACTCAAAGAACAAGATGAATTTCAGATTTTTCCCAGAATGCATTTTCTTGTTTTCATTATCTTGTAGTGGATACAGAGAAGCTGTGTTTCCCATACATGCATGTCTACGGAGGCAGAGCATCTGCCCACGGTAAATATCTGCTTTTCAAGCAGTTTGCTCTGTTAGTATTTGGTTGTAATAAAAAGACAAGTTTTCCTGACAAAGTATTTCATCTTTTGATTAATGTACCCACTTTTAAAAAACCTCCACTTCCTCATTTTTATAAAAGTTTTTTCTCTCATGGAAAATATTCCAGCATGGCTGGTTAATGCTGGGAAATTCTTTAAATAAGCCTCAATGGTCTTAAGGCAGTGCCAGGATTCAGCAAACGTGCAGCTCCAAAATGATGTCGGGAGGAACTGGTTTTAGTGGGCAAAACTATTTCCATCATTCTCATTCCTTGTAGCGAAAATGGGAGCGCTGGTTGACGCGAGAGCCCAGTAGTCGGCATCCTGTGCGCCAGACTCCAACTTGACAAGTGCATGGAGATCTATAAAGGCTGAAGGTTGTGTAATGGTCATAGGAAAAGTAGATTCCCCTGCATCCTGGTCTTTGTTTGACGTTGGACTGGAGCAGAACGCTGACAGAAAGTGCAGCCAGTGTGGAAAGAATATGTGTTTCCGTTTCCAAATGAATTCAGTTCGATGTGTTTAATAGTCGAAATATTCTTAGTGTGAGATCAGATCAAAATACATTTTCATGTCGGTACTAGTGACACAATGGAAAAGGTATTTTCTGGTCTTTATGTCCAACAAAAGTGTCTCCTTTAAACTTTTTTTTTTTATTATTAAAAGCTGATCTGGTGGATGAGGATGAAAGCGGGGCGTCTAATACCCCCGCGGCTTCTTGCTTTGTTTCTGTAGTAGGTGGAAATTGGCCCTTGTGTTTGCAGCCCAGTTCTCATGCGGCACAACTGTTCTCTTCATTAAAAGGGAAGCTGCGCGCTCAAAGCTGCTTCAGATTATTTCCATATGTCTGCAAAGCCCAGAGCTGAGCAGCAAACCGGCTCCCATCCTACCCTCTAATTTCTTATCCCAAAATTGGACATGTGGGTCGCTATGTGTGACAACGTCCCTCCCTTCCCCCGGCCAGTGCGCTGCATTCTCACAGTATTTCTTCTCCCATTTTAGATGCATAATAGCAGAGCACAAACATTTAAAGGAATAGTACACCCACAGAATGATGTGCCTTCATTTTCTACTCACCCTCATGCTGAGCAAGACTCTGGAACACTTTTTTTAATATGTCAAATGCAGCCGGAGATCAGACAGGTTTCAGTTTTCCCCCAACTTTCATATAATGGAGGTGACCGGGGCTCGAACCAAAAAGGTCCATAAAAGTCCACAAAAACTTGTCAATATTCCTCCATACTGCTCGTCCAATGTAATCCAAGTGTCCTGAGTGGGTAGCGTCCAGAATTTAATGGTGAACTCCATTATATGAAAACAAGTGGATAACGAAACCCCCCCGGATCTCCGGCTGCATTTGACATATTAAAAAGTGCTGCAGAGTCTTGCTCAGCATGAGGGTGAGGAGAAAATGATGGAGCATCATTCTGTGGGTGTACTATCCCTTCAAGCAACAGTGGGGAAAATATTATGCCATGTAGTGTCTTAACTGCGTGTTGTTTTAACCCTTCATTGGTTCGTCCAGCAGCATTAGAGGAGCGGATTGCATCGTCTCCGATGCGAAACAAGACGTCTGTTTGCTTATTCTCATAACCAAGAGGCTCATTGTACCTCCACAGAATAACTGAGCTCATTCGGCTCAGAAGCGGCGCATTCATAAAAAAGGAATAAATCTGTCAGGGCTCATAAAAGGCGCGGGCACTAATCAATGCAGAAAAATGTCAGCCGCTTACAGTCGGAGCAAAACATAAAGAAAGTCCACTCTGGATGTAGGAGGAGGCTTAAAAGAGATCTTTGTGTCATCCAGTCCAAAAGCCATTGGCCTAGATTGGCCATCCCAGCATGCAACTCACCTCTGCATGAATACAGCACTTGTCTGATAGAGTGGGCAGAAAGCCCCCCCCATGTCTCCAGGAGATCCTACACATGAGCAGCTTGCCTCACTCGATGCTGTGCAGTTTAAGGAACTTTAGCATGGATGAGGTGACGGCTCAGGGAAGGAAACGTTGCTTACTCCTGGAGATGAGATTGCAACACCTTTCAGCAGTTGGACGTCTGTAACTTCAGTCTGGAACAGGCCGGTTAAATGGATTAGAGGAGGGCAGCAGTTGGTGCTTGACAGCTCCTGGTGGGTGGCTTTCAGATGATTAGTGGAGAACCTAAAAGTCTGGAGGATCAACAGGAAGAGGCTCGGGAACAGAGGCTTCAGAGACGCGTATTCGTCTTTGCTTTGTGGGTGGTAGAGGTCCGATTTATTCCAGTTGTGAAGGAAATCTTTGTGCCTTTTAAACGGGGTCAGACTCAGAGGGTTAAAGCAAGTTTTTAGCAAGTGGATGAGGTAATAGTGCAGGTGGAGAATTCGAATGAATGTATTTGCAGATGGTGCGTTTATAGCTGAGAGAGCTGGCAGGGGTTATTTCTAAAGGTGGTGGATGCGAGGGGTAAATCAGATGTTGGCAGAAGTTCAGGTGGAGTTTCTTCGTGGGGGTAGAAGCTGGCTAGATCCAGCAGGAAAACGTTTAACAGAAAATATTTAACATTTAATTAACATTAATCAGCGTAAAGCTCTAACCGGGTGAAGAAAATGTTCCTGTACTGGAAGAAGCGGGGTGCGTATGAGTTGGAGGCGTTGCCACCCTGTTTCAGCCCGCTGGGAATGGAGCGCTACTCCTGGTCGTCTTCCCTGGATGTCATCCACGATCTGTCTGGTAAGCTAAGCTGGCATGAGGTGGATCAACAAGCTTTGGATGTGTTTGTGCATCTGATTTCTGCGCAGGAGGCTGGATGTTTGTTTTAAAGCCAATTTATGATGGATTGTTTGCATTCAGTCACACACATGCAGCGTTTTGAAGGATGTTTGTGGAAGTTAAGAATGAAAAATAAATGCCAGATTTTTTATTAAATATCCTGAATTAAATCCTGCATCCCACAGATTTAGAAAGTGGTACACGATGTAGAATCTTATGGATGTCTGGACCCATGAATTTCCCATTATTTAATTTTAAATAAACTGATTACACTGATCAATGTTTAACATAAAAGTAGCTGAGAGGTGACTGTTTTTTTTTTTTTTGTTTTTTTACAATGGTCCCTGATAATGTGGCTCTAAGAGAAAGAGGGGGTTGTCCTGATCCAAGACCAGTATTGGATATCGGGCCAATATTGGTGAGAGAGAGAAAAAAAAAAAAAAAGAGGATCGGATTGAATCAAAATGAGTCACAATTTGCAGATCCATGAAATCCATTCCAGCTTTTCCTGGGTCTTAATTTATTTGAAATAATTTTAAGTGTTATGTTTGCACATTTAAAATTCACCATACCCTTTGGTAAATAATAAATGGGTCAGTTTTTCCCAAGGGGCAAACTCTGCTGGAAAAGTGTGAAGCCAGGAAGTGAAATTTGATAATTGTAGTTCCCTCTTCGTCCACCAGGGGCTCCAAAACACAGCAAATCCCCACAGACTCCCATGTTAAAAAGACCAACTTTACAGCAGAAATAAACATGTTTACAGCAGAAATGAACATGTTTACAGCCTGGTTCAAAACATCATTTTAGGTTTAATAGGTCAGACTGGATGTCGGCCTGCTAGCCGGTGGCTAACAGCTAGCTCCTTGTTAGCTCTCTGTAAGGTCTCAGTCTGCAGCAGAGCAGCAACATGGTGGTTTTTAGCAGCTAACAACAAGTCCAAACATATCTTGCCTTTATCCCGCTGCTCAGTGGGCTAATCTTTGTTAGCCTGGTACACCAGCCTGACTAACGCCATGTATGAGATACACGGCAAGTCAGTCTGGGCTCCCTCCACTGGAGAATGATTCCACTCCGGTAAAAATTTGACCGGACCAATCACAGCGCAGCAGTAGAATTATTAACATGAACGAAAAACTCCTCCGACGTCTCCACCGCTGTTTCTGATCCTTTTTTGGTGCGTAACTAACAGCTTCCGGGTCATAGTCACATGACGTGCGACAGGAACGCTTTCTCATATTAGTAGTTCAGCAATAAACAATCCTGACATGTAACAGAGTATTTATGATAATAAAACCAGACATTCTATGTTAATGTACACAAGAAAACTACATTAAATAGAGAGGGAAAAGCAACGTGTAAACGCTGACTTCCGGTGTCGCCATAGCAACGTAGCAACAGAGTGCCGAGCTACGCCAGCTACACTTCTGATTGGTTCTCTCCGGTTCACTGTCCTTCTGTTAGTCCCGCCTCTCGTCTCGCATTGGAAATCAGTCTCCAACGGAGGGAATCCAGACTGACTTGCCGTGTATCTCATACATGGCGTTAGTCAGGCTGGTGGACCAGGCTAAATCTTTGCTTGCTCCTGTTGGTTTCGAGTTAGCTCGGTTAGCATTTAGCCCAGAGTTCATCAGCTGTCAATCATTTGCCCATTTTAGTATTTTCCGGGAGTGATGACACAAGAGACACGCCCAGCTGGTCTAACTCCCTTATTCAGATGTGACTGGATACTACGCCCATTTCATTTACAGTCTTTGGTTTTTCCTCATACAGATCGATATCAGCCATTGGCTGATACGTGACTTGTGGTATCAGTATTAGAAGTGAAAATGTGGGATTGGAGCAGCCCTAGAAAGAGAATCCAGTTTCATACGTGAAAATATTACAGAAATGGTTAAAAGAAGTTGGAACGCTGAGAAGAATTTAAATAAAAAGAGAATACAACTATTTGCAAATTTCATAAGCCAACATTTTATTAATCATTAAAGATAAAGGCTATCCAGTGTTGGAAAAAATGAGACCAGCATTTCATAAAAGAATGGACCCAATCTCGGCTATCTCATGAAGCTGAGATCAGGTCTAGTTCATCACTGGTGAGGAGACAGACTGCTGGACTTTTCAAGTCTTGCCAAATTCAGGGCTCCAGCTACTGGCTCTTCTCTGCTGTATTGTGTTTCATGATGTGCTGAATGTTTTCTGTCGGAGAAAGGTCTAGACTGCAGGCAGACCAGTCCAGCAGCTGGATTCATCTTTCACAAAGCCATGCTGTTGGAGTGGGTGCAGAATGTAGCTCATTATTGTCTTGCTGTAATATGCAAGGTCTTCCACGAAAATGATGTCATCTGACTGGGAGCATTTGGAAATACCTTTCATCTCTGATTGAAGCTGCATAGACACTAAAACACGGCCATAGACACCAACATCAGAGGTTTGAACTGAGCTCTGATCAGGCTGAAGGATCTCTCTTTATTCTGGGGGGACGTTGTTTTGTAATGACCACATAGTCCAGCAAAATAGGGTTTGCGAGGAACCAATTCTTACTGTATTTTTGTTTATTTTTTAACCATAGATTATATCTATAAGGTTTCCACAACAACATACTAAAAGTCCTAAGAAATCCTAATGGGTTTTTTCCTTGAATTTCAAGGTGTGTGCCAATACAGCCAGACACCCCAGTGGGCTTAACAATTCCTTTACTGACAATGAAAGCATCCAGGAAAGTGATATTTTTTATACTACAAATTTAATTAAAAAATTAATTTGAATGTGTAAGCTTGTTAGCTTGATACTAACTGAATATGTTCAACAACCAATTGTGAAAAATCCACTTATGGGCTGTGTGGAAGTTGTGGAAGAGGAAGGAAAATAAATAAAAATAAATAAATATGCCCGAAATACACCCTAATAGGCTGAGTTTTTTCCATGACTCCTATCATAATGCATTAACACGTTGGAAGTAGGCATGAAAAGGGACATTTTTTATGACAAGTTTCTTTGAATATTAATTTTACAATGCAAATGAGCTCAAAACTAATTGAATATACCAATCTGCATATGAAACATGCGCCAGATTAATTTCTACAGAATAATCCTATTCCGTAATTTTTAAAGAATAAAAAAATGGTACTTTTCATGGATACTTTCTGAGCGTGAAGTTTCATTGTGATAGGAGTGAAGGAATAAGTTAAACCTATTGGGGTGTTTAGTTGTCTGCTGCCACATGTACTGGAGACTCTTCTTCTGACGTGATCTTTTTATACTCAGTCCTGTGCTGATAAAGTGGATTTTATTGCCAAATGTTTCTCCAACTCTTTCTTTTTAGTACCATTTACTTTCCCAGTCTGTCGGCAATAACAGTCAGGCTCATTGCTGGGTTATGATGTTTGATATTTTTAATCCAGTTAATTGTAAATACAAGAAATTATTTTGCAAATGTTCAAATACTGTATATCTTTTATATATAGTAGAGGTGTAACAATACATTGATCTATATCAATTTATCGATTTAGATCAATGTGTTGATCCAAAATCCCCAAATTGGCCAAAAATTGATATAAAACCTACTTTTACTATGTAAATGGCTTTATTTTAAAGGTACAGTATGTACGAATTACTGACATCTAGTGGTAAAGATGGGTATTTGAAAAAAAAGATGTTTTCTTACAAATGACTTTAGATTCCAAGCTCTGTTGTGAATGGACGATGACCAAAATTCTCCCAGACATTTTCATCTGTGAGTGGATCCAGTGGTCTCAGGTGTACTATGACTGTACTATAAGTAACTACTTTTAATGTCTATTTAGGCATTACTGATCCCAAACAGCTGGTAAACAAAGCTGGTACATAAGTTTGAAAGTTCAGAGGGTTCTCACTTCACACACATTGTTTTGTCCTTTCAGGGACACTGTAGTAAAAATTAGGGGTGGGAAAAATGACGATACACTGAAATACCACGATGTTTTCATATACCGATATCATATCTATATTTAAAAACCCGGTATTGATCTATTTTACTAACAAAATCTTGCAAGATTTCATCATTCTGTTACGAAATTTTGTAAAATTTCACAAAATCCTGCAAGATTTCTTTAATAAATGGATTGATACCGCATTTTTGAATATCGATATACTGTATCAGCATAAGAAAATATTGCAATATCTCAGTATATCGATGTTTTTTCCCCACCCCTAGTAAAAATGGCGGCACAGATATGGGAGCCTCCATGTATGTGCACCCCTAGAAAATAAACATATAATAGCTATTCTAGTGGGGCAGTTACACATAAATAGAAACAATTTTAAACGTATCACATTTTTCTGCCATTGATTTTTTTTTTTGTTTTTTTGTTTTTTTTTACACACAGCACCTTTAAGTTCCTCTGACAGATTTTTCTCAGCAAAATCCACGTTTATAGTTGTGCAGTGGATAGATATGACATGGGGAGATTGTACTTTCCATAAGTAGGATCTTACAGTTATCTTAAAAACATTAACCTTATTTATTACTTGTAATATCATTAAATATCAATCGGTGGATCCTAAATCGAATCGAAATCGTATCGTGACTGAATTTTCAGATATCTACAAACATTGAATCACTATGCTCTGTCTCGATATATCGGATCGTGATCAAACCAGTGATTTACACCCTAATATATAACGCACTGTAGGCATAGAACCAAACGAAGCTCCAACCTTATAGATTTAGATTTTTCCTCTTTTGTTTCTCCTCACAGAAATCTGCAAACATTCCAGTTGAGTTTTTGTCTTTTGTGCGTGGTTGAAATCTTTTCGTGGAATATTTATATTATTCAGCACAACTGAAATGACAAGAAATACCTAAACTTAGGTTTTTGTACGTACAACTTTAAATAAAACAGATGTTCTGGTTAACTTGCATTCTGGACTCAAGTTTCCAGCTTCCTTATGGAAAGTGTTTTTTCTTTTTCTTTCCGTTACTGTCGTCTTCTGTAGAAAGCACTGAGTAATCTGGCATGACGATGCACTCGCATGAGCCAGGAGAGAACAGAGCAGATGAGAGAAGGATGAAATATTTACCAGTGTAGAAGTACATGGCTGAAACTGAAATACTTGCCTGTCTCCTCTCAGGGTGTTCTTTTTTTTTAATGTGGCACAGAGGCACTTGTTTTCCGCTGTGCCGCCCGATTTATGCCATGAGTGAAAGGGAAGTGATAAAACGGGGCTGGGAGGAATGTCCTGTCCGCTCTGCCAACCAGCCAGCCTCTTGGAAAACCAGCTGCCTTCTGATACTGGTGAGGCACAGCAGTTTAGCAGAAAGAGGCTTCTATCCTTGTCTTTTCATTATTTGTGTCAACTCTTTATGTCCTGAACTGTAGCTAAGCATTTAAGACGAGCCCATTTTGTCCTTCATGGAACTGAACACAGTTTATTTATGAATCAGCATAAAAAGCCGTCTCTTGCCGCGCCTGTTGGGTCCTGCGTGTTTTTGAATCAGCATGCATGCTAGTCACTAGAGATGCACGATATAATCGGCCCCCTATCGGCACCGGCCTATATCGGCCTTAAAACTGAATATCGGACATTGGCAACCCCACCGATATTTAAACGATATTTAAACGATATTTAAACGATCAGCCCGCTGTTTTCTTAAAAAAGTCTTAAAAAAAACCCTCCAAAACTACTACTTCTTCAGAACTTCTTTATTACAGACTTTAAAACTTCTAAAGACTAGGGGTGGGAAAAAATATTGATCCACTGAAAAATCACGAAATTTTCATATACTGATATCATATTTGACATTTAAAAACACGTTATCAATCTATTTTACTGACTAAACCTCGCGAGAATTCACGAAATATTATGTCTTTGTAAAAGAATGATGGAGTCTTGCAAGACTTTGCAAGTAAAATAGATCAATACCGCGTTTTTAAATATCGATTTGATATCAGCATGTGAAAATATAGTGATATTTCAGTGTATCGATATTTTTTTCCCACCCTTAATTTTCAAAGTGTCGGAAACGGTTCACAAAACTGCAATTTGCAATGACTGCGTAATATCAGTATCAGTATTGATGCTAGTAACTAGAGATGCACGATATAATCGACCCCCTATCGGTACCGGCCTATATCGGTCTTAAAACTGAATATTAGACATCGGCAACGACATTTAAACGATCAGCCCGCTCTTTCTAAAGTCTTCAAAAAAAAAAAAAAAAAAAAAAAATTTCTTCTTAAAAAAAACTTTTTTAAATAGACTTTAAGACTAGGGGTGTGAAAAAATATCGATACACTGAAATATCACGATATTTTCATTCGCTGATATCATATTGACATTAAAAAATGGGGTATTGATCTATTTCCCTAACGAAATCTTGCAATATTTCATCGTTATGTTATGAAGTCTTGCGAGAATTCATGAGAATTTCACTATTTTCATATGCTGATATCATATTGACATTTAAAAACACTATCAATCTATTCTACTGACGAAATCTCGCGAGAATTCACGAAATATCTCGTGAGTTTGTAAAAGAATGATGGAGTCTTGCATGACTTTGTAAGTAAAATAGATCAAAACCACATTTTTAAATATTGATTTGATATCATCATGTGAAAATATAGTGATATTTTAGTGTATCGATATTTTTTCCCCACCCCTAATTTTCAAAGTGTTGGAAACGGTTCACAAAACTGCAATATGCAATGACTGCTAATTTTTTTTCAGCTTTAATGTTGGTATCTATCGGTTATCGGCCACATGCATTTTAAAATATCGGCATGTCGGATATCGTCCAAAATTCCAATATCGTGCATCCCTACTAGTCACTAACCCAGGCTCGAGCAGATGTTTGCACAAAGCCCAAATTTGTGGAGTTGTCTGCAAATGACATTTTTTTGGATGTAGGATTTTGCCTCATCAAAGGAAAATGATGCTGTGCCAGAATAATTATAGTTTTGAGTAATAACGTGAATAAAACAAAGCAGAAGCAACTGTTCTAAATATTGTAGTCATTGTAATGCTACTTCTTAGGGCAGTAATGACCCCCCAGACCTCATGATAGCAGAGCTGACGAAGCCTCTGACTGAAGACACCATTGTTGGATCAGTGCTTGTCCATTATGCTGGACAGATCGTGCAACACTGCTCTTTGAACACAGAGCCGCTCTTATGCATCGGTTTGTTTAGCTTCTTTGTCGCTGGCTTTGATGCTGCTGCTCCAGCAGACTGCAGAGACAATTGCTTTCCACCACAGACATCTGCTGCAAACGGTGAAGGACCTGAACCTCGGAGACGGACTCGTTGCATTTCCAGTCCAATCTGTTGTCCAGGTATTCACAGGTAGTAGTATTTTGTATCTTAACCACTGGTTGTATAAAAGCTTTGCTGTACTTATTATACGAGGCAGCATCTGTCTGTCGTGGTCTAAAACGTGTCATTTCCACGGTAACTTCCAGAGATGAATTTATTCATGAGAAGAAAAAGCTAGTTTTGTTTGAATCTACCTGTGACATTTTCAGCTTTTTGCTTAAACTTGGGTCATTTCTCAGGATTCGATACACTGCTCACGGTTCGGTGCACGCCTGTGTTGAATGGTTCGATATGAATAAACATTTATTGTTGCACCCCTAGTGTATATGTGTATGTCTGCATATGTTCATATTCAGAAATTATTATCACATAAACACTTGGTGATGCTTCTGCATGAAAGGTGCTATATTAATCAATCTTGATTTGATTTAAGGAGAAAAAAAGAAACTGACATAAGCAACAGATTTTACAACTCCAATAACAGCTCAGTTTGTACATCTCAAAAAAAAAAAAAAGATGTTCGGGGCAACAAAAGGCTGGAAAGTAACTTAACTGGCACAAAATGGAAACAACTGGAGCAGCGTTTGACAACTGGTCAGGTTAATATACGTACACACATATACATATCTATCAATAGTACTCGTTCGTTTGTTCATTCTACTGAATACTTTTACTGAACGTATTGGTTCAATAAAGGAGTTTTGCTGCAGATAATGTCTTATAGAGACACTATATGAATGTACACCTGAGGGCGACTCAACGGAACATCATCAGAAGGAGTTGAAGTGATACAGAAATTTTACCGGTGAGTAAATGCACGTATAAACTCCTGGAAATAAGGTCCAGGTTTAAAAAAAAAGAAAGTCATCCTTTAATTTATTTGATATCAGATCAATACCACATTTTGTTTATGTCCTAATAGGAATAAAATATGGGTTTATACGATATGCAAGTCTTTGCTTTCTGATTTTAGTGACACTTCACAGAATCCAGCTTTCTGGGATTATTGGCACCCTGATTTTAAACCCAGTTTGGTGACTCATATCTTGGGTTCCAGAAACCGCTTGTTTATTCCAGCTCCACCTCCCTGCAGTACTCTGCATTAACCAGGCCAGAGTAAATTAGAGCCACAGCACCAGCTTGCATACCTCATAGTCGTAGTCAGCCCGGGTTCCAGGAACAGCAGAGAAACTCCTCTGATTGATGCTCCGCATCCATAAAGCCCATAAAAAGTATAAGCTGTCACAAAAAGGTCAAGCTGTGTAAACAGTCACTTTTATGTGATCATTTACTGTACTTTCTGATAAATACCCTCAAATATTCAGACTATGCAGTAATCCCTTCATGCAGCCTGTTAATGGTGACAGGTTATTGAGGTTCCAGCTCGTACTTTTCCGTAATATAACTCCAGAAGGACGGGAGAATGCTGCAGTCTCACTCACATTTGGATGAAGCCGGCAAAGTAAACGACATATTTGTTTTTCTTTCCATCCTGTAAGTTAGGAAGACTCGACTGATCCTCCCCCTTCTGTGGAAGCGTTTACACTTGTTGTTCTGTGGTTTTTGGGTTTTAAACATGGTGACCCCGGCTTTCCTCAGATGTGGTGGAGGAGGGGAAAAGATGGAACGTGGGTCGGAGAGTGTGTGATGCACATGTGTGTTTTGACCACTACGGGGGTAAAACAACATTTAGCTGAAGGGCTGTTCCGCCCCCCTCATCCACCGGTAGAGGAACACCGGCCTACGCTCATGTTTCACATGTGGAGTTGGACATTACAGGGGTTGTTAACTGTTCAAACTGGCTTTTATCTCAGGATCGGGGGTATTTGTTGGGCATGGCTCCAGTTGACCTTGGATAACAGGTGTTTCCTTTGGGATCGGCAATTATTGAAAGAAAAAAGCATATGGATATTAAAATATATACAAAAGTATTCATAGCCTCCAATTAAAGAAAAAGCTAAATTCACAATATTAATTCAAATAACAGGAAACTAAAGAAACTAATAATAAATAAAAATTTACAAAATTATGATTTAGTGAAATCAAATATTGCTTTTGAATTGTGGTTGAAAATAATAATTTTAAAAAAAATCAAACAAAACTTACCCAGACACATCAGAGCATCTTTCCCATGAACATGGACCAACATACCTGTCAGCAGGTGCAGACGTCTGATTGGACGTTACAGAAAACACCTGATTACAGTGATTGTCTCAAAGTGGTGCTCAACAAAACTTTTTAGCTTCGGAGACCCATCATGCTTCTTTACTTGCTTTATTTTTTGTGTGTTTGTTTTCATATTTCTGTTGAACCACAATTCAAAATCAGTGTCGTGATTTTTATAGAATTTTTATTAATTATTTTTTCTTTAGTTTCTTGTTATTTGATTACTATGTGAATTTAGCCTTTTTATTAATTGGAAGGTCTGAATTATTCTGAGGATGACTTTATATGCATATTCATATTCATACACACAGACTTGTGTATATATACACATGTAAATACATTTCCCTTAACTTACATTAATCAAACACACAGCACATGTACCCATAATCAGGGCACCACCTGCATGTACAAGTACATACCCGCATATACACATGCAGTATGGTTGGCTTAATAACAATAATTCTGATAATCCTTCATATAGCCATACTTTATTCAAGTACTCTGGAATAAGTCTGTTTTCATCTATTATGTCTTTGTCTTCAGGAGTCTGTCTGATTAATTTGTGCAACTGTGTCACACTGATAATGAAAATGGAATATAAGAATATACATATACTGGTCTCAGTTTACAGATGGTTTCATGACGGTTCCAGTCGAACCGGAGTTTGTGCATTTCTGATGCACGACTGCATGAGCCACTTATTTTCGGCATTAAGTGACGTTCTTTTAGAAAACGTGTCTCTCTTTTGTACTTTACGGATTAATGTGTGCACAAATGCACCTTAGAACGACCTTTCTCACTGAGAATACCAAGTATCCAGGTGTCCGTGGTCCACTCGGTGGCTGCGAGGTGTCCATGCCCGCAGACCACCGTCCTCCTCCACCATGTTAGACGAGGTGTTTCTGCTGATGTGGCGTTTGGTTCACCAAATCTAACGCTTTCCTTTAAGGTCAAACATCTCCACTTTGGTCTGATCTTCCTCAAAGAAGTGAGTCGTTAGAGGAAAGTTGTGCTTTGATCAAGTGCATCTTTTCAAACGTAGGACACAGTTATGTTGTTTTTTTTCCCAGAAAAAGAGGTTTTCTCCTGCAGCTTTTCCAAACAAGCAAATGCTTGTTCGTACTTGTTCCGTCATGAAATTTAATATTTAATATGCTAACTGAGACCTGCAGAGTCTCAGATTCAGCTCGCAGATATTTTCCCCTTCTTTCAGGTTTTATTCGAAGGTCTGGCCGTCAGATGAACGTGTGACGTCCGTTTCAGGGAATATCGGTACGATATTGGAACATTGTTGATGAACTGTGAAAAATCTGTCTCACTGTAGTTAATGGGAATCAACAATGATTTTCTGAGATCATTCCTGGTGTGTTTTCTCTTTGGTGTTGTGTTAATACACACATCAGTCCTTCAGACCAGCAAACAGAGAGAAGTTTACACTACTCATCATTACTTATCAATCACTACACCTGGTCACTACTTAATACTCTTAATTCCTGTAGAAATGGTAAAAGTGTACTTAGTTGTTTACATTGTTTAAGTTAAATGATGGTTAAAAATGGTGTATTTTAAATCTAAAAGCATCCATCAGATGCGTGATGGATTACTTGTACAGTGTGCTGCTCACTCTAATGTAATCCATTAATGCTACGTAAGTAGCTTACTACCTTTAGTAGTAATTTCTCTTATAAATAGAAGAAAATATTTACTGAAATGTTTCCTTTTTATTTTAAATAAAAAAATGGGGGGGGGGGAAAAAAGGAAGGGGGGTGGGGGGGGGAATGCTTATTAAAAGAGGTAAATGCTGCCTCGGGGGTAGGGTGGTGAGGGTGGGGGGGGGGGAAAACCAATAGATATTTTGGGTTTAGGATGTAATTCAGTATGAAAAAAAGAAAGAGGGAGGGGGAAGATCCGGAAGGGGGGAGAGGGACGCCGGAGGGGAAATAAGGGAAGAAAAATATAAAAAAAGAATAAAAAAAAAAAAAAAAAAAAAAAAAAAAAAAAAAGAAAAACAAAAAAACGAAAAAAGAAAAAAAAAAAAAGTGATGATGTTGGGCGGTGCAGTTGTGCTTGAAAGTTTACATACCCCTCCATTAAAGACAGGGAAAAAAAATAGCTGCCAGTGAAATAGCTGAAATTGACAAAAGTAATAATAAATAAAAATTCTATGAAAATCATGACATTGATTTTGTATTGTGGTTCAACAGAAATGTTAAAAACAAAAAATTTAACAAGTCAACAAGCATGATGGGGCTCCTGAACGAAAATGTTGTTGAGCAGCTACGGTTATTATAGTTGACTAAAACTAATGAAAAAAATTAAAATTAAAATTAAAAAAACATTTTTGTTAACTGAAAATTAAAAATGGCAGTCTTTTAAAAAATCAATAACTAACTGAAACTGAATTGTGTCTTCACAAAACTAACACATTATTGCAAAAACATCCTTATTTTTAGTCTTTGTAAATTTTCTCAGTACATAAGCTTTCTGGGTTTACTTACTACCAATTTTACTCTGAGTGACTTTCTGATGATTTTGAATGTCACACCAGACAAATACATATAATTTACGAAAAAAAACAAAAATTAACACTTAAACTGATAAAAAAATGAATAAAACTAAGCATTTTACGAAAAATAAAACTAATAAAATTAGCAAACATGCTCAAAAAACTAACTAAAACTAACTGAAATGAAAAACAAAAAGTCAAAACTAAATAAAAATCCAAAACTATTCTAATCTCGTGAGCAACACTTTGAGGAAATCACTGCAATCAGGTGTTTTTTGTTATGTTCATAAAGTACCTTTTGACATGTATGTTGGTCCACTGTTCATGGGAAACGTGCTCTATTGTGTCTAAGATAGTTTTCTTTGTTTTGTTTTTTTATATGTTATTTGAAACCATATTTCAAAAGCATCATTTTACTTTACTGCATTTTGATTTTATAAATTTTAATTTATTTGTTTCTTCAGTTTCTTGTTATCTGAATTACTATTGTAAATTTATCCTTTTCTTTTAAATGGAGGGCATGAATCATATTAAGGATGACTGTATGTCTGCTTCACTGTCCAGATTGTAAGATATTACTTTAAAATCATTCTTATGTATAAGAGTAGGATGTTAGTCACGATTTTTCTGGTTGAGTAAGAGAGAATTTAGCATTTCATCCGCCCATTTGCTCTGCATAGTGCACATAGAGAGTGATGGGATGGAAGGAATGTGAATTGAATGAGAAAGGAGCAAAATAAAGAAGAGGAAATTGACAGGGTGGAAAAATTAGTGCATGTTTAAGTGTGCATGTTACCAACGGGCCTCCACTGCTCTGGCTTATTTACGGGCACCTAACGGGTCTTTGCCCCAGGCAGTGTGTCGCTGCGGCGAGCTGCACAGGGCGGTGTGGATGCCGTGCTCTGCTGTCTCTTTAGTGTGCGAGCTCATTGTCTGCCGTCACGTGTGTTTGTGTATAGTGTGTGCTTGTGTTTGCTTTTGGCTTAATCAGCACTGCTGAGTTCAGGAATTCCAGTTCATCAGAGAGAGAAAGTAGGAGAGTCAGCAAGATGCGAGCAAGTAGGACAGAAGATGGAGGTTCAGCTGATAAATGTCTGTTTTTACAAGAAAATCAGCATAAAAACCAGGGATTAGCGTGAGCGTGGAGTTTCAGGACTAAGAGCTGTCACTTATTTAAAAACTGATTGTGACTGATTTCTGCTGACTCACAGGTGCTGAGGTGACTCGGATTTGTTGTCATGGTGATCTTGCTGTACAACAGATGCATTATTTATATTATTCGTATTACTCGTCTTCCTTAAACTGCAGTTTGCAGCTGTGCTGTCTACGCTACCAAATTATTTTTATTTTATACATGTTCCTGTTGTTACTTACGCAGATTATTTTTTAAAGAAACTGGTTAAAGGAGGAAAATTCATGCATTAACAATTAGCATTTTCTAGTAAAGATTCGATGTTAATGATGAATGATGTCCAAGCTGTGTTCTTCCTGTTAACCTCAAGTGTTGCATCATTAACAAATCCTCAACATAAAACAGGGACTTTTCCAATTCTTCTCAATTCATATTCGTCTGGACTCATGACAGGAAACAACAGGCAGTAAAACAGTTTTTTCTTTTCACCACAGAGTAATACTGTTGTTTACAGCTCAAAAAACACATTTTACAGAGCACTTCCCCTTTAACTATCTGATGAATTGTATTTATTTTTGGTCTATTTTGGGCTCCACAGACTGCAGCTGATGCCTCCATGTTCTCATCGTGCTTCAGCCCATTTTTTTGTTGTTGGTGGAGTCCAACTCCTAAAGAAATGGGTTACACTTGCTCAGACCTCTACTCTAAGACCTGTCCACCTTGCGTGTCCCACCTAGCACCCTGCGTGGGCCTAATATCTGGGCCCGAGTTCAGCGTTGGCCCGAAGGGGTGGAGCCCCGACCCGACGGATATTAAAAGTTCTCAGGCCCAAACCTTAATGAAGACCAACTTTTTTTTTTCTTACACCTGTCAGCTGTTAATATGCTGACGTTAAAATAGGTTAATTGGGGATCTTGGCATGATATTGCGCTATATTCTTTATATTTTTGATTAAAATAATAAAGTTAAATATGAATTGATTTACCTTAATAACTGCGTTATCTTATTTGAGAATTGGTGCATCGCCTATAGGTGCAGTTATTGACTTGCAATCTGAGCACTTTTATGGCATAAGTGGATATATTTATTTTCCTTTTAATATTAAGGTTAATTTTTAAAGTGTATGGAGCATTTTGGGGGGTGTTTAATTTTTTTTTTTTTTAAGGACTGAAACAATCAAATTATTTGAATTTATCGATAAGAAAGAAGAATCAATTAATGTTTTAGTAATCGATGCTTCGTTTACCTTTTAAAGTCCTACATCACGCATTGCTTCCGGTCTGTATAAACTATTTCCGGACACTCCCTGCCAGTGGGTGGCAGTGATGCACCTACTCGTAGTCTTTAGTGCCAAATTGGACTCATTATTACTCCACTGCATCTGTCACATCTTTAAAAACATAGAAGGAGCTTATCCGATTAATCGATCGCTTACAGGGGTAGATTAATCTACTATTAAAATAATTGCTAGCTGCAGCTCTAGTTTTATTTTTTAAATGACTGAGCGATGCAACTGCTTCAGCACACGACAATTTGACCTGCATATGGCAGCAATTACATCTATCCAAAGGATATGAAAGCCGACACACTTCATTTCTGCTCCCGTACGTACCTAAATGGTGACGTCTGTATCATGCGGCACTGCCTTCATACTTCCATGCGTCTTCTGCGTTTCGATGTTTCATAAATCCTCAGACGACTGTCCAACGTTTTAAATCCAGATATTTGCGCTGCTTTCCGTGCGATGGAGGCGCCGCAAGATGACGCAACACACAAAACGCTGGGCAGATTAGTCTGTACAAGTAGTTATGTGTTGTATTAGTTTGTCGTCCTGTTGGCACATTGCTCAAATGGATATTCGAACTTATTCATATTATGTGTTACTTATAGAGCAAATAATTATAATTATTTGCTCTATACGCTCCTGTTTACCTCTCCCTCTTCAAATCTTTAACCCCAGCTCTCTCTTTTCATTTTATTTCATGGCTTTCTTTGTCAGACTCTTTCAAACGTCATTTTGGACCGTCCCTACTCGGGATGGAGGCGTCGGCTGGTCCCATCAGAGGCGGAGTTACAAGGCTGGAGTAGTTTCTTGCTGTTAAAGTAGACTTCGACCCTTTCCTTCCCACTGGGGAAGCTGTTGGCTCCATTCCTGTTATCCCGTCTTCTCCGTGACCTGCAGGAGTAGCTGCAGCCAGCCGGATGACTCAGGCTGACTTGTTTCTGTGTAGCAGCTCCACTTCCAGCTGACAAATGATTGTTTAGCATCACCCTTGCAGCTCAGCCTCTGACTGCAGTTCTTCTGTTCGTCTGCTGATTTACTGAGATTTGCTGACGGCTCTGCAGTAAACATCATCTCCACTTACTGGAAGTCTTTTCTTCTCGGTCCGGTTGTGCTTGGAAGTTGGATGCGTTTGGAGGAAGCCCTTTACCGTCCATCCAACCCCCCCTTTCTGCACGTGTATTCTGTTTTTCTCATTAGACAGAAGGATAAATATTGGTGCACTCAGGGTCTATGTTATGATATCTTTATCTTTTGTGTATATATAGAAGATGTAGATGTAAGCTCTGCCTTTCATCTCACCCTCAATGCAGCGAGTCAAGTAGATTTTAGGGGGTTTATTTGACAACGGTGATTTGTTGTGGAGTGGGGAGCAGTAAGTTTACCCAGAGAGAGTGCACTTTTCTACAAAATAAAGGAAGTAAATGAGAGGAAGCCTGTCATTTCGGTGGTTACTCCTCTCTGATCTCCTCCCAAAACGCTCCTCTTCCGTCTGTTTACCTCTCCCTCATCAGATCTTTAACCCAAGCTCTCTCTTTTCATTTTATTACATGGCTTTCTTTGTCAGACTCTTTCTTGTAGTTGCTCTCCCTCCGTTTTTCCCTCCCATCCTTTTATAAACACGCATGACCTCAGTCTTCGTGTCTGCGGTGTATTTTTACAGCCGCACCAGAGAGGGTGTGCTAATTGATATGGAAGTGGCTGAGTGGACGGTTTGGTGTTTTAATGATAAAGATGGATGTCGGATTGACCTGCGTGTTCTGTTTCAGATGATAAGCCGGTCCAGGAGGAGGACTGGGTGGTGTGCCAGCATCCCGAGTGTCCTGACCGCCGGAGGGCCTCTAAGGTAAGACCCTTGAACTTAAAAGGCAACCTGATTTCTAATTAGTGATAGTCAGCAGTTTAGTGATAGAGGAGTAAGGATGAGAGTAGCAGGAGGCGGCTTGTAGCCTGTCGGCTTTTTTTTTCTTTTAAACGTGGCAAATTCCAGCTACTTTCCAAAAAATGTAAAATTTAGAAGACCGTCTAATGTGAGCAAGGATGTCCCGACCTTCTAAGTGACAAGTCTTCGACACGGAGAGCTCTGAAGACGCTGATGGGGGTGTTTTCTTTGGACTGAACAAATGTAGCAGTTTTTATGCTAAGCTAACCAGCTGCTGCCTGTGACGTAGAGATCGACTGAGACAGACTTTTGAGGGCCGATACCAATATTTTCTCATCAGCCTCAGCCAATGGTCAATACAACCTGCCGATATTTGGGACCGATACTGCGTTTGACCTGAATATAATGGACACAATGAAAACTAATTTTTAAAATTTAAGATGAAAAAAACAAAGCACTAAAGAAACATTAAACATGCAATATATGTCAAAATATATGCAAAAAAACAACAACAAAAAAACTGCTTCCTGTATAGATGCCTGCCTGTAAATCATGCCGAGGGAGGGTGTTGGCCAACATACCCTATATGGCCAAAAGTATTTGCTCGCCCATCCAAATTATGAGAATCAGGTGTTCCATCACTTCCATGTCCACAGGTGTATAAATGAAGCAGCTCGGCCTGCAGACTGTTTCTACAAATGTGTGAAAGAATGTGTCGCTCTCAGGAGCTCAGTGAATTCCAGCGTGGAACTGTGATAGGATGCCACCTGTGCAACAATCCAGTGGTGAAATTTCCTCCTAAATATTCCACAGTCAACTCTCAGCTGTGTTATGAGAACATAGAAGTGTTTGGGAACGACGGCAACTCAGCCACGAAGTGGTCGGCCACGTAAACTGACGGAGCGGGTCAGAGATGCTGAAGCGCATAGTGAGAAGAGCAGAGTCAATCACTACAGACCTCCAAACTTCATGTGGCCTTCAGATCAGCTCCAGAACAGTGACAGAGAGCTTCATGGAATGGGTTTCCATGGTGATCAGGTGCATCCATCCATCACCAAGTGCAATGCAAAGCGTGGATGCAGTGGTGGAAAGCAGCCGCCACTGGACTCTAGAGCAGTGGAGGTGTTCTCTGGAGCGGTGAATCGCGCTTCTCCATGAGTCTGGGTTTGGCAGTCCGACTTTGTCGGACCACGTGAGGAGTTGCCCGAACTTTTGAGTTTTCATGGAATGACTAAAACTGGATTCATACTTGCGTCTGCGTCGCCGTAGCTGAGGCAAATGCGATGAGTGTGCATACTCGAGCGTAGGGTAAAAGCGTCATGCTACGGTTTAGTTTCCAGATCTACAGGCGGCGGGGGGGGGGGCTACTATCGACCAGTAAACTCCACAGGGAGCAGTTTTTTTAGTGGTTCACTTCAGCTGACGTAAGCATTCCCTGTTTTAGAACAATAGCGGCCTGCATGCATTCATTCAGCTACAAGACCAAACATCCATCCAAACACACTCACCAATCACGAGAACTTCCGTTTGCGTAAGCAGGCAGCGACGGCTCGAAAAATGTGCATAAGGAATGCTGATGTGCCATCAAACGAGTCAGAAAAGCATATTTTTAAGCTGGAAAAGTTGCATTGTGGGTCTTTAAACTTGATTCTCTTCGCTTTGACCAATGAAGTTGGAATCATTGTAAATATGACCAGGTCCCCAGGGAGACCTGGACACGGACGAGGATGCCTGATCAGAATAACTCCCGGTGATCCTCTCAGCTCTGCAACCTCGCTGGACGATATTTGGCCTCTGTGTTGCATTACGTTGGTGTGAAAGGTGAAGCCAGAGCTGCTTTTCTTCTGTTAGGTGTTAAAAGGCCTGTGAGTCTTGGGGCTCTGTGTCTGGCCACCAGACTGTGAAATGAATTATTCCTTTGAAGCCGCTGCTTTCTGAAAAGTGGGAGTCTGGCCAGAGGACCAGGGAAAACCGCCATAGTGTCTGGTTTGTCGGTCAGTCTGGGTTGTGTTGGCTTGTCTGCTCTGCTCTGCCACCACAGCCGGGCATTAGACAGATTTTCTCACTGAATCGAGACGTTGTCTCCTGCTGTCCTCTTTGTGGAAACAATGGAGAGAGAAGATGTTGAATTTAGACGGCCCGTTGAGAGAGAGAAGGGACGGTTATATATAGTTTCTCTCCATGGAAACTGAATAATAAAGTGAGGAGAAAGAGACGAGCATTAGTGCTCAACCCTAAACTGCCTCTTTCACTGTTCCCTGAATTATTGAGGCTCAGAAATCCATGTGTCCTTCGATAGAAGTCCCTGTGGCGTTCATGTCCCTGCTCGTGAGACAAAGGATTTGTGTGAAGTGTGAATGAGGCAGAAGACCTTTCCTAGGTCCGGGTGGATGCCATTATGTAAGGGAGTTATGGGAGGATGCATATCTGTGACAGACGGAGGGAAAGATACTGCAGATACCATCACAGTCCATCTTTTTACCCATCGGGGATGTGAAGACACAAAGTTCTCATTCGTTCAACTTTACAAGTTTGAACTTTGACCAAACATCAGATCCGTCTTATTCTAGTTTCTGATAACAATCAATACTCTTTCAGTGTGTGTTCCACTTGTTTCCCGTGTTCCATCCTCCTGTTTTTACCGTACATAGATCCATAATTAAATCCATAATGTAAAAGTATGCTGTAACAAGAATTTCCCAGCTTTATAATGATGTCTGCATTACTGTACAAAATTCTTCATCCACCCTTTGACGTCTTTGTTTTACTGCCAGTCAGACTTTCTGGTAATCTTTGAAGGTGATGTTGAGCAATGTTTCTTCAGGCTTTGAGGGCTTTCCAAAGTTTTCCTTTGGATATCTGCTTTTTTTTTTTTTAAATAACTTGTTCTCAGTCCAGTTCTTGTACTTGACCATTTTAACCTATGAGGTATTAAAGCATAGAGAGGACAGTGTTGTATCTAACAGATAATCAGAGTTCATCTTAAACTGTATCTTAGCTAGAAATGAGCCGACTGTTGCTATGCTGGTCATTAACCCAAAACCATAACCCAAGAAATAATAAGCAGAAAACTCTAGTTCCTGGAATCTAAAGTCTTTATTAGCCTCTTTAACAAAATGTAAAAAAAAAAAAAAAAAAAAAAAAAAGCGTGTGTACCATTCATTAGTATGGAAGAGTATTGGGTCCACTGAAGGTAAAACAAATAAGTTCTGCGAAAAAAGTCACAATTCTGACTTTCTTCCACAGCATCTCAGAATTCAGACTGAATTATGAGATTTAAAAAATGGGGGTAGAATTTTTTTTTTATAACTTCTGGAAAAACTCTGAATGTTGACTTTTTTTTTTTTACAGATATTTGAAAAAACAAACAAACAAAAAAACAAATCCAGAAAGCTTTATTTTCTTATGTTCTGGAAAAAAAAGTCAGAATTTGGACTTTTTTTTCCACCAGATATATATATTTTTAAAAAAAATCTGAATTGTGAATCCCCCCAAAACATAGAAAATATCAGATTTTTATTTTTAATTCCAAAAAAAAAAAATTTAAATTAGAATTTTGATTCCCCCCCCAGATATTATATATGTGTGTGTGTGTGTAATGTGTGTATATGTGTGTGTACATATATATATATATAATATATATATATATATATATGTATATATATATATATATATATATATATATATATATATATGATGTTTTGGAAAAAAGTCAGTTTTTTTTTCTTGAACATAAAAAAATATTTTTAAAAAAACAAACAACTTTAATTCTTAATTTTGAAAGCATTTTTAAATAATTTTTTTCTTCATTTCCGAAAAAAAGCCAGAATTCTATTTTCTCAGAATTCTGAGATTAATTTCAGAATTCTGACTTTTTGTCAGAACTCTTTTGTTTTTTTCTTCAGGGACAATAATACTGTACCGAACATTAGCACATTATATGTCAGAATTATTGCAGAACTAGTGAAGATGTGTCCAGCAAGGTTTTGAGCATGAAGTTATGCATTAGGTCTGAAACTGATACGATGATAGGTGGTTGCCCAAGTCCAGTCCTTGAGAGCAACTATCCTGCACATTTTAGTAGCATCCAACACACCTGAATCAAACAAATGGCTCGTTACCAGCCTCTGCAGAGCTGAATGACATGCAGATGAGGGAATTAGCCATATGATTTCGGTGTGCTGCAGGGTGGAACTGAAATCTTAAGTTTCTGGAGAGCTGCTGGTTAAAAAGCGATCCCATCTGCAGGGCTCGTCCCAGACAGGCCGTCAGTCCATGGCAGGGCCACGCAGAGACAACCCGCCACTCACTCGCTCCTGCTGAGAATCTAAGTAACCACCCTAAACATGCATGTCTTCTGATTGTGATAAGAAGCTGGAGGACCCAAAGAGAACCCATACAGGCCCGGGAGAACCTGCAGTCTCCACACAGAGGCCCCAGCTGGGGGCCCAACCAGGAAGCATCCTGCAGCCCAGAACTGGAGAAGCTCTTTGACGGTCATAACGCAGCTATAAGGAAGCTGTTTTTAAATCCGTCACGACGGATGACACACAAACGGAAATGACAACGTTTAGGAAATAAATCACTGACGTACAAAGTGAGTAAAAACGTAGATGAATGAGGTTTGGGGATCAGTTTGGGCTTGTTCAGAGGGACGAGGAGGCTGCCGGGGCTTTCTGGAGCTAAATCTCTGAAACAGAACCCTGTCCTGCTGGTCTCAGGGTTCTGAGAGGCGGCTCTTTATTTGGCTGTGAGTAAAGGAGGATTATCCCGAAACAACCTGCTAACTCTGGTCCTCTTTCAACTCTGTCCTTCCAGTAAAAGATGATGATTGAATCTCTTTCATGCACATTCATTTAAGTGATGAACAGTGTAACGCAAAACATTCATTCCCAGAGCTGAAAGCCTCTGATTGAGGTGAATTCTGCTCTAGATTTTATTTAGAATGTGTTTCGCTGCTGATCAGCAGGAAGAGAAAAATCCCTGTTACATCTTCTTGATTCACAGATGAGCCCAATAAAACAAACGAGACATTTTTATGGACACTTCGGCTCTGCAGCAACCCCACACTGAAATAAATGACCTGTCCGAACCACGAGCATTTCTCACCTCTAACTAAACAACGCTGCCCATCTGTAAAGATGCTTTCAGCTCTCCGACCTCACACTGTTGCATCATGACTGATGAGCTGTTGCTGTTTCACACCGCAGTGGTCCTGTCTGATCCAGGAAAGAGAGGATATTCTCAGATATCATCATCTTTGACAAAGCTTAGTCACAATAGTTTCATTGTTGCCATAAAAAATATAGTTTTTTAACATTATTGTGTAAGAATGTAAGATTTCTTGATCTTAGTTGTCATTCTGTAGAGTTTTGTAGCAGTTGCTTAACAGCCCCCCGCGTGTCGCCTGTTGCAGGCTTCAAACAGCAGGGGGCAGCGTCATGGCAACCCTGACCTCCAGCACTCCTCTGCTGTTTATGCTTCTCATGAGCTCGCTCAATCTGTGAGAGGCACATTTCTGGAAAGAATCTGACATAAATATCCCTGGACGTTCACCCTCTCCACCCACTGCACATCAAAGCCGCCTTCACTCCAAAAAGATGAGAAATAAAAATCTACTTTTTATATATTTCTTTGAGTTTTTTAAAAGTGCTTGGACTGGTCTCTTTGATATAGCGGCTTGGCAACGGGACACAGAGCAGACACAAACACATGCAGACAGACAGACGGTCTTAGGCCGGTCCTGCGCTGCATTTAAAGCCTTTTATTTCCAGACAGGCCTGCTTGGAGGCGTCTGCTCCCATATATCAGCTCCCTGTGGGACGACGTCTCTTCCCGTTGCAGCACGACTGCCTGGGACCTTGATGACTTCACCTGAACCGTGATTTAATGAATCCTCCCAGGTAGGGCTGGACAATTAATCGAATTTTAATCGTGATTTCAATTTTGCCTTTTCACAATCACAAAATCACTGTAATCGAAGAAAAACAATTAATCCTGAAGTGAACAGATTGGTGGAATTATAGGAAGCAAACTGCAGGGAGTATAGAACAGGAATGTATGTAGACTTAGTATTAATTTTTTATTGCTATTATTATATTGAATAGTATTCTTATCTTACTCCTTTACTTGTTTCTAATTTATTTTCGGTTTAATATTGTTTTAAGTCATATTTCAAGTTGAGTTATGTGGTTCAATAGACACTTTTTATAAAATCAATGAGTAATCGTGTATATTAATCGTGATTTCAATATCAGTCAAAATAATCGTGATTAGAATTTTTTCCATAATCGTCCAGCCCTACTCCCAGGTGTCACCTCGTATTTGTGCTGCTGTAGCTCAGCTCTGACACCTTGTTGCACAACTATGACTGGTGGATTACCCAACACGTTTCCCAGAGTTTTCCTGGGATGTTTGGATACTTTAGGTTTCTTAATTAAGTTGGATTTTCCAGCTGTTTCAGTATAAATTTCAGTCCAGAGTTGTTTCTTTGCTAAAATGGTCGGATTCATTTCAGATCACGCTGCTCAGCAGCCGCTGCTAGTCTGAGCTTGCTCCCGCATAGAGAGGAGCTCATTACCACCCCCGTTTTCTTCTCCCCCCCTCAGTCTCTTTTTCCTCCCTCATTTTGGACAAGACCAGACAAGATAACTGGAAAGGTGTGGGTTGCCTTGGTGACAAACGATTCCTGCTCCAAACACCTGGAGGCCCAGGGGTTTGATGAAGAAAGTGAGGATTTGGCAGTCAGAGATGAGGAAACGTGTCAGTCAGCTGCTTCACACGTTTCCATCCGTGTGGGTTTCACTTTATACAGCAGGAAAAAAACACGGAGGGAAATTCCAAGAAACGTTTACTATGAAACTGAGCCGGAAAAGTTAGAGTTTTTTTTTTATTTTATTTTTTGTTACTTTTTATTCAACCAGGTGAGACCTGACATCACTGTAACAAGGTGGTTCAACAGCAGTTACAATACAATAAACAAAGATGTGCTCTCATTTCACATAGTATAACAGAAATGATACATGGCATGCGTGTAGTTCAGAACAGTTCAAGTTTATTCATGAAGCACAGTTGACAAAAATGAAATGCCAAAACACAAATTTCTAGGGATGCACCGAAAATTCAGCCACCGAACGTTTTCATCCGAAAATGACCAAAATGTGCATTTTTGGTTTTCGGCCGAAAGACATGAATCACCGACGCAACGCGGCCGAAACTTGTGATGACACGGCAAACGGCATCCAGAACGCAACTTCTGCACTTGTTTTTATCCGAAAACATATTTAATTTCAGTCTTTCAGCAGCCAGTCCGTTATCAGCCTGGAGATTAGTATTTGTTGTTGTAGTACTACAGAGAAAAATTTAAAAGGCAGTATGTAATGTACATGAGTGGGGTCAAACTAAATATTTTATTTAGAATTTTTATTAATATTGTGTATTGCTGTAATGTCAGTGGGAAATAAATATTTTGACATGTTTGTAATTGATTATTGCAATGCCTTGATTTTTGTGAGGTTAGTACACATCGTTGCCAAAAATGCCATGGTTCTAATAAGTGACATAATAATTTCTTTCGGTTTTTGGACTAGGTTTGCTCTTTTTTTTTTTTTTTTAGTTTCGGTCAAGAATTTTGATTTCGGTGCATCCCTACAAATTTCAACAATAGCAAAAATCCAATCCAAGGGCGCCCGAGTCCAGTCCTCCAGAGCGTTTATCCTACACATTTTGGTTGCATCCCTTCTCTAACTCACCTGAATCAAATAAGTGGCTCGTTACCAGCTTCTGCAGAGCTGAATGACGTGTGCATGGGGGGATTAGCCATTTGATTCAGGTGTGTTGGAGAGGGTATGTTCTAAAAATTGCAGAATAGTAGCTCTCGAGGACCGGACTCGGGCACCCCTGATCCAGTCCACTTTATTTACAGCACATTTTACAAACAAAGCGTTTCCAAAGTGCTGCTCATGTTCATAAACTATAAAGAAGAGTTTGAAACTCAAATGACTAATAGATGTAGAAATGACAAAACACTTATGATAAAATAAATGAATTAATAAGTCAAATAAAAACCACAATAAAACAAAATAAAAACCTATAAAAGAATGGTAAACAGACTAAAATAAATAAATAAAACCACACAACTCTGCCTGAGTTGTGTGGTTTTATTTAACAGCCAGACAATAAAAGTGGGTCTTAAAGCCGCTATAGAAGATGTTTCAGCATTTTAGAAAGCAGAGACTGTTAGCCAAGTTTTGCTAGATTCACATCTCCTTCCTCCGTCCACTGAATAACGTGCACGAGCCACTCCGTGTTTAGCAGACGGCAGCTACAGATACTCCATGTCACAAACACGGGTAAACAGAATGTCGTTGTGCGAACGTCGCTAACTGCTAGCAGACTGATGTTAGCTACCTGCTGTAAACGTCAGACGACTGCGCAGCTTCCGGCACACAGCATTACACTCACCAACCAATCACTCTCATTGATCAGTCTCACCTATTACCCGTTGAACTGACCGTCAATCACTCTTACTGTCACGTAAAAGTGATTAACAAGCCAGTAGACAAATGATAAAGTTAAGGAACGCAGCAATGATTGGCAGATGTTTTTCAGTCCCATTACTTTCACAGCTGATATCGAATAATATTCATATATTTAAAGCTTTTAATTAATCATAGTGTATGGGGTAGAGAACCCAATTTTACCGAATATTGCAAAAATTGTTGTATATCGCCTTTAAGACTCACTTTTATTCAATTCAACTATTCGACTCAGGGATGGGCAACTCCGGTCCTCGAGGGCCGGCATTCTGCAGGTAATAGCAGGCTGCAACACACCTGACTCCAATCAATGGGTGATTGTGAAGAGTTTGATGTGAAGCTCTGCACAGGTCACAAGGTCCTTTACCACAGGGAAATGTCTAATATCTGTAGGATGCCGGCCCTCGAGGACCAGAGTTGCCCATCCCTGATTCGACTTATTGAATGGAACTGATATTGAATGGCAACCCAAAGGATTGAATTCGATTTGAATCATGAGTTTCTGACCGATACCCAGCCCTAGTGGCAGGAGACGGATTTAGCATTGAAAATTAAACGCAACACACCGTAATAGACTTGACTGAAGCCTTTAGGGATGCAGAGGCCTGCATGTAAAGAATATCACCATAATCAATCACAGGGAAAAAGGTGGCCATGACCTGGAACGTTTGACGCACAATTCAATTTTCAAATTCAATGATTAAAGTAAAAAAGTATTCTGTATTTCACTGTATGATATGGTTTAAAAAACGGGGTTATTTTCAGATTTAGTGGTAGTACTGACAGAACAAGCTTTCCGTTCTCAGTCCGGCATAATTTGGCGCACAGACCACCGTCTGCATGGCAACGACGCTGGGCGGAATATCGGTAATGTTGGTAAATTTTTACAGCAAATCCTCTCCAAACATGCAGTTCAGATGGAAAACTGAAGCGCAGATTAAAGCCAGAATTTGATGACCCTGTCATTTGCACACAGAGACTTCTCCCACATCCTCTGAGCCTTTTAATGGTACGCTTTCCTGTACATCGGGAGATTTTTAAGTATTTTCAGTTTGAGTTAAACCCCTTCCCTACGCAGCCGTTCAGTGTGTGGAGCTCTCTTTACTTTTCCTGAATTGCTCCTTTCATATCCAGTCATATCACTGCCTGAGCGCTGTCATCTTGCTACCTCCACGTGTATAATTATAATTCTGTCATTTGTTTTCTCTCTGGCTCGTCTTTGAAGTGAAGTTGTTGAGAAATGACTCCTCTGACTGCTTAATCCTTTCTCTTTTGCTTTCTTTCTTTCCCCTCCATAGCGATGCCGTCACACATTATGACTCATCTTTTGCTGAAGTTTTATTGGAATTAGAGCAGCCAGACAGGAATCAGGTTAATCAGACTGAGACAAGATTGATGTCAAAGTACATTTCGCACAATCAGTGCTTGAATTATGTCGTCGTCCAGACCTGGAATTTTTCTTTTTTCAGTCTTGACCGATTTTTGCTTTTGGTTCCAGAGATCTGCTTGTTCCAAAAGATCCCTGTTACTGATACTGAGCGATTAGGGATGCTGAAGTGTGCACATTCCCTGGGCTCCATGCCCACTCTCTCTATCAGTCAAGGGGCTGAAGAGTGCAGAGCATCAGGTACCATTTCCTGGCAGAGAGGGGGTAATTTCTGGAGCTCTACATCCGTCTCTTCCTCAGAGAGACAGCTGTGTAAATCCTAATTATTCATCTGTGTTTAAAAGACCGTGCTTATGCTTAATAAGCTATGTTTCTTTCTTTGCTTTTTTTGCTCTCCCTCTTCTCATGGAAAACTTTCCTGGTGTCTGAAAATTCTCCAGAGGATCTCTGAAGGAACAGCATGTGAAATGCAAATCCACCTGAGACATTTCCTCCTCGTGTCTTAAGTGGATTCCCCCAGCTGGGACTAAAACATCTGGTAGTCTGGAGCAGTTGTGCCCACGTGTGACTAAAACAGCAAGTAGTCTCAGGCATGTATGGAGGCTTGATATTTACTGATTACTAGTTACTAAGTTTTGCATTTCTTTCCACCTGAACAGCATTTATGTAAATGCATCAAAATATAATCACAGGCCACTAATTCTTACTGTCTTAGACTGAAAAGGTGTGAAACGTTCCTCAGAGGTTTTGCTCCATCATATATGTGTGGTAGACATGTAACGATATGAAAATTTTATGTCACGGTTATTGTTATCGTGGTATTGGTGAAATCTGATCAAAAAGTACTTGTACACACACTGAAATCATTTCACTAAGTTTCATTTAAAAAAAAAAAACAAAAAACCATGGACTTTCTGTTAGTGGAAACATTAAATAACATGTAGACATCAAACAAAAATGTGCATTAAAGATGGCATCTTATGACCATAAGAGGGTTCATCGCTTTATATAAATTGTAGATAAGAACTAAGAACATTTTTCTTCACATTCAGAGCTTAAGACTTGATCTAGTCCTCCAGATTTCAGACGAACTGGTCCAGAAAGGAAACTTTCACTGCTTCACATTAGTAGCATTCAAAGCAACACTATCATATTAAATAAGGTAATGTGGCAGAAACATTAAAATAATACCACAAATAGATAAAGTTTCATCCCAGAATCCTTGTAAAAACCCTCCAGAATACATCCAGACTTCAGACTTTGTCCTTTTAGAAGGGAAAAAATCTCCAGAGCTTCCATGAGGTGCCTTCAGTGCCGTCCGCCATGTTTTCAGAAGCTAAACATTGTAAGCTGCGTCTGAGGGACCAATGCTGGTTTTCCAGGCGATGAGCAGCATCACTGTGCGAAAATCACAGTTTTACGATGATTAAAATCTGAAACGGTAATTCATCTTTTGTCTCAGTTATTGTTGCATCTCTCATACAGAGTCAGTCAATCCCAGTATGGGCTCAGCCATGACAGGGTGCAGTCAGGTTATTGCACATGCGTGAGAGGATCGTCATGACTATCCTCCGTATATCCGTTATCATCCGGTCCACAGCAGAAAGAAACAGTCGCTAAGCCCGTTTGCCTTTAATCACAGCGGTTGGAATGGTGGAGAGATGGTGGTGTCCGGGTGGGTGGGGTCCCGCAGGTGCTTTTTGATTGCATCCTCCATCCTGGGATCTGAGGGTCCACTGGGCCATTCTAAAGGTCTGTGGAAGGCTGTACCCCTCCACCTCAGTGCATTTAGTACCAGACTGCACTCAATCGATTTATTTATTGCACATCTGCAATCGATTTATCAATTTAAAACAAAATATCAATATATTTTTATTAAGATATGGAATTGGACCATATCGCATACAGTATATTGATATATGGAGTTCAATGTACGTTTGTTTTCTTTTCATATGTAAATGCTGCCATTACTAGGGTTTGTCATATTTAATTATTTTGCAATGTTCGTTATTTTCATCTGTGGATTTGTTATACAGTTGTTATGTTTACATTTTGTTCTAACAGCTGAGCATTATTTAATCTGGCAGGTTTCAGTAAAACTGCTTGTAACAAGTCATGTTTGGCTCGACTGTGACTAAACATTTGCTCTTACGTTGCGGTAAAAATATCAGGATATACAGTCGTCCTCAAAATTATTCATACCCTCCAGTTAAAGAAAAGGTTAAATTCACAATAGTGATTCAAATAACAAGAAAATAATAATAAATAAAAATTTACAAAATTATAATTTGGTGAAATAAAATATTCCCTTTGAATTGTGGTTGGAAATAATAATAATAATAAAAAAATTACTCTATCCCAGACACATTACGCCTTTCCCGAGAACATGGACCAACATACCTGTCGACAGGTGCAGACGTCTGATTGGACGTTACAGAAAAAACCTGATTGCAGTGATTGAATCACAGTGTTGCTCAACAAAATTTTAGCTTCGGATCCCCATCACGCTTGTTTACTTTTATTTTTTGTGTGTTTGTTTTTAATATTTCTTTCAAACCGCAATTCAAAATCAGTGTCATGATTTTCATAGAATTTTTATTTACAACTGTTTATTTTTCTTCTTAAATTTGAGGGTATGAATATTTTTGAGGACGACTGTATATAGTAAGTAGTAAGTAAGTGATAATTTATTCGGTTAAGCACATAAGGAAATAACATTTTCAGTCAACTAAATTATGTCCATTAAACAACATCAGTCCTTACAATTCATGACAGAAAGGGTTTAGGCTGAAGTTAAACTTATTTTGCCTAACCCAAAACAAAGTTAACCAACATAGAGCTTTTGTGCCAGAGTATTCCCTGCATCATTGGCAAAGATATCCCAGAGCAAGGTGGCAGTTATGGACCTAATTTTGCTAAGGTTCTCGGGAAATGTCAGTATTTATGTCTGAAAGTGCTTCTGTTTATCAGTGAGACCTAAATGCTGCCCCAGCTACAGTATTTCTCACAGCTTTGTATTTATCATGCTTCCCTCGACTGACTGCAGAGTACGAAACCTTTTGGTTTGACTTTCTTCAAAATGCATGAAAGGAAGTGACCATAGTTATTAAAGCTCTTGGAAAGTTTACTTTCTGAAGTAATGCAAAGCCACTAATGGAAGTGATGGTCTACATGCTTTAACTCTGGAATCATTTGGGTATTGGATAAGCGGAGGAAAAGTTACCTAATCACCTTCCAAACTGACTGAGAAACTGCAATTTGTTTATTCAGGGAAGGGTGAGTGTGCACGTTCTTTCCCAGCATTTCATGGCCTTTCTCTTGAGTGAAAGACGAGCACATTCACACACAGCTGCTTCGTAGATCAGCCGTTAAACTGACCTCAAACTTGGAAGTCTTTGTCAGCCAAGCTGTTGCTGCTGAAGCACCTCCATCATGGATTTGATTTTTCTTCATTTCTTTACTTCTTCACCACTAAGGCCCTGTCCCAGTGTTCCCCCTACTTTCACCCACGAGCCCTCGCCCACGATCACTACACCCTCGAATTGAAGCCAAGTGGGTAGGGCTTTGTAATCTTCTAGGAAATGGGACACCACTTGCTGCATTTACGTTCAGGCATGTAAGCGACTGCGTAGTGATGTTTGCACATACATGTACTTCCCAAAAAATTAGAATATTGTGAAAAAGTTCAAGTATTTCTATAATTCAACTTAAAAGGTGCAATTTACATACTGTATAGACAAATAATATGTGAATCAATATATTTCAAGCTTTTATTTGTTTGGATGTTGCTGATTAGAAGTTGCAGCTTAAGAAAAACCTTAAATTCTGAAACTAAAAAAATTAGAATATTGCATGAAATCAATTTAGAAAGGACTTAAATACAAAAAAGTCAGGCCTCCTAAAGTAAAATCGTGCCAGAGAAACGTGATCTTAATTTTATTTTTAAAAAATTGTGATTCATATTTTTCCCAGAATCGTGCTGCCCTGAGATAAAGTAATCCTAAAATAACTGTTGATTAATTGTAATCGAGGTACCATGTTCAATTAATTGTGATATTGATTTAAGGTGATATCTCCCAGCCCTACACTTGCTCTTTGGTATGATCGCAAAAATAAGTCAGAAATATAGACTGCTGAGAAATTAAAAGGAGTATTTTGGACATTTATACTTAAAACTGGGTTATATGATGGTTGTGAAGTTGTTCTGAGCCATCTCTTTACTGAGAGAAGGGATCTTATCCAGAATACCAACATTTACACCCCACAGTCACAGAGGGGTTTCATGACTACTTAAATTATAAATTTTGTCCTTTGGCCTTTTATTCTACCACCTTTCATATAACCTATGGGCCATTTTTATGCTGACGTTTGGTGATGTTCTGTCCCACCGTCATAGAAATACACCAGCAACTGCTACACTGTTATTACCGCTTCTTTCTGACTCAGTCATTGGTTAGGAACTGTAAACGTTGACTGATCAAAGACTCATCAAACATTGAGTGAATTATTCTTCACTGGAAATGTGAAAGTCATCTTCACTTCTGCCTCACAACAAACTTTTCCATTAGTTTCCTCTTGGCTTGATTGTGTTTTCTGTATAAATGCACTTCTTTTGCCGTTTGTTGCAAACTGTTCCCGTTTGGTAGGGACGCCTTCTGTGAGTGAGGTCATATACGTCATCTGCCCACATTCATGTGGATATTTCTCTCCCATTGAGTAAGACTGTTATGATGTAGGTCCCATCCAGTCCTGCATGCTGCAACAACTCCCTGCGGGCCGGCATACAGACTATCCACTGTGACCAAATCAAGTCTTCCTCCTCTGAAATGTGTTAATCTAAAGAAAGCTGAGAGCTCTGACCCGGTGACTCATTTCAAATCACCCTCTTATACAGCTGGAGTGAAGTTGAGGATTTTCACGTAGTTTTGTTTCGGTGGAACTCTGAAATGTGTTGTATCATGTCAGAAGTCAACGCATTCTGGGTAATTTAAAATGCTGTGACACATAATATCTGAGAAAATAAAAGATGAGATGAGTCCATCGATCATTTTGGGTTTTTTGGATTTTTTTAGGTTTTTCTAAGCACAAATGATCTTATCTAAAATGTAGTATAAAATAAGGCTTTGAAAAAATATCAATACACTGAAATATTGCGATATTTTCATATGCTGATATCATATTGATATTTAAAATCCGGTATCGATCTATTTTACCTGATTTAGAGTCCAAAACTCAAAAACAGAGCAACATGCTCATTAAATGACTAAAACATGGTAAAACACACATTAATCCATCACAGTCAGTGGAAAGAAAAGTATTTTAAAAGTCATCCTGGAATAACAAACAAGCTGGACACTGACTTGTGTGTCTCCATCTATACAATGTCTCCTCAGGAAGTGTAAACACCAGAGGGGGGTTGGGGGGGGGGGGGGGGCAGTGATGGCAGGTCAATTCCTCTGGAGCATCCCAGCCAGGAAGCGGCATTGCGGCAGACAGGGGAATAACAGGAAGGGGGTACCTGACTGACACTCGGATGGAAACGTCCTTGTGCGAGCTGACCGGGGGCTAAAGTTCAAAGACTAAAAAAAGAGACGTGGGGACGGGGGACTCTCTCATGCAGAGTCCTCTGATGGCAAACCTCGCTGCATGGTGGCTGTGAGTGTTTGGGCCAAAACCTGAACGACCCCTGCTTGATGGAGTGCTGTGCGAATGGCCGTCTGCAGAACTCAGAGGCCATAATAAGCTTTGAGAAATTTCCAAATTGCAGTTTTTTATTATGGCTGTGGGGGCACCTCAAGCTCACAGCTGGATGGTTTTTAACTTTAACTCGCCAATAAACAGCAGGAAAGGCTTTTTCACCCCCCCTTTTTAGTGGGGCTGTGCAATTAATCAAAATTTGATCGTGATTTCCATTCTTGGATCACACAATCTTCAAACTCCTTTTATCAGGTTAAAACTATTTATTTGCCATTTTTTGTTACAATTTCTGAAGGTTACTCTGAAGTTAAAATTTATTTTAGTGGTTTCTCACCCATGCAATTTGTTTGGTGTCATTAACAAACATGTTAGATTTGGAACGTTGCAGCAATGCACTAAAGCTTAGTTTATTTTACTTTTTATTTAGTTTTAAATGAATATATTTATTTTATCCTTCAAATACAGAGAAATTGCAGAACAAGTGGACACTGTTTATTTTGGATACATTTATGTTTCTCTATGCTTCATTTAATGGTCAGAATATATTTATTGGATTTCTTCTAATGTTTATACATTGCAAAACAGCTGTAAGGTACACATTTGGAGCTTATATTCAATTTCAATGTTTTTTGTAAAATATCTGTTTTTGACAGAGAGAGAAATGCTAAATAAATACATCATTTAACAAAGAAAATAATTGTTTGAATAATCATGATTTCAATATTGACCAAAATAATCCTGATAATTAATTTTTCCTTAATCACGCAACCTTACTTTTTAGTAGGGGTGGGAAAAATATTGATACACTGAAATATTGCGATATTTTCATATGCTCATATCATATTGATATTTAAAAACACGGTATCGATCTATTTTACTGACAAAATCTTGCAAGATTTTGTCGTTCTGGTATGAAATCTCGTGGGTTTTCGAGAAATCTTGCAACATTTTGGAAGAGAACGATGAAATCTCGTAAGAATTCCTTGGAAAAATGGATCAATATCGCAATATTTTCAATGCTGATATCACATTGATATTTAAAAATACAGTATCTATCATGAAATCTCACATGATTTTGTTGTTCTGTTTTGAAATCTTGCAGTCTTTCATGAAATCTTGCGAGATTTCCTTGCAAAAATAGATCAACATCACAATATTTTCATATGCTGATATCATATCGATATTTAAGAACAGGGTAGCGATCTATTTTACTAACGAAATCTTGCGAGATTTTGTTCTGTTACAAAATCTCACGGGTTTTCAGGAGATCTCAAACGAGAGAGATTTTATTGGAAAATATAGCATTTTTAAATATCAATATGAAATCTGGATATGAAAATATCGCAATATTTCAGTGTATTGATAGTTTTTCCCAGCCCTACTTTTTAGCCCCGTTTTGACCAGCGGGTCTGGGTGGCGTAGGTCCACGTTTTTTTGCGTCTCCACAGATAAAAACTTTGACGAGTACCCTTATGTCCGACCCGACCCATCCTACTTTTTTGGCACCCCTCCATAGGGGTACTGATCTAACCAATCCGAACCAAAGAGGTGGAGCTTAACACACAGCAATATGTTGATTGGTTGAAAAATTACATCCCTTCCTGGTTCAAAACAAACAGCTGCGCGGCTCAGTCTTCGCACATTTTCAACAGCTTATTAGTTTACAGAATTAATAGGCAACATGGTTTATGTGTTATTTTTTACAGTGGTCACTTCTGGAATCAAATTCCTTCGTACACTTAATGGCAGATGATATCACTCCGCTGGCAAATACTGGAAGTAAAAAAGTGTTGCTGCTGAGACACTTTACTATCAAAATGTAACACAATCCAAGGTTTTATTTGTAACATTATTTTGTTAAAGGGACTTGAGGCAAGATTAAGAAACGAAACTCGCAACTGCCGCGACTGCCGCGACTGGCGCTCAGGTAACTGCAGCCACGAGCCAATGTTGTTTACTCACCTTTTTCTCCGTAGTTCCACTTTTTAGCGTCTGTCAGTTGATCTGGATCGTTTGCTGACGGCAGAAGAATCCATAACTATCGCTTACGATATTTACATTTTTCGCGACCGGCTTCTTCCTATATCAAAACTGCGGATGTAGCGTCATTTGACGTCACGTCCGCAGGGCAGAGCTGGAAAGCTATAATGTTGTTTACGAAGCTTTTTCTTCGTAGTTCCACTTTTTAGTGTCTGTCAGCTGGTCTGGATCGTTTGCTGACGGCAGAAGAATCCATAACTATCGCATACAGTGTTCGAATTTAACGCGACCGTCTTTTTCCCGCATCAAAACTGCGGATGTAGCGTCATTTGACGTCACGTCCGCATGGCAGCGCGGGAAATTCGGACACCGAATTGCAGCGCATTTTGCAGCACACAGCCTGTTCAAGGCAACGGAGAGAAACATGGGTGGAAACGTTATTTTTGGTATTTAGCGCTTCATCACCCATTAGTATGAAAAAAAAAGGGACATTCATGTTTGTTTGTTTTTAAATTCCTGCCTCAAGTCCCTTTAACATGGCATTTGAACAGATAGTCTTGTGTTGTAACTGATTTCCTCGGGTGTTCTGTGGAGTGGATACGTTTATCATTAATGACAAGCTAGCAGATTAATATTGACTTATGCTAGCATTAGCATTGTGGAGCATCAGTAACAAGAATATGAGATGAAATAAGATGAAACTGTCTCCAGTGATAAATAGGACCCTGGCTCACTCCAAAATGAGGCAAATGTCAAAAACCCTGAACCTCCCCTTTAATTCTCATACCTCCCCTTGGCTTTCACCTTTATTTAACTTTCTTAAAAGCCTTAAAAAAGTTAAAGCTTATGGTTGGTGAGAGGTTAATGCTAAGGTCAGACATTAAGGGAAGGTTGCTCATGTTTGCAACACTCCTGGAAATATGGTCGTGCCATTGCTGCCTAATCCCGGAGGGTAGTTGCACCACTGATGTCCAGTCTTTTCCACACACGGCCCCCCTAATCAAGGCTGACAATAAAGGACAGAGATGCAGCAGGTTGTCTTGGTTGGGTTCGGATTAAATCTTTCCACCCCCCCATCTTTTTGTCCTCCCCCGGCTCAAGAGTCTGAATTGTTTTTCTTGTGACCTAGCTAATTGTGGGGGGTTTAAACGCAGCTCATCTCAGATTAACCTGAATGACAAAAGAACAGAGTAGTGGGATGAGTGTTTGTGGTCAGCGAGACAGACTGGAACAGGACATTTAGGCAATAAATTCTGCATGAGGATGTTCCCTCCCACACGCACATCTCACCACGCTGAGGATGCAACAGCCGGCTGTTTTCAGAGAGTACGCCAGCAGAATGAGAGAAAGCATCTTTATGGATGTTTGGTGACATCACTAGCTGCATTTCCACGACTGCTAATGAGATTAATAATCCAATCAGAATAAAAATGCCTCATGTAAACACCTCAATCAGATCAGAGCAATCTGAGCCGGCTTTATCAGACGGGATTATTAAACGGATTAAGAGGGGTTGGTTAAATCTTTGGCTAATCTGATCATTTTTCTCTGACTGGACTAACATGTTTTGTCCATGTTTGATCCATTTGCTGTGAGGTAGAAACATGATGGCAGTAAAACTATTTTTTTGTCCTGTTGGAGACCTTAAACTTACCCTTTAGATTGTGTGCTCATGAAATCTTGTGGATTCCCAAATTTGTAGAGTAAAATTTGGATGACTTAGTTGAATTTTAGCTCTTATGATTTCATCTTTGGGGCCGTATATCTCTGTTTATAGTTTCATAAATGATTTTGCTTCATTTGATAATTTCACAACTCCTTTGCTGTTAGTCTCTGATATGGACTCCGATCCAACGCTTCCTAAAATTTGCCAGAGGAATGGTTTAAAGGAGTAGTACACCCACAGAATGATATCTTCATCTTCTCCTCACTCTCATGCTGAGCAAGACTCTGGAGCACTTTTTAATATCTCAATTGCAGCCGGGCATCGGGGGGTTTTCGTTATCCACCAACTTTCATATAATGGAGTTCACTGACGACTGAGACAAAAAGGTCCATAAAAGTCCACAAAAACTTGTCAATATTCCTCCATGCTGCTCGTCCAACGTAATCCAAGTGTCCTGAGTGGGTAGCGTCCAGAATTTACTGGAAACCGCATCATTTAGTAGATTTTGTAGCCTGAACAGTAGTTCATCAAGCTGCCGCGAAGCGCGTCCATGCAAGTTCACGACACTACGGAAGCCGAGACGAGATCGCACGTTCTCTTTTTCTTCCTTTCTTTGTTTTAAATCAGTAGCCAACACCTCTTGTGTTTGTCTACAGCTCGTTCACTCTTAGCACAATGTAAACAGCAAATTTCTTCTTCTACGCTTGCATTATCGGCAGAGTAGGTGCGGAACGCCGCGGCTTCCGTAGTGTCATGAACTCGCACAAACGCCCAAATAGAGCAATGCAGTCCGTATGCACATTCACACTACCCCAAATGAAGCAATTTTCCCTGATTCTAATCAAAAAGGCAGGTGTGAATGTGCCCTAACCGACTTGTTGAACTAGTTAAGTCCTCTTGTACAGGCGCTGCATCCTTACTAGCAGTAGAATCTGGTCTTTGCCGCAAGTTTAAGTGCTATTCCTTTTGTTAGCAGCGTGAAGAGACCCAACAGAGATCGCTTTTGTTTCAGAAAGTGCCATCAATCAATCAATCAATTTTATTTATATAGCCCTTTACAGCACACAATAGTCCCAAGAGGGACCGACAGAGATGCAAAAATCATTTACAGGAAACAATGCAGCTTCTTTCTCTCTTCTATTCAGCAAAAAGAATTTTCTCAGTAAATTTGAAGGTGGTTTCTTGCTGAGATGAATTGGCAGGCCCACTTCACACGTGCTCCAACAGGCCCCTTCTGACTAACGGTTTGCAGTATTCAGATCAATGCATGCCTGATACGATCAATTCAGTCTAAATCCAGAGACAATTCACTATTTTAAAAATAAAGTGTGACATCTACAGGGTCACTTCTCTGATTTTTAAGAAGGAACAAATGTGTTCTCAGGCTGAGGGTTAATTTGATGGATTACTCATTTTGAAGTGACTCATAATTAATGGATGAGTCAAATGACATTTAAAAAACAAGAGATCAGTTTTAGTTTTAATTATACAGTCACAGTTAAAAGAAAAGCATCCAGACTCACTAAAATGTTAGAAACACGGGTTCATGTCAGTGAAAGGCAGCTCATAGATTTATTCCCCATTCTTTCCTTCTTCTGTACTTGGAAAGAAACTGAGCTGAACTCCCTGGTTCGACCTCAGCACCCTGCAGGGGTTAAAGTTCAAACGCAGCTCTAAATCAGGCAGCGGAGTTGAGCTCAGGCACATAAACATAAGCTGATGCATGAAAGAAGTTAGAGGGAAAACTTGGACGGTCTTCAGGAAAAAGGGAAGAAGAAAAAAAAAAGCTGAGTTTCTGTGTAAATTTACATGAGTCAGTCAGGATGTGTGTGAACATGTGGAGGTGGGATCGGGCAGAAAGGCGGGGTTGATTATTTCTGTCTGTCTGCTGGTCTCACCAGTAGACAGCTGTAGTAAACACAGCGAGGCTCCGTCACCTTCCTGCGATCCCCCGCTCGTCACGCCGTTTTCACCCACAAGCTCGGGGTTATTTCAGGAGCCCCCCCAACGCTGAAAGTCCGGCGGGACTCGGATTTAAAACTCTCACCACCTTCTGTCTGTTTGGATCTTGGAGATATTGGCTGGTTCTTCCACAGAGACTCAGAGCTGGCTCTTCCTGGGAGCCCGTTTTCTATGGCAAGTATGGAGCTGAAACTGAATGAAACTCATCCTGGTAGGACATGAAACTACGTCCCTGACCATCCAAGGTTCGGTTTTTGGTTTTCTTCTAGTTTATTTTATTAAACAGGTTTGAAGTTAAACTTTTCAGCGCTGTGGAAGATGTCTGAATCCAAAACCCGAATACAGAGAGAAGAGATGAAAGTGGAAAACGCTGATTAGAGAAGCTGTTTAGACAAATGACACGACAGGCAAAAACCCTGTTTTTTTCCCTCCTTCAACATGTTTTCTTTCAGACTAGAGTAACAACAAAAAAAAAAAGTCCAAAATAAACATTTTAGGGGTTTATTTCATGATACTTTGTCTGATGCACCCAAATCCCATCAAAATGCAACTAAAGTTTCCGTTTTTCTCTTATTCCGGCTAAAAAATCTCCACTTCAGGAGCACTTACAGAAACCAAACTTTCAAGTTTTGCTCCTGACTGTATTCTTAAAGTTTTTACTGAAGGATATTTTGATATCTCATTCACAGCCTGATTTATAAAACATTTCATCCCCAAAATATGCCAAAACATTAGTTTGTTTTTTTTCCTGTTGACAGTATATTTTAAATTGTAAAATGATCTATAGAGATAAACAAAAAACTGTAAAAACTTTTGGCTTTAATATGTAAACAAAATTCAAAAGGAACTTTGAACCTGGTGTAATCTTGTGTTTAGATTTTGTTCCTAGATATGTATGCAAATTAGCACATTTTTGGCTATACAACACCTCATTTGCATATTTTAAGCATACAATTTCAGAAAACTTGCAATATAAAAAATGATAGCCCTAATGTGAGGAATAAACCAGGAAAGTAAATTTTTTACTCTATTTGCCTGGAGTGTCTGGCCTGAAGCGATTACGTATGAAAGTAAACGTATTGTGGCAGACTGTTGTGCAGCAGTGGTGCGTTTCCTGCCGGGGGGGGCTGAAGGGCAGCTCTCACCGCTACAACAGTCCGGAGCAGCACTTTAAGTCTGTTTTTCCTTCTGTGTCTGCATATTTCACATCTGCTTCTTATATCAACAGACCAGTGTACCCCTTGGCACCACCACAGCTCTCCCCTCTGCAGCTTCTTTGTAGAAAATTGGAAGCGGTTTCCAAATGATCAATTTCCAAGTCATATTAGAAACAGCTTGTGTCCAAATTAGCATTCAGCCAGAGCTCTAATTCAACTTGGAATACCCACTTCTTCTTTTTTCTTTCACCTCTTTCACTTCCTCCTTTTTTGGTCTTGTTCACCACCTTCCTGTCTGTCTCCCCGTCTTCTCCTGCCCTGAAGCTATGGATAGGAAGGCAGGTTGCGTCACAGTCCAGCCAGCAGCAGCAGCAGCAGCAGCACACTTGACTTTGCTGGAGCAGAGACGAAGCAGCTGCTGGTGAGTTGTGACGTTGTATTGATCGCCCCGTCCGGCCTGGCTTTCTGTAGTCCTTCAGCTCTGTGAGGGTTTCGTGCCGCTGTTTGTGTCATGTAAACATTTGACAGTCTGTGCCTGCATTTGAAGTTGATTTGGAAACAATTTAAAATGATTTAGAACCAGCTTAGCCCTCATTTATCGCTTTGTATAAATCGGTTTAACTCTAAAAAAGGAAAATAACAAGTAAGATTCAGGTTAAGATAAAAAAAAGAAAAGTTTAAAGCATTACTTCACCTCAAAAATGAGTTGTGAAAATGAGGAGGTTGTATTTTTCTTGGGCGAACTTCACTGCATGTCGAAACATACCTTTTGCTGGAATGCATAGTCAACTTTTAGTGTTTCCTGTGAGTATGTCTGTTCCTCGCTGAATGAATTCTCTGGAAAAAGTGGACATTTGGGCCGTGTGGTGGTGACAGATTAACAAGATGGGGTGCATGTGACAAAAAGTTACAGATGCTAAGGCTCAGAATATGTAAGTTAATGATTAGTTTAAATACTTATGCATGAATAGATGAGGAAACAAAGTCAGGTTTTTAAAGAAGACTGATACATCGGCAGGCTGATATTTCTGTTTTTATGCTGATATTTGCGTGGGCCAATATATCGAGTGTGTTGGCCAATACCACCCCCCCCCCCCCTCCCGGCAGCATTTACAGATAGGCATTTATACAGGTAGCGGTTTTTACTTTCATTTATATAAACAGTATATACTATATATGCTGTATAGACATACTAGGGGTGGGAAAAAATATCGATACACTGAAATATTGCAATATTTTCAAATATATCTATTTAAAAACGCAGCATCGATCTATTTTACTAATAAAATCTTGCGAGATTTCACCGTTTTGTTATATCCCGTGAGGTTTCATGGAATCCTGCAAGATTTCGCTAGTAAGATAGTTTGATGCCACATTTTTGAATATAGAAGTGATATCTGCATATGAAAATATCGTGATATTTCAGTGTATTGGTAGTAAACAAGCATGATGGGGCTCCAAATGTAAAATTTTGTTGAGCAACACTTTGAAGCAATCACTGCAATCAGGTGTTTTCTATCACGTTCAAAAAGACTTCTACACCTGTTGACAGGTGTTTTAGTCCACTGTTAATCGGAAAGGTGCTCTAATGTGTCTGGCACACTGTTGTTGTTTTTTTTAATTATTATTTTCAACCACAATTCAAAAGCAATAATTTATTTCACTGAATTATAATTTTGTAAATTTTTTTTTATTATTAGTTCCTTTAGTTTCTTGTTATTTGAATTATAATTGTCAGTTTAGCGTATTCTTTAACTGGAGGTTATGAATAATTTTGAAGACGACTGTATGTGTGTATATATATGTAAAATATACATACAAAATTTAGTTTTCATTGTGTCCATTATATGAATTTTATGGGTCAAATCCAGTATCGGTCCCAAATATCGGCTGGTTGTATCTGTATCGCCCCTAAAAATCTGTATGGGTTGATCCCTACTCTTTCAGTATGAAAATAAAATGGATTATGATGCGTTAGCAGCAGATTATTGGCCCATTTCCTATAAAAGCTTGTGTGTGTAATCCAGGAAAAAACAGTTGTCTTCCTTCATGTGTGTCACTGCAGAGGAGGATGATATTATGAAATATTGTGTATAGTTACTGTAACCTGTCTGGTGTCCAAATCCCATAAAACAACAAATGAGTCACACGAACTGAACTGGACTCTGAATGAATCACAGCTACTGCAAAGGATCTGTTTTCTTTATTTGGACATTTAGTTTTTTAGTTTTTTTTTTTTTTTTAAGTAAAGAAATAGCAGATGCAGGAATTCTTTCACTTTTGTTATATTTTAAAATACAAAGAGAATCTGAAGAGCTTAAAGACCAGACAATGTTGCATTCACTTACTCCGCTATGAACACCTAACACAGTTGACTTTGATTTGTTCTGCTGTCCAAATCTGTGCACGAAGTCGGCGTTCCTGCAGCAGATTTGCTGCCATTGCTGGTTCTGCTTTTATCTCGGGAGTTTTAGATAAGCTGACGACACTGTTTGCTGATTTGCCATTCATTAAGCTTGTTACTGAACAGCAGCGTGATGAAAGCAGCATTCAAGGTCAGATGTGGTGGAAAAATCTGGTTAAAATTTCCAGTGTTAAAAATTTTCCATCTGTTACTATTCCTGAGTAAATTACAGTAGTAAAGAGGAGAATTGTGAAAATTCTATGCTCGCCTGTCGTTTTTTCTTTGAAATATGGTAACGCCATGCTAATAATGATTTCATGAAGACAGATGCTATTTATTACCTTCAGTTACTCCGCCATGCTGTGGGAAGTTTTATAGCAATAAAAACCGATAATTTCTGATAATTTTACATCTTAAATGACTCTTATTGAGCCCATTAAGTTTAGAAATAATTTCTAAACATTAATAAACATTAATTTGTGCACTAAAATACACTTTTGATCACGTTTTGTGCACATTAAGGTCAAAACTTCGTGTAACAGTTAAAATACACAACAGCCCTCTGTTTTATTATTGTTTAATATGCGATGATCATATGGGCCTATATACGGATTCTTGGGGCTTAACGTTTTTTAAACATCACAACCAGATTATTTAAAAATCTTCTCACTGAAAGATAAAAATATTGCTTAATCGATGCATCAAAATTTTCCCCTGCACAATTCAGTATCATCAATAACATGCGGGTGCTGCTTCGTGTTACTGACGTTGCCACATTAGATCACGCATCAACAAAATGGCAACTATTTTTCGTTTTCAGATGTTTTATTGCTCAAAAATGTGACATATGTTCACATGGGCATGAAAATAAATATTTAAAAGTTGACAGAGTTTCTACTTCTTACTGAATCGATATCGAAGCATTTAAATAGATGTTGAATGAAATCGTGACCCTAAGAATCAAAATCAAATAAAATTGTGGGGTCCTTAAGTATACCCAGCTCTAGAAAGCTTAGCTTTTAGCCCCCCCCCCCCCCCCCCCCCTCCTTAATTGAACGTGTTCAACCCATGTTGTAGTTGCTGCATAGTATACTCAAATATACTTGTTAGAGTATCCATTCAGAGTTTTGTTCAAGAAAAGATTTATACCTTATTGAATGACTGTAGCAGCTCTGCAGCGGTGAGGTTTCCGTTCACTGGTGGAGCAACGCTGCAAAAGAACGAGAGGAAAATAAAAGTTGCCTTTTATTGGCTGGTTTGGCGTAAATAAACTGGGCTGAATGGTGGCGGGTTAGGTTTGTCACTTAATGTAGTAAAAGTATGAGGTAGATTGATTGGAAAAGGAGGGAAATGTAGCAGCAGAGGACGTCCACTAGTGGGATATATGAGAGTTCTTTAGGAATTGCATCCATCTTTGGGAATATTTTGGATATTAAATCACATATGGAAGTTATTTTGATTCTACCGGATGCATGTCGAGTCTTATGTGAGACGGACAGAAACCACCTCTTGCTTAACCTTGTTGGTGCATTTGTGAAAGTTTCTGTCATTTCCATTCGTTTTTTTTTATTCCCATCTTCTGCATCTGAATCCAGTAGTTCGTGGAGCCCAAACGATGAGTTTGGGAACTTATCTGGATTCAGATCTTTAAATCCATTAACGTTGGACACATGGCAGCCGTCATCTCAGCTGACATCACCTACTGAAAGTGCAGCTGCAGGTGTCCTCTGGTTAGATGTGACGCTGTGCTGTTTTACTTCTGTTTGAATGACATCATTCCTTGTTTGACACATCTGATGTCTGTGAACGAACGCTGTCACCAGAATTTACCATGTTGGGATCGTTTTACGAACATACTTAGCAGATGTTTGGGTAGCACACACACAGTCTCACACACTTTGCTCTGTCTTGGGAGGCTGAAACACAACAAGTGCCTCCGTTTGAGTGATTCCACGTGTGTGCAGCGTCAGAGCTGCACAGCGAGGGAGTCGGCTAATGGAGAGCAGGCGTGCAGGCAGGCAGCGCGCTTGCATAAGGGCCTCCTCGCTCAGCCAGAGGACAGATGGCAGGAGAAGAAAAGAAAGCGAGCAGCGGTGGCACTCCTCAGCAGATGCAGCGTTTATTTACTGAAAAATAAATCTGAGCCGAGCCAGACGTGCCCGCGCTCCCTCTTTCATCTCCCGCCGCCTTCCTCTCTGTGCTGTTTTCAATCCCACCTACTGGGCCACCGCTAATGGCAGCCCCCCTGTGTAATGTTTAGGAAAGTAGGCCCAGTCCGGCATACACAGGAGGCCCTGTGGGGTCTTGTGTTCTGCTCCCAGGAGGACGATGAAAACGGGCTCTTCAGAGGCCAAAGGTGAAAGTGGAGCTGATGAACAGGAGATTTTTCTTCTGTTTAATGCTGATGTTGGATATTTAGTTAGAAATCAAAGCCATCATGTGCAGCTGCATGCAGGATGAGGGAAAAGTTGGAAAGATGTGATGAATCTGAGGGCTGGAGAGTTTGGATCCATTCAACAATCTAATATAAAATGACTGGGAAAGCCGTCTCTTCCTGGCCTTAGAGGCACTTTCACACCACAAATGTTAAGAAAAAGTTTTTCAGTATTTTTGATGTCTTTTGTGTTCGACTTTAACCTTTGATCAGACTGTGAGCAGCTCTCAGACTTCGTGTCAAAACCAGTTCAAACCTGTTGCAAATCTTTCTAATTCATAAGAAACAAATACATGTAATGGAGTGGAAAAAAAAGTTCATGTTTTTCTCTTTAAAGGAATAGTACACCCACAGAATGACGGTCCTTCATTTTCTACTCGCCCTCATGCTGAGCAGGACTCTGCAGCACTTTTTATATCTCAAATGCAGTCAGAGATCTGGGGGATTTTTCGTTATCTGCTGATTTTCATATAATGGGGATCACCGGCGCTTGAAACAAAAAGGTCCATAAAAGTCCACAAAAACTTGTCAGTATTCCTCCAAACTGCTCGTTCAACGTAATCCAAGTGTCCTGAGTGGGTAGCATCCAGAATTTACTGGAAACAACGTCATTTAGTAGATTTTTATAGCTTAAACAGTAGTACATGTAGCTGCCACGAATGATGTGGTTTCCAGTCAATTATGGACGCTACCCACTCAGGACATGTGCATTACATTGGACGAGCAGTATGAGGGAATATTGGTGAAACCTGGTGGTTTTTGGCCACTAGGGATGCTAAACCTACAACTTCCCACAGGCCACACAACTGTCGCAAAAGTAAACGTCTCTATCTGTGTTTTGAAATCGTGTTTGTAGACCACTTTAAACAGCTGATAGTGATGTCATGGAGCCATGAAGCAAAGCACTCCCAGTCCCATGATCCAATGAGAGACGCATTCGCTCCTGTAATGTTCCAATGTCTGGTTTTTGAGGAGGGCAGCCCCCTCAGTGCACCAGCACGTGTGAAATGCTGTATATTGACCCCAGAAATCATCAGTTATTACTTGCATTAAGTTGATGTTTGGGTCAAAAGTTACACGGTGTCCCTTTAAATTTTGCCAGTTGCAAAAAATGACAAAAACTTAAGTTTAAATGGCTTCGAGTTTATTTAGCATAGCAAATATATACCAGTGTTGCAAGATTTTGGTCAGAAATGCTTAATAGATTGTATTTCCGAGCAGTTGTTCTGCCGATGACGGTGTTCAGGGTTCCAGGATCGGCTGTTTGCAGACGTGCAGCTGTGTGCAGAGTCGGTCTGGGCCTGCAGGTCAGAGCATCGGTGTATTTGACTGTGAAAAGGAGACGGCGGTTGTCTTCGCGCTGTCATCCGTAGACTATGAACCAGCGATGATGTGTGCTTGCCGTCTGACTCTTGGGTCAACTCTGAGTTTGATGTTCACACCGTGTGAGTTGGTCTGACCGAAGTCTGATTTGACTGCAGTCATGCTGTTTGGACAAGACCGTGCATGACTGTCGCTGGTTGAGCGCTAACCAATCATCTGCGTGTGGGTGTGCTTATTGGAATGCACTGGAGTGTGTTTTCTGGCTGTTTGTGTGGAGGGAGGAAAAGAGAGGAGAGGATGGGGGGTTGGGGTTTGACAATGGAAGAGGGCAAGGGGGGGCTGACTTAAAGGTGAATCCTCCGTGACTGATGAGCAGAGGTGTTCATGCTAACATAACTCACCGTGGAGAATCTCTGCGACATGCTGGAGCAGGACCTCAAAACATCCATTTCTTACTGATACGGTGAACATTAAGTTGGATGTGATTAAATACTCACAGACTGAACAGTAAGTGTTTGTGGACAAAACACTATTTTTAGTGCTTAACTTCATGAGCTCTGATGGGAGTGGAGGTTGATGATTGTTGCTTAAAACAATGATGGAGGGCAGAGCTTTCTGCATGGGTGTGGGCAGCAGTCTGACAAACAGCTGTGAGTGTGTGTCGCAGCAGAGAGGTGATGCAAAGAAGCTCCTGTTTTCACAATACAGTATGCCAATATGAGATAAGGGCTTCATTTGTCCTCTTCTGTTGTCTGTCTGTCAGATCTGCAGGGGCTACATCCCCCACATGGATCCCACATCCTGACCGCCACACTGCCCCACCCTCCCGAACACACCCAACCTGAAACATGGAGAGAAGTTCAGCCACTTCACCCGAATTCTGAATAATCAGGCATCTGTGCAGAAATGAAGCATGTTAAACAGGCTGGCTTTCCCTGTCAAAGGCCAAACGAGTCTGCAGTCGTGACTGTTACATAATCCTAAAAAAAGAAAGGGCATCGCCTCCAGATGCAGCTACGATGAAGTTTTCATCAGATATGTTTTATTCGCTGCAGTCTGTTCGGAAAGCTGCTTCTACACACCACAAACACCAAAACCTTATTTATGAGGTTTATCTTCAAAGCCTTATGGCTGATTCACATCAGGTCTAAGATGCATCTGGACGAGGGATCGACCGATACAGATTTTTTTAGAGAAGAGATCAATATTTTCTGATCAGCCTCAGCTGATGGCCGATGCAATCTGATGATATTTAGGGCCGATACTGCATTTGATTCCCAAATTTATATGATGAAGGATACAATAAAAAATAATTTTACATTTTATTTATTTAACCTTTTGTCACCAGGACAAAGACATTAAGAACAAGATTCTCATTTACAATGCAGACCTGGCAAGTGCCATAGGCGCCTGTAGGGCAAGTGGGGGGAGGGCAACACAAATAAGAAATAAATAAAATCAGTAAACATTCAACTTTCAATATAAAAAAGAACAAAACACCTTCAATAAGTATGTAAAAAAGAAATGGTGCACTTGTAAATAAATATTAAAAAGAAATATTAAACTTGTAAAATATATATATATATATATATATATATATATATATATATATATATATATATACACACACAGGAAAAAAGTAAGAGACCACCCTTCTCATCAAATAGTTAAATAGTTATGCAAGTACCAACTGTGATGTGGATCATGTAACTAAAAGAAAATCTAGAATGCCTAAAAGCACAGTTTTTGGCAGTACAATGCCATAGCTATTGATGTAATAACTTAATAACCAAAATAACTAATCAAGAAAAGCATGAAAAATGGCGAGATCTCAGATGTTGAATGAAAGTTTTAGGGGCTAGTTTTGTTGTTATCATTATATTTGTCCAGACAAATGTACTTTTAGTAGTATCGGGCATAAAAATGACCAAAAAATATGAGAAAACAAGGTTGGTCTCTTAATTTTTTCCATGACTGTGTATGTGTGTGAGAGAGCGCATTTATGCCACATTATGGGGACCATTTTCCGTGTTTTGCCCTCACCGTGAGGACTTCTTGCCCTCGTGGGGACATTTTTCCGGTCCCCACAGGTCCAAACCCCGTTTTAAGGGGCAAGATTAGGTGTTAGAGATTAAGTTACATTTAGGTTTTGGTTAGGATTAGGGCAAGGGTTAGGTTTCGGCAGTCAGCTATGGCGTTAGATTTAGGGTAAGGGGCTAGGGAATGCATTATGTCAATGGATGTACCCCACAGGGATAGAAAACCAGATGTGTGTGTGTGTGTGTCGTATATATCTTTGCTGATGCTGATACCAGCAAAAAATGCAAATGACTGCCTGAAATATCAATCAGCCAATGAATCTATCCTTAATCTGGACTTTGTATCTACTGTTGGCCGAAGCCTCATCAGGAACGGTCTCCATGGAAACGTGGTTGTGAAATAGCCGTTCTTTAGGAAGGGAAATCATCTTTACACACTAAACCGGAATGAATAATTTCCTTATCAGTGACTTTCAGAGAGTTTTTATTATATTTTTATTTCGGGCCTCCTTCGTCTCTTTCGTCTCCAGCCTGAGGAAAATGGAGGGCATAAACTTGGAAGTTATTTAGACCAAAAAGGTGGAACTCCAAGGTGCTGATACCAGGAAAACCATCCAGATCCAGCATCCTCCCCCACTTCTTCTGCTAATTTCTTTAAGCTTGAATAGTAAGAAGATATAAAATGAAACGAAAAGGCAAAGAAACTCTCCCCACGATAACAGACGTACTTTTAAATGGTTTTTCTTTACTCCCACTTTTCCACAGCAGAAATAACAGGAGGTGGTTTGTTTTTTCTTATCTCTCTGAAGATAAATTTTGTAAGAAATCCTAGCCTGCGGCTCTCGTAGCCTCCTCCATCATGATGCAAACTCACTCTGTGATGTTGGCTGTTACATAAGTGCTAGGTGTGCTCTGGCAGGACAGGCTGTTCCGGAGGAGGGCTGGCTTTGACTGAACCGGTGACTGAGCAGATCCTCTTCAAAGCAGCGCTGTGATGGATGGGCCTATCAGTCCTATCTGTACTCTTTATTTGAATTTATCTGCAGCCTACAACCCCCCCGATGCGTCATGTGAGTCCATGCACACGCAGATTTTCCAGCTTTTGAGGATGTGGCGAGTTGTCCAAACTCATTTAAGACGGTCTTTAAGAGCCAGAAACTGGGATGGTGGTGAGGAGATGGCGGCCAAGTCCAAGCGCCTGGCTGTTGTCGGAAAGCCACATGTTCCATCCGTAACCGTAAATCACATTTAAAATGCTGGAAATCCAAACTTGGGATAACCACTCCTTGGTTGATTGTCTTCAGGGTCAGCTGTGTAAAGTAGCCATAACAAGATGAAGCTCTTTAACGTTGTCCGTGGCAACACGATGTGCTATAAAGTATGTGAACATGGAGCTGCTGTATAGGTAAAGGTTTCGATTCACCTCAGAGGACTCCAGGCATTCTTCCTGCTGCTCGTTGATGACGCAACCTCGCAGCAGGTCTACATGTGTTCCCCACTTTACTAGGTACACCTAGTACCAGGGTGGACCGCTTTTTCCTCCAGAAATGTCTTAATTCCTGGCGCCATAGAGCCAACAACACTGCAAAAACTCAGACCTTAGTAAGTATATTTTTCTAATTACTAGTCAAAGTATCTCATCACACTCAAAATGAGACAAAATTACTTGGAGAAACATTTCAGTGAGATATAAGATCTTGTTTTAAGGAAAGAAATCTTATCAAGAATTTTTTTTTTGCTTATTACAAGCTTTTTTTTTTTTTTTTAACTTATTTTAAGAGTGGCCAAGATTTTTTTTTTTTTTTTTTTTAGGGATGCATGATATTGGAATTTTGGCCGATATCCGATATGCCGATATTTTAAAACTTATGAGGCCGATATCAACACCGATATCAAAGCTGAAAAATAATGTAATATTTATTCCTTGTGCAAAATTAGAAAAATACCTTAACTTGTGTTATGTATGACAAGTCAAACTTAAAGGGATATTGTGTAAGTTCTCCTGTGTTTTATTCACAAAAACTGATTATTTGGTTCAAAAGTGTTTTTTCATTAATCAGTAATCACTCCCATCAACAAACTGAAGTGCTCCTCTAAGTTTTAAATTTGCCGTCCGTATCATTCATTTACACATCGAGCGGGGCGGCTCGGTGGAGGCTGCCATGTCGTATCGCCATGTTTTTGCGTTCGGGAGAAGCGTGACAGCAGGAAAACACAGAAACTCACCGGACACACCGGAGTTTTCAGCTCAGGTCGAGGTAATGCCTTTGAAAAGTCACCGCGCTGCAGAGGGGAGAGACTAGCGTCTCACTGATGCTGCGTTCACGTGCAGTCGGGCACACGGCCGCTGGTAACAAACCAGATGTCATTTTAATCAATGAAGCCGAGCGAAAGACGGTAAAACATGGGTCAGGGAAAACAATACGACATCGCCATGACAACAAATCAGATGTGGACTGATGTCACTGTAACTGACGGACCACGTCTTCACATAGAGGCTGGTGATAACTTTACATGCAGCGGCTGTCGTCGGTCTGCCCGGTTTCACGCGAATGCAGCATGAAAAGTACGAGGGAGCTGCTCGGGATTACACAGTGTCCCTTTAAGGACAGTTGTTCAAACAAAATAGGATATGAGCGTTATATCCTTGAAACACCTGGATTTTTTTCTCAATGAGGGAAAAAAAAATACCCCATAACAGGGGATGTTTGGTTATTTACACAAATGACCGTCTATAAACTCTTCACACAGATCATCCTAACAGAAACTGTCTTTAGAAGTTTTAGACTGTGAAAAAGGAGTGGGTAGCCTAGTGGTAATGTCGCAGGCTTTGGCCCGGACGACCCGGGTTCGAGTCCCCAACACGACATTCAGGTGAACCACTGTGGACCCCTGAGCAAGGTCCTTAACCCCCACCAACTGCTCCCCAGGCTGCCTTAAGTAGCAGCCCTCTGCTCTCTGGTACTGGTACTACAGTACTGTACAGAGATGGGTAAGATGCAGAGCCCTAATTTCCCCTCAGGGATCAAAACAGTACATCAAAAAAAAAAATAAAAATCTGCCAATGGAATGAGCAAAATTTTCTTGATAAGTTTTCTTGCCTTAAAACAAGATCTTGTATCTCACTGAAATGTTTCTCTTTAAGTCATTTTCTTATTTTGAGTGATGAGATATTTTTACTAGAAATGAGAAAAACTTGCTAAGATTTGAGTTTTTGCAGTGAAGGGATGGAAATGGTCAGCAACAGCTCTCAGGTAGGCTGTGGTGGTTAAACTGCCACATTGGTACTAACCCGAGGGACACATTGGATGCGGAAGTGCAGCAGTTTCATTTCGGCACCCATGTTAACAGATGGTGTCGACCACATCAGGTGCAGTGTGCTGTGGTGTGCAGCGCCAAAATTGGCGCGCGGCATGAAGCGATCATTTAGACTTTTGCTCTATTTTCTGCACGAGCTGCGGCCGAATTTGTCAAACCAGGCAGGAAAATCAAACCATTTTCTAAGTAAAACACCCAGATAAGTTTTAAAACCCGATCTCTTTTTGATAGATAGAATGGATGGCATGCAGGATGCCTGGAAACTGGGGTGCATGAAGAAACAGCTCATTGGGGCCGATGTGTGTGTGTGTGTGTGTGTGCGCGCATGTGTGTGTGTTCTCAGCTGTTGGAAGGATACGAAGCTGTAGCTCTGTGTGCATGTGTGTGTGCGTGCAGTTTTCCTCTGCTATAATGCAACCCTGAACCACCTCTCTAATCCAGGCAGATCTGAGAGCAGGCATGGGGGGGTGCGTTCGTCTGCTCGCCGTCAGCTGTCACGCACCAGCTCTCTGTCGGCTTCTCTTACACTCCTCCTCATTGTTAAGTTGGAAGCGGATCCTGATCCAGCAACAGATGCTTAATGAAAGTCGGCTCCTTCTCCACCTCTCGTATCAATTGACAGGAATGTTCAGTATTTGAGAAATCTCTGCGCCGCGTATCCGGAGCTGCAGCTCCGCTATGTCAGATGTAATTTCAGGTATCTGTCATGAATGTGAGATTACAAACTTTCCTTGGTTTATTTGAGCTTTTTCCATTCGGTTGATTTTGGGCCCCTTTCCTCGTCCTGCGCCGGGCTGGTTTATCTTGGCTGAAACATCCGATAGTTACGGCAGGAATGAGAACGCCTCGACTTGACATCACCTATCGGATCGTGTTGTCTAAATATGGCATCTGATTTGCTCGGGATTCGGCCTCGGCACCTCACAGAGAACGTGCCGCCTCCGAGTGAGGGGACATTTCTCTTCGTTCCAGAGAAGCATAGCAGATAGGATTGCATGATGATGATTGGGCCAATAACAGGAAATTATTACATCATTCCAATAAGTCCTATATTGTGACAACTTGCCTCGGTAACATATATATAACCAGCATGACAGTGCTGCACTCACATTGTTTGTTGTTTTATTGTTGTTTAAAAAAAAACTTTATTTATATCCAGTCGTCCTCAAAATTATTCATACCCTCCCATTAAAGAAAAGGCTAAATTCACAATAGCAATTGAACTAACAAGAAACTAGAGAAACTAATAATAAATAAAAATTTATAAAATTATAATTTAGTGAAATAAAATGTTTCTTTTGAATTGTGGTTGGAAATGATAGTTAAAAAAAAAAAAGACAAAATTGTCCCAAACACATGAGAGAACCTTTCTCATGAACAGTGGACCAACATACCTGTCAACAGGTGCAGACATCTGATTGGACGTTACAGGAACCACCTGATTGCAGTGGTTGCCTGAAAGTGGTGTTTAACAAAATTTTAGCTTCGGAGTCGCATCATTTTTGTTTACTTGTTTTATTTTTTGTCATTTGTTTTTAACATTTCTGTTGAACCACAATTGAAAATCAATGTCACGATTATTTTTGTCAATTTCAACTTCTGTCACTGACAGATTTTATTCCTTTTTTAATTGGACGGTATGAATAATTTTGAGGACGACTGTAAACAAGTCTGACCTGTCAGTTGTTATTATTGCTTAAAAATAAACTTTTCCAGATAATTCTATATGTGCAGCCCAAACTAAAGTCACTTGGAGGTCTTGGTCTGTAGCCTACATGTAACTTGAACTCCAAAAGTTACACATCTCAGACACTAGGTGGTGCTATTCTATTCCAAGAGGTAGTGCATTTTAGCCTTTAGTTCGTTAACAGCTTGGCGCATATTTAAGTGTCTTATATCCAGAGATTCCTTGGATCCTCCTGCATCTGATGACATAGGCCACGCCCATTTGCGCCTGTAATAATTTTTCGCTAGAGGGTGATATATGTAAAACGTACTTTCTTTAACTTATCCGAGAGCTTTCACCCAATCAATCTGAAAACTGAGTCCATCATAAAAGAGACCGAGAGAAAAAAAGTTACTGGAAAACATTTAGAAAATTCATTTCCGTTACAAAGTTATACACATCCAAATATTATGCAAAAACTAGCTAAATACTTAAAGGGCCATAACTTAAACACCACAACAAATAATCACATGAAATTCATACACCAAGTGGGGAACTGAATTATCTACACATGTGCCAAATTTGGAAATTTTAAACATCTCTGTGGCACTTTACACTTGAGTATTTTATACCGCAAAAATGGCTGATTGGATATGTAGTTCAGATAGACAGCATAACAAACTCCTTGACGATTGTTATGATTGGATAAAGTGGGCGGGGTTCATGAGCTAATGACTATGGCCCGGGGGCATAGTTTAAGTTGATGTGCGTTTGAGATATCAAATAATTTTGTTTGATATCTTTTAGAAAATGTTTGAGAGGTTTGCTGATAGTTTTTTACTGGAAAACATAAATATTTCTTCATTTAAAGAATAAAGTCGTTTTGGTTTTGTTAATCGTATTGATGTCACGATTAGGCGTGTATGTTATCAATTATCGGTATCGGCCTTATCTGAAATTTATTGTATCTTTTTTTTTTTAAGTTATTGTGCATTCCTAATAGCAGATGATGATGCTGCAGATTTCTGGTTAAGTTCACGGTCTCTGGCTGCTGAGATGAGGTCGGCGAGTCGGTTTGAGGAGACACTATTTTCATAGCTGATGTAATTAATAGCCCAAACTATGAAACTTAAGTAGTAATAAAGAGGAATTATCCTTAAACCCAGTGTCATTTTCACCACCAGGCCGTCCTCCTCAGTTTGGCCCTCAGACCTCCCTCTCTGCCTCTTTCTATTTAAAACCTCTGGTTGGGACTCTGCCTGGGTGCAGTGACCCTGGGTGTATGAGAGGAAGGGAGGAGTCTGTGCTTCTGGTGGCGGAGGACAGAGAGAGGAAGAGGAGAGAGAAGGGGGGTGAAAGAAGAGAGGATCTTGGCTCATGGAGCTCAGAGCGGGGCTCTTTAATCTCTGCAGGACCGTCAGATGGCTTTGACAGAGCACAGGCACCAATTAGGCTGCTAGATTAGGATGGTGGGGGGGAGCTTTGTACTTCTGAAAGCTTCTAGACGGACCTTCTTATTCTTTTCCTTCCTGCCCGGGGTTTCAGTCTTCATTGGGACTCCTCACCCTTGCTTAACCTCCTCCCTCCCCTCCCCTCCCTCCATCCTGCAGCCCTTCTGTGATTATACCTGTCCAGACATTGAGAGGAGTGGATTAATATTACAGTGGGGGTTAGGGGGCCAACGAGTCGGATGGTTTCTGGGGGTCCTGAATGCCGGCAGGCATGGATAAGGAGCCAACGTGCAAAGACTCGAGCTCCCGTCTGCGCTGTGTGACGGTAACGAGCAGTGAAATGCACTTTTTTTTCTCCATCTTTATTTGTCTGCAGGGTTTGTGGTTTTCATAGGGATGCACGATAACCTTTTTTAAAAAACGATATCGATAACCGATAAATTTTAGCTCTTAAAGGCCGATTCCGATAACTGATAACCGATAACACACATGCATACCTAATTAGGGGTGCACAATATAATCGGCCCCTTATCTGTACCGGCCTATATCGGCCCTTAAACTAAGTATCGGACATCGGCCACCCCACCGATATTTAACTGATATTTAACCGATCAGGCCGCTGTTTCTAAAGTCTAAAAAAAAACAAATTCTTCAAAACTTCTTTTTTACAGACTAAAACTTTTAAAGACAGTTTCTTTTAGGATGTTCTGTGTGGGATAGGGATGCACGATATTGAAATTATGGCCGATATTTGATATGCCGATATTTTAAAACATGTGCGATAACCAATATCGATACCGATATTGAAGCTGAAAAATAAATTATGTAATATATTCATTCCTTGTGCACAATTAGAAAAATACCTCAACTTCTTTCATGTATAACAAGTTGAACTTAGTGACAGTTGTTCAAACAAAACTAACAGGATATGTGCGTTATATCCTACAACCACCTGGATTTTCTTCTGCCTGAGGAAAATAAATGATACCCCAAAACAGGGGATGTTTGGTTATTTACACAAACGACCATCTATAAACTGTTCACACAGATCATCCTACAAGAAACTGTCTTTTTAGAAGTTTTCAAGTCTGTAAAAAAAGATGTTTTTGAAGAAGAAATTGTTTTTTTTTACTTTAGAAACAGGGGCCTAATCGGTTAAATACCGGTTAAATATCGATGGGGTGGCCAATGCCCGATATTCACACATAACACAAGGTATTTGAGGTATTTTTCTAATTTTGTACAAGGAATGAATATTATATAATTAATAATTTTTCAGCTTTAATATATATTAAATAAATTTACAAAGACAAAAACCAAGGATATATTTTTTAGTTAGTTCTGTAAAAAGTTTTTTTTTTTTTTTTAAACTGTTATTTTTATCAGGGATATTCTATATAGGCATTTTTTTTTTTTTTTTTTTTAAAGGATTTTTTGGGCACTAGTGGCCTTTATGCGACAGTGTATAGCGACAGGAAAGGGGCAGAGAGAGTGGGGGGTGACATGCAGCAAAGGGACCTAGACCGGGAATCGAACCGGGGCCGACTGCGTTGAGGAACTGTGGCCTCTGTTCATGGGGCGGCTGCTAAACCAACTGAGCTAATCACTGCCCCCTATATAGGCATTTTTACCGATATCCGATATACCGATTTTGTCCAACTCTTAAATTCTGATATCCGATATCAACCGATACCGATCTCTGCAGACAACTGTGAGGTTGTGTCTTTCATATATTGAGAAACACAACTATATTCTGCTCCGAGAGCAAAAATCTAAAATCTCCCTAACTCAGCCAGAGGAGTTCATTTCGGACATCTGGCTGCCAGATATCAAATACTAGCAGGTATTAGCCAACATGTGGCTAATTTTAATGTTTCTGACAACTTGGTAACTTAACCAACAACTTAAAACCAGACATATTATCAGCAGCTTCAAAGCAAGTCAGTCTGTAGCAGCAGCAGCTGCACTGTAGTCACATGACTCTGAAAGGAATGCTGGGAAATGAAGTCCTTCCAGGATTACAGGGACTTTCCTACATGCTGGACTGCTGGTAATGGGACAAGATCCTGCAAGATTTCATTGCTCCATAACAAAATCTCACGAGATTTTACTAACGAAATCTCGTGAGATTTAATTTTTCAAAATATCGGCCCCAAAAAAACTGATAGATATTTTCCGATATCACATTTTCATGCCAATATCGGCCAATAGTTTTGGAAGGCCAATAATATCGGACATCCCCAATTTTTGTTTGAGTTAATGAAAATAATTTCTCAATTTTAGTTTTCGTTTTGTTGTTGTTGTTTTAGTTAACTATAATAAGCGTGGTAAGTAATTGTTTATGAACTGCCTCGTTTACACTCCAATCTTTGCTGTGCACATGCACACACACATTCACACACACACTGCTCCTCCTGAGTACATGGAAACAATGACGGGAAGTACATTAGTGGGACCTCCATTGTATCTCCCCATACATCCTCGCTTCCTGAGCCGGGTGTGGGTGCTGGTGAGCAGGGACACAGAAGAAGCTGTGGTCCTTCAGGACTTTGGGGTGGGGGGGTGGATGTGTCTGGTCTGGGACAGACAGATCCTTAATCCTGCAGCTCAGCTGACCTGTGGTCAGATTCATCGTCTCCTCTCCAGGGAAACTGTTGGAGGCAACTTCAGGGCGAGCTGGTCTCAGATCAGCACGAGGTGAAGAAAAACAACCTGATTTTAAGTTAATTAGTGGTGAAGCCGCAGAGAGGGACAGATGGCGGGGGTGGGCGTGGCCAGACCGCAGGAATGCCCGCGGCGGCCTCGGTGGTGGCTGTAATTGTGGCAGAAACAATAGTGAGGCAGGGAGCTGTTTATCCTACACGTGTGACTGCGATGCCCTTTTCGCTTCGGCCCCGACTGCTTTTTACGTGCGTGTGTTTTAACGCCGCCGCTTTGCGTACTCGGCCGTCACCTTGACCTCCGTGTTTGTCTCTGTTTTCAGGTCTGCCACCACCCAGACTGCCAAGACCTGAACAGCAAAAGCCCGCTTCACCTGTGTGAGTCATGTGACTCACGATGCCACTCAGAGAACACAGACAACATGCACTTTGACCGACACCCTCGATTTAACTTGCAGCCTCAAGGTAGATGATTTCTTTACTCTGTTGGTGATGATGTCATCCTCATGACCTCATTGCAGGATTTCTCTCTGTTAATGCTATCCACACTCAGGTGATGATATTAAGTCTGTTTGCTGTGAAATTCTGAATAGGATCATTTGTGTCAGGAGGATTCAGATTATTTCTGACGTTAAACACATTTGAGCCTGCAGACTGAGGTAATAACAGCAGAAAGATGCTGCTGTCGCTTTTAATTCTGTTTGCAAAGCTCTGATTGGTTCATAATTTGCCGAAGGAGTTGGAAAAAATATTGATACACTAAAATATTGCAACATTTTCATATGCAGATTTCATATTGATATTTAAAAATGAGATTGAGCTATTTTACCAATTAAACCTCGTAAGATTTCGTCGCTCTCTTACGAAATCTCATGAATTTTCACAAAAACCTGCGAGATTTTGTAACAGAACGATGAAATCTCACAAGATTTCATTGGTAAATAACTCAATGTCTCGCAGGTTTTCGTGAAATCTCGTGAGATTTCATGGGTAAAATGGATCAATATTGCGTTTTCAAATATCAGTATGAAATCTGCATACAAAAATATCGCAACATGAGATTGAGCTATTTTACCAATGAAATTTCGCAAGATTTCATCGCTCTCTTACGAAATCTCACAAGATTTCACAAAAACCCTCGAGATTTTGTAACAGAACAATGAAATCTCGCTAGATTTCATCGGTAAAAAAGCTCAATATCGCATTTTTAAATATTGATATATGGGCATGTGAAAATATAGCGATATTTCAGTGTATCGAAATATTTTCCCACCCCTAATTTGCAGGAAGGGTCAGAAGCTGTCTTTCTCAGACACATCCAGCTTCCATCTTTTATTTATTCATATTATAGGTGCAATCCTGTTACAGATTTTAGGAAAAAATATTGATACACTGAAATATTGCGATAATTTTATATGGTGATATCATATCGATAATTAAAAACACAGTATCGATCTATTTTACTAACGAAATCTCGTGAGATTTTGTCTTTCTGTTACGACGTCTTGAGGGTTTTCGTGAAATCTCGCAAGATTTCATTGGTAAAATAGATCAATATTGCGTTTTCAAATATCAATATGAAATCTGCATATAAAAGTATCTCAATATTTCAGTGTATCATTAATTTTTCCCAGCCATAGTAACAAAATCAAATTTCAATATCTGAATTAATATGTCATTGATTTAAAAAATGGGTTTCTATTGGTATGTGATCACTTTATCTAAATTACTTGCGATTTTTTACATCCACAGAGTTATTTGTCTGTTCAGAGACACTGTAGTAAAAATGGTGGCACAAACATGGCAGCTGCCACGTGGCTTTTTCTTTTTTTCTTGTTTATATCGGGGGAAAACAATAATGACAGAATGAACAAACAGAAGATAAATACATAGAAATACCAACTTACAGCTTTGCAAAAATAAATTAAGTCGTAAATAAGTAAGAGGATGGGGGGTGGGGGGGTAAGAAACATATTTCATATGAAATTGAGGTTTTTATCTAATTTAAAAGGTGCGTTAGGCCCCTACTGACCCGCCACCCTCAAACCCCCTCCTTTCCTGGGTTCCCCAGACCACATGTGGTGCAACACCCTACCCTATTTCTATATGTTCATATATATATTGACCTCCCCCCACCCCCTTTTTCCCACCCAGAGTGGATGTGATGCATTGAAGGGGAAGTTTTTTTTTTTGGTTTTTTCAATCTGGACCTATTTTCTAGCCACAAACTTCTTCATTTCACCAATGTTTTGTTACCAAACATTAGTCGGACCCCCCGTGAGCTCGAAGTGGCTTTTTTTGTGGTGAATCCGTCCTTATTTACAGACATTTTTACTGCGGCGGCTTTGATGACGCCACTGTTATGCAGCACCACCATAGCAAGTAAATGTCTGTAAATAAGGACCGATCACCACAAATAAGCAACTCAAAGCCGCTTCGAGCTCCCAGTGGGGGTCCGACTAATATTTAATAACAAAACATTGGTGAAATGAAGACATTTGTGGCAGATAATGCCTTATTTAGAGGCTACGTGAGGTTGCCCCATCACTTCCATTATATTGGACAAACGCTGATCTGGAGTGGATCTAAATATCTGCTGAAGGAATTCAAGTTGCACCAAAACTTTCCGGGTGAGGAACTGAATGTGTTTCATGCTAGAAAATAGATCCAGGTTAAAAAAAAACCTGGGGGGGGGGGGGGGGGCATGAGTGGTGATTTGACTGTTTCTCTGTTTTATGTTTCTCCCTTTCTTTTCCTAAACTTGGGTTTGGTTCATTTTAAAAGAGGGGTGACGTGCCACATGGGAACAGTCCCACAGCATGTATGAAAGCAGAGGGATTCATGGTCAAGCTCCGAAGTTTGAACAATTTTAAAGATGCTTTTGAGGTTAAACTTATGAAATCTGATTTCATATAAGTTGGGATACAAGCAGAAAGTTTGAATTCAGCTGAATTAAGGCAAATTTATCTCTAAGGTCACATTCTGCCCCCAGAAAAGACGAGAATATGGTTGTTTCTTTCTTTCTTATCGTTCGTTTGTCCGACTTCATGCTTTGTGTTAATGGAAAACTAACTGCTGTGTTTTCTTAACCTTAAGCCTCCATCCTGGCTCGAAACGTGTCCACGCGCTCCTGTCCCCCACGCACCAGCCCCCCCTCTGATCTGGAGGAAGAGGATGAGGGGAGCAATGACCGCGGGTCGGTAACCTTCCGCTATGTCAAGCTAATGTTCATACACTCCTCTTGTCTGTGTGTTTTTCCCATTTCCAGCCATGAAAACGTGCCAGTGATCACGTCAGAGGCAGCTTGTATGTGAGGTCACTTCAGGAGCAGCTACATGTAAAATGTGATGATGTTTGGCATTTCTGTGCAGGGAGCGTAAAACGGTGGGGATGAAGTTGGGGAAAAAGAAGCCACGGAGACGACACACTGATGTAAGTAAGCCTGCAAACATGTTCATTTCTGTTCCTGCTACAGTTCTGGATAAACTTCTGTCACAAACGGAGAGTTGTGCAGCTCAGCAGCCCCGATGCAACACGCTGGTCTCACCGTCCTCTGAGCCAGGCAGCGGGGAGAAGGAGCCCCCGTGTGGATCGGCTCTGCTACAGGCAGCCCAGCGGCTTCACCTGCTCACACTCGTGTCCTCTCTGTCTCTGCAGGACCCCAGCAAGGAGTACTTCAGCCTGAAGTTTGACCTCAACGTGGACATCAGCACAGAAATCGTCCCTGCTATGAAAAAGAAGACGCTGAGGTGAGAGGAGGGAAGAGCGGCGGCTGAAACCTAACCCTCCAGCTCATTCAAACCTGTATTCTCGTCTCTGTATCAGAGAGGTTCTAGGTCCGGTGTTCGAGAGGATCGGCATCGAGTTGTCGCGGGTTGACCTGTTCCTGGATCAGTCCAACACGCCGCTGTTCCTGCACTTCGAGGCCTATCGTTTTGGAGGACACTACCTCAAAGTTAAAGGTGAAAACACGCTTAGGACTTCATATGTCCCAACTAGGGCTGGGCGATAAAGCTCCAAGCTCATAATCTGAAGTATCTGTGCGGTGTGTATATATATATATATATATATATATATATATATATATATATATATATATATGCAATGTGCTGCGGGCCAAATAAAATCCCAAACATATTCTGTTAGTGAAAACTTGCAGTCATGAGGATCTTTACTGTCTTTAAGACGCCTCAGATTTGTGAGGGAGGCAGGTTTCCTGTCACAGCTGCTTTCTGACTCAGAGGTTAAAGGAGTGGATGACATGTGACGTCACAGTGGTGGAGGGAAAAATGTGTCACTGATCTTTATTTTTGGGAGTTTAATCGAAGTGGAAACCAGTAAGAGATCAAACTTCTGCTGATGTTTAGTCACCAGTATGAAGAATCATTCATCTTTAAATCTGCTTCACCTGATTCTGCTCTGGACCCAGTCTGGACCTGCACATGGTCTGGACTAGGGATTGACCTGGATACATTTTTTTTTTTTTTGCTTGTAATAAGCAAACAATTCTGCCAATGGGACAAGCAAAGATTTCTTGATAACATTTCTTGAAATAAGATGCAATGTCTTAAAACAAGATCTTTTATCTCACTGGATTTTTTCTCGAAGGAATTTTGTCTTATTTTGAGTGTGAGATATTTTAACTAGAAATGAGAAAAATATATTTGCTAAGATTTGAGTTTTTGCCGTGCTTCAAACTCATATAATCGGGTTAAAACGATTTGTTCGGCATTTTTCTTTACACATTTTCTGAAAGTTAAAGTTCATTCCAGTGGCTTCCATCCGTGCGATTTGTTGGGTGTCAATAACAAAAATGTTAGATTTGAAATGTTCTAGCATTGCACTAAAGCCTAAAGTTTATTTTGAGATTTTTTCTTTTTAAACATGTATATGTGAGTATATTTATTTTATTCTTCAAATATAGAGAAATTGCATAACAGCTGGATACATAATTTATTTTGGATACATTTATGTTTTTCACATTTTTCACATTTATTTCATGTTGAAAGTATATTTATTTTATTCATATAATGTTTTATACATTGCAAACAGCTGTAAGGTGCGAATTTGTTGCCTATTTTGAATTTGAACGTTTAGCACAAATTATCAGTGAAGTGTGTTTTGACAGAAATGCTGAATAAAAGCAACGTGTTGATAAAGTATCGTCTGAATAATCGTGATGTCAATATTTACCAAAATAATTGTGATGATAATTTTTTTCCATAATTGATCAGCCCTACTGCTTTTCACCAGGGTTTACATTTATGCGTTGCTGCTAGTGGTGTGTTCACAAACCAGTGAAAATGTGGGAAAAAGGGCAGATTTTCTAGTTGGTTACTTCCTATTTAATTTCTGTTTTTCTTCAAAGAATCTGCCAATGGGACAAGCAAAAATTTCTTGATAAGATTTCTTGAAATAAGATGCAATGTCTTAAAAGAGTAGAGAAGAGTCACACAAGCTTAATGACCCATTTTCATTTAAATCCGACTCAAACTAAGAGACGTTTGACTTTTTCCTGAGTTTTTAAGCTTCACAGAGACTTGAAAACATGCATCGTGCTCTGAAACGATCAACGCTGAACCTTCTTGTTGGTGGTTCTTGCAGCTCGGCCAGGTGACGAGCTGAAGGTGGAGCAGGGTGTGAAGGACTTGCGCTCCCTCAGCCTGCCCAACATGAAGCCCTCCGGAGGGCAGAGCCCCTACATCCTGACCCCTGCCAGCGAGAAGGTGGCGCACGAATCCCTGGGACGCCGTGAAAGCATCGACCTGTTGGTTAGTGACATCATCTGGTCCTTCTCCTCACTCGTCCCTTCTTCACTCTACGAACTGCTTCGCTCTTCTTCCTTCCGTCCTTGGGCTGGTCAAACATCTCATCTCTTTCACTTCTTTACTTCACATTTCCCTTATTTTTCTAGAAGAATCCTGGGAATTAGTTTGTGTATTTCCATTCTAGGACTCTTGCATGTGTGTTTTTGACTGGAATACAGTAATGAGTTCACACACTCCCTGCCACTTCCATGCTTCCTGCAGCCAGAGGAAGCAGCTGTTTTCTAGCTAATGAGAGATGCAAAGAGGCTAAGAGTGGCCTGCAGGAGGACCGGATCTGCTTGGCTGCCAGACAGAAATCATGGAAATGGGACAGGAGGTCATCGGGTTCAAGCCCTGACCTGTAAGGACGCTACAGCAAAAGCTGTCGCACATAAACCGCTGACGATTTAGCAGCAACACGGTCATTAAGCGGCCTCTGGCACCGCGGCTGCAGCCCGCTAATGATCAGCTGATCTGTGGAATGCTGTCGCTTGCATTTCCGTGTTTGTTTTGTCTAGAAAATGTCACGAAATTGGGGAAAGAAAGCAGAAAAATCCTCCTTTTGGTGTGCTTGGAGCCAGTATGAAGCTGTGTTTGAGACGTTAAGCTCAAAAATAACCAAAAAATAACCATAAAAGCAGGTTTTAACATCTAATGTACATAGACTACGTATTAACCGATGCAAATTTTTTATGGGCGATACCGATATTTTCTAATCAGCCTCAGCCGACAGCAAAAACATCCTGCCGATATTTGGGGCTGATATTGCATTTGATTTCCAAATTACTATAATGAAGGATACAATGAAAACTAATTTTACAGTGCTTTTCGTTTAAAGAACAAACATAAATAAAAAGAAAATAAACAGGCACTGTAAACACAAAAGAAAAAAAAGAAAAAAAGAAAAAAAAAACAGAGGAATATATATATATAAGAGGAAAAAAAAAACCACAGAGTAAAAAAAAAAAAAAAAAAAAAAGGTCTGTAAATTAGGCAGATACACACCCAATGTATCCGCTAAAGCTGATACCAGCAAAAGATGCAAATGTTGGCCTAAAATATCAGCCGGCCGATGTATTGATCTATCCTGAATGTAGATGGTGCGATATAAGAAATTCCACATAAAGACATGAAAAAGCTCAGATGAACAGAACAAATGAAGGACGAAAAAGAATTCAATCAAACACGAAGTTTTCTCAAAAGAAAAATAGATTAAAAGATATTCCTGGTACTTTTAGTGTTATATTGTGATAATATAATCACGTATTCCATGAAAAAACCTTACAAAACTTGCATTTGTTTCTATATCTATATTTAAAAACATGAATTAGTTCTTTTTTAATTTTAGTTAATGTTATTGAGCCATTGTGGCACCTGTTGACAGGTATGTTGGTCCACTGTTCATGAGCAAGGTGCTCTAATGTGTCTGGGTTTTCTTTCTTCTTTTTATTTTTTTTTTTCAACCACAACTCAAAATCATTATTTTGTTTCACTAAATTATAATTTAGTACATTTTTATTTATTATTACTTTAGTTTCTTGTTATTTTCATTCATATTGTGAATTTATAATTTTCTTGAATTGGAGGGTTTGAATCATTTTGAGGACGACTGTAAGTGACACTGAGTCAGCACAGTCTTAAGTTAACCGAAGTGTCAGTTATGTTCCCCAGACAGAGAAAAATGCATCCCTGGACCCCATCAGGGTGTATTATCCTCTTACTGCATGAGTTGCGTGTGGTTACTAAACCATAGAGACTTTGGGTGGATTTTTAGCCTCCAGTGTAATAATAGCTGTCTGTGTGTGAACAATGACGTTTGTATGTCTCTTCCTGATTGTACAGTGTCCTCTATCGGTGGTAACTAATATGACCATTGCTGCATTGAGTTGGAAATGAGTATTAACGTCCTCTGACAACATTTTAAAAACCCTAGACCGGTGGGTTGTGTTTTGGACTTGACCAGCACATATGGGTTGAGTTTGGCAGGAGTGTTTGGACACCTGTTGCAGCGTGCATTAGGGTGTGCTTTAGCCACTTGGCCTTGGAGTACCGGATGTAGGATCAAGAACTAGATTAAGCTTAATTTGTGAGATTACACTGTCATTACTTCTAGAAATCATCTTAAGATGGTAACGCTGATGCTGAGGGAATGGCAGACTTGGAAATGACGACGTAAGCTGGACCGAGGGAGACTAAACTTGTGTGATAAAGGTTGTAAAAGTACAAGTCTTTAAAATGATGGGTGCCTCACCTTTTTCAGAGTACTGTAAACTCTGAGTCTAACGTTGGCTGGGAAAAAAAGACACTTCCAACTGCAGGTGATCTCAGTAGATGTCTCACACGAACATTTAATATACTGCAAAATGTCCCACTATACTGCAAAAGTATTCACTCACCTGCCTCACATCTGAGCTTCAGTGACGTCCCATTCCTGATCCAGAGGGTTCAGGATGACGTTGGTCCACCTTTGCAGCTAGAACAGCTTCATCTTCTGGAAAGGCTGTCCACAAGGAGCGTTCATGGGAATCTTTGACCATCTTCCAGAAGCACATTTGTGAGGTCACACTGATGTTGGACCAGAAGGCCTGGCTCTCAGTCTCCGCTCTGATTCGTCCCAAAGGTGTTCTATGGGGTTGAGGTCAGGACTCTGTGCAGGCCAGTCCAGTTCCTCCACACCAGACTCTGCATCCAGGTCTTTATGGACCTGCTTTGTGGTGCACAGTCATGTTGGAAGAGGGAGGGGCCAGCTCCAAACTGGTCCCACAAAGTTGCACAGGTGGCATCCACCACGCTGGAATTCACTGAGCTCCTGAGAGCGACACATTCTTTCACAAGTGTTTGTAAAAACAAAATAAAAAAATGTATACACCTGTGGCCTTGGAAGTGATGGAACACCTGATTTCCATCATTTGGATGGTGAGCAAATACTTTTGGCAATTACAGTATAGGGCTACTTTCTTATAAACTGAAGATAATGTAGTTTCTGTCCTGCTGTTCAGTGTGTTTGGCACTTGCTCAAGTTAAAGAAGAAAACTTGGCTTGTGATCTTCCATCTTTCTTTGGCTTGAACTAAGTTCTTATTCACCTTCTTGGCAGGCCCGGACCCACCTACAGATGAGTTCAGTGATGTATTTACATACGCGAGTCATAAACAGATGTCATTGTTGCTCTGGGCGAACATGTGGAGGCTCGGTTAAAGGTTTTTACCGACATCTGTGGAGGTTAATCACGAGGGTTAGTCATGGAGCCGAGGCACGAACGCTGCAGGTCGCTGGGGAAAGTGGGGTTTACTCATCCAGTGTCTCATCTCCTGCACTGGAAGTTTTCAGTATATTGCGTTTTTTTATCCAACAACTTGCAGCGTCATTTTTTCTCTCAGCGATTAATGCAGAGGAATTTCAGCGTGAGTCTGCGGCAGGTGACGACTTGTGAGGAAAGTCCTGTCAGGTCTGGGAGGCTGTGGTTTGGTCCAGCAGGTGGCGGTAACGAGCTGCAGCTGTGCAGCACCACAGACGAGAACAAGCAAAGTCTATTCAGACCAAAATAAAACCCAAACTGACGCTTTTACGTGAGCCAAGACCAGGCGATCCAGTTTGGATGCTGGCCTATCACTTGGACATGTGGTACTTGGGTTTCCATGGCAACAGCTCTTCACATCACATTCATGCTCAGAAATTTCTCAAAGAAGTTTAGATGTTTGACCACCAGATCAGAGAGACTGCATCTAAATCAGGCTCCTCTGCTTTGAAACGGGTATTTTGAGTTTATTATTGCACAGCTGTTGCATTTTACGACCTCTGGCTGCGTTGTGATTGGCTGCCGGGAGCTTTGATGATCAGGATTGATTACTTTACGACAGAAATCTTCAGCCAGGCCTTCTGATTGGTTGGAGATGCATTCCAATCCCGCTGATTGTTTCCATAAAGCGCCGTTGACCCTCTACCTGCATTCTTGAATAATCCATCCCTTTACAGCTGGCGGTATCTGATCGCCTTCCATGCAGATATGAAACAAGTTAAACTGTGTGATAATCCATGGAGGAGTCTAGTCTGCAGGTTTCTCTGACCTGCTGCAGTCTAACCCCCCCACCCCCCTCTTCCATAGACACGGAGCAGAAGCTGTGACTCATTTGTTCAGGTGAAGTCATTAACCTCTCGGGTCAGAGCTCCGGATGTTTTGTCCACATGCGCTCCATCTGACATCAGTTTTTTACTAAAAACAACCACATTTTAGTGCGACTGCACCACTGCAGTTTCCAGCACAAGCCACACACACACACACACACACACACACACACACGTACACACACATCAGTCATTTTCCTGACAACAGAAACTGAGACGTTTCACTTTTACTGTCTCCATAAACGGGTGTCATAAAGCGTCTGGGACGGTGTGATCGTCAGCGAGCACCGCCAGCACACCGAACTTCGCTCCGTTGCTGCTGCAATAAAACACACATCCTTCGGTTGCCATAGCAAAGCGAGGGAAACGTGGAGTTGCTGCCTCAGCTCTGATCCGACATGTGATTCAGGTTGGATAAATAAGCTCTGTCTCAGGGGTGGTGTCCATAATCACGCTAATCAGTCCGATTTGATGCGGTGAAACAAATCATGGTGCTCAGGTTAAAGGATGCAGCTGGAGGCTTTTCTCTCAGGTAATGGATCCTCCATGTGTGTGTGTGTGTGTGTGTGTGTGTGTGTGTGTGTTCCCTCACACACTGTGAACCTCTGGGCTGCTGCTTTGTGTCCACACAGATCAGGATTTAAACCATGTGATGCATGTGATTGCAAATATGCTCAAACCCCCCCTGTGGCCTTTATTTCATATTATTCTATTTTGTTACATTCTATTTAATTTTATTTGAAACAAACCCGCTATGGCCTTCAATTTAATTTAATTTTAATTTTGTTTAATTTTATTTGATTTTGTTCAGTTTATTTAATGTCAATTTTTAATTAAACTTATTCTATTTTATTTTATTTGTAACAATCCCCCTGTGGCCTTTATTTTGTTTCAGTTTATCTTAATTGATCCTTTTTTTTTTTTTTTTTTGCAACATACCCCTGTGGCCTTTTTAATCAAATTTAATGAAAAAAATTTTTTTATTAATTTTTTTTATTTATTTTAATTTTATAACGTTCTATTTTATTTTATTTGCAACAAACCCCCGTGGTTTTTTATTCAATTTCATTTATTTAATTTTATTTTATCAAACTGATTTATTTTATTTATACATTTAGTTTTTCTCTTATGTATTTGTTCCTATATTGATTATTCAATTGTCTTGATTATTTCATCTTTTTAAGTTTGTTTTTTGTAATCTTTTTCTTTTGCGATTTCTTTTTTTAAGTCCTGCATTTACTTTTTTTTTCTATTATTGATAATAAATTCAGGCATCAACAGTTTAAAGTCTGTTAAATCAGACATTTAACTTTGTGAGGTTTTTGCTTTGCAGTTGAAACTGCTGTCTGTTCTAACTTTCTAGACTTCTAAACAAACTTTTCTCATGCTAACGACCCATTCAAGTCCCTTTAACAGCACTAATAGTTCTGTGATCAGGGCTTTTAATGAATTATTCCTGCAGTAACCAGCCAATCAGAATCCTCTAGTCACATGTTTTCTGTGAAAAAATGAGCTAGATTGTAAACTAACAGATTTCTTCACTTTGGGACCTGGTTTTTAAAAGCGGAGTGTTTTCAGCTTCTCAACACGCCGGCTTTATGTGGACAAAACATCCAAACAATGAAAAGCTTAAATATATGCACGGAAACCTGTCTCTGGGTGGACATGATGACCTACGTTCATGGGGAATGTAGTTCTTTATTTACCATCTGTTTCTCTGGACTGTCAGTTTTTATTTACAACCAGTGAAATAAATGTTAACCACATTTAACGGGTTGAATTTAAAGCTGTTTTTAAGTGTTCGATTCACTTTAATATCTTTCAGAGGGCAGAAAACTAAACATCACCCTCCTCTCCTCATAAAGCCTTTTTGCCCACTATCTTCTGAACACGGTTTGGGAATATTGATCAGCAGATTGATAAATAATCATTTTCTCCCCTCCTGCTTTGCTGCAGGCTTGGACGAGGTTCTCAACCATTTTATTGCAAAGTACCCCATGTGAAATGTATTTTCAGCGTAGTAACTCCCATATACCGCAAAGTATTTTTGGTTGGAAAAACAGATTAAATGACAAAAAATCCTGCACTTTGTCATTTGTGTCACTGAAACTGTGTAAGACAGCGGTAGTTTAGCCTTCTTTGGCCGTTAGCCATCTTTCTTTTGAGTCAGATCTCTAATACGCTTCAACCGTGAGTCCATTGTTTGTGTTGTCATGGTGACAGTGACGTTTGATGCCATTTGGCTCGTAGCAGGTTGGGTCAAACCATGGCAGTTTCTCAATATGCGTACTTTTTAGGGCTGGGAAAAGATATCGATACACTGAAATATTGAGATATTTTCATATGTTAATATCATATCGATATTCAAAACATGGTATCGATCTATTTTACTAACGAAATCTTACAAAATTTCGTCATTCTGCTACAAAATCTCACAGGTTTTTGTGAAATATTGTGAGATTTTGTAAGAGAACGATGAAATCTTGCGATTTCGTTGGTAAAATGAATCAAAATTGTGTTTTTTAAATATCAATATGAAATCTGCATATTAAAATATCGCAATATTTCAGTGTATCAATATTTTTTTCCAAGCCTTAGCACTTTTGCACACTTGCGTTCATACTAGCAAGTACACAAGTAGGTTCTTCGCGTACTTGGCATTGAGAAATGGCCCATGTCTGTATGTGGAAGCAGGTTTTTAATGAAATGGTGTGAAACTAAGTTTAAACTCAGTTTATTTACGTACACTTACATTTATTGAAATCTTTGTCAGATCAATCTTATTGGAGGATATTTTTCATTCATTAAAAAACACAGATATTAAAGAATTTAACATGTCCCGTAAAATAGCTCAAAGTTCCCCCATTTGAAAAACAGAGGTGGTGATTCTTTTTTTGTGATGTAGGAGATGGTGCAGGTAGAAACTGAAGATAAGGGACTTCTGAGGTGATACTGGAGCTGACAAAAGAAGCTCAAAGCCTTCAGCTGATGACACCACGAGGGAGACGTGTGTTGTTTTTCAGCCACAGAGGGAATTGAATTGATATTGTATTCATGCAGCTCATTGGGCTTCGCTGCAGGAGCGGATGTGTTTGCATCGCGGCTCTGTCATGTCTGGTTCCCCCTCAGCAGCCACTATCTGACCCCTGATGGCTCACAGAGAGGACTATTGTCTTATAACAGTCATTTCAGGTGACAGCAGCTGAATCAGCAACAGCCTCACAGGCCTTTATTGATCCATTTGATATCAGGAATTAGGCTAAATCATGATGATGTTCAGAGCAGAGTAAAGTTTAACAGAGTGAGAAGTATCTCTGATTGACTTAACAGTAACATTCTGCTAATTTACATCCAGCTTGACCAGTTTGTGAGACATTTATGACTCATGTGGCAGCTTGTAGGCTAATTACGCAAGATTGTGATACATTTCCCATACGGTGTGGGAGGGGCTACAAGCCAAGACTGCTGAGGAGGTGTGTGTGTGTGAGAACTGGGAAGAGGGAGAACTTTCTTCAAGGTGGAGACTACTGCAGGGTGAATACACACCTTTATGGCTGTTTGCATGACCGTTGACCTGCAGCAGCCGTTATCTGCTGCATCAGGCAGGCAAGCAGGCACACTGGTGGAGACACGGCCTCCGTCCACCTCTGGACATGGATTTCTCCTGACTTGTGGAGTCACCTCTGCTGTTTTTATTGCTTATTAAATTTGGGTTTTGGGAAAATGGTTCGTTTCAGTCGCTTGACTTCCTGGCACAGCTGGGACCTGCTGCATGTGGACCCGGAGATCCCCCAGTCGCCGCCTCCCGACAAAAGGCCGCCGGCGAGCGACTGTCAGGTTTGTGGATGCACCGAATCCTTGTTCCAGCTGGAGATTTGCTGCTATTTTTGTGTCAGCCATGACAACAAACTGAATATATTCAGTTTCAGAGTGTTGGTAAACAAAAACAAGACGTTTCCCTCAGTTAGAAATTTGTTTTTTTTTATTTAAAAGAAACAGTTTCCATCTGCAGTCCCCAGCAGATCAGATAAAAACTTATTTATTTATAATTTATTTGAAAAAGGATGGATAGAGCATAGATAAACTTAAAAAATCATCTGATGTAAGCATTATAATGTTTTTAGCCAAAGCTAATTTATAACACTTGTCCCCTGTAGCGCTTATGGTTAAAAAAAAAATAGGAATACATGTTTGCAGCATTAAGGTTAAAGTAAGAATGCAGATAAACATAAAAAAATTAAGGAAGTAAAATGGGAATAAAAAATAATAAAGCAAGAACACTAAAAACTAAATATGAGATTATATAAGAATATGAGATATGAGATTGTTGTTGAATTAGCCACTTTTTTTTATGAGTTCTATAATTTAGTCCCCTTTATTGAAAAGGTACAAAAATTAGAAACAGTCTCATCCTGAGACGAACTGAGAAAAGAAAAAAAAATTAATAGAAATAAACTGTTAACAGATAAAAAAATTAGCACAACTTGACGTTTTAAAACTTTAGCGATGAGAACAACAAAAAGATTCTTCTGTGTGTGTTTGAGCTCAGAGGTCAAGCATCAGGTGCTGACCTCTGGCCGAGCTTCTGTTTGACCCCACCAATCAGAAGCTAGCTTGCATCGACCACCGGGGGGGGGGCGACTTGTGGAACGCGTACGTGTGCGTTGACGGGTTGGTGTGTAAAATCCCAGCTTTCAGGAAGGTCGTTGCTGCGCTGTTTTCCCATCGTTAATCAACCCACCTGATCAAGGGAAGCTGTTATCAGTTGACCACCATAAAGGCTGTAACGGGGTGGGGGGGGGGGGGGGGGGGGGGGGGAGTGAGGCTACTCTTTATTTTAATACAATCCATTCTCTTTTAGAGATTTTCCTCTTTCCAGGCCAAGGCTGCCTCCACAGCCCAGAGTGGATAAGATAAGGCTTATCCGCTGCAGGTTTGATATCATTAACCTGGCTCAGGTCTGGTAAAGGGTCTCGCTGCCCTTCGCTTTGACTGACAGGTTCACACAGCAGAAACAAGGGAAACCTTGTAAACGTGAAGACCAAGGCAGACACGGCTGGAACAGCTTAATGTTTGCTGTGAGGGGACGTTGACTCAGGCCGAAGACTTATTTCACTAAACACTAGCTGTTCGATATCGGCTTTTTTGCCGATATCTGATATTATCCGACTCTTAATTGTGTAATTCTGGAATATGAAGTTCTTCCACAATAACAGGGACTTTTCTAGTTGCTGGACCTTGTGAGATCTTGTGAGATTTTGTTAGTAAAATATCGGTCCAAAACGATACTGATATTTTCTGATATCACATGTAAATGCAGGTATCGGTCGATAATATCGGACATCCCTACTAAATACCAACACAAATAAATGTACAGGCATCCTTAAAATTATCCATACCCTCCAATTAAAGATGTAAAAAAAATCAGCGATCATCAGCGAAATAAGCTGCAATTGGCAAAAGTAATAATAAATAAAAATTCTATGCAAATCATGACATTGATTTTGAATTGTAGTTCAACCAAAATGTTATGAACAAATGCACAAAAAAATAAAACAAGTATGATGGGGCTTTCTGTAATGGTCAGGAAGAGTTCTGCACCTGTTGACAGGTATGGTGGTCCGCTGAAAATGGGAAAGGTGCTCTAATGTGTCCGGGACAGTTTTGTTTATTTTTTTAAATGATTATTTTCAACCAAAATTTAAAAGCAATTTCTTTTACTAAAATATAATTTTGTAAATTTTTATTTATTATTAGTTTCTTTAATTTCTTATCTGAATTACTATTGTGAATTTAGCCTTTTCTTTAATTGGAGGGTATGAATGATTTTAAGGATGAATGTTGCTGTCATTATCTGTACATTTAAAGCTGTTCCTGCAGCTCCAGAGAGGAAACGTCTGCTTTTTTCATTCTTATCTATTGAACATGAGCAGCCCATTAAATGTGCTGAAGCAAGTACTCAAAGGGGATTTCCTGTTTGGTCGGTATTTTGCAAAATTCTTTCCTTGTTTTTGCCATCTAGCCTGGCATTGTTCAAAAAGTCTCCAAGCAAAACAGTGGCTGAACACAACAAAGCGCGCCTCTGCTTCTCCGTGGGCGTACAAACGAACTTGTCCTGCTGGTAATCTTGGTCTTATCGAGTTAACTGCCTGCAAGGAAAGCTGGTGGTGAAAAATCTGGTTTTACGAGCAGCGAGCGGTTTGTTTGCCTGTTGTGTGACCTGCGGAGCATTTGTCATCCTCACGAGCTCCAGGATGCCTGTTTGAAGCGGGAAGCTCCCCTGCAAGCTGTCGCCCTGACTCCACCTCCACACATTCAGATCAGCCTCCTCCTGCGCCTCCTCTTTCCTGCCCGGCACAATGAGGCAGGATCCTCCTGGTTGCTATGACTTCAGCTCAGAGTCTGTGTGAAATGTAAGCAGGCTGGGCGCCTCGGCGAGTCGTCTCAGCGCTGCCTGTTTGGACGCGGTACACATACACTCCCGGTCTCCGGGATTTGAAGACTGAAGTCGGAGTGTTGGAGCAGGGAAGCGGCGAGGACGGAGCAGATGTGCCCTCCAGCCGTGGAAGTGGAGAGAAGCTGAGAGAAAGTGGCGGCTGGGTCTGGAATGGGCTGCCATCCACGAGTCCAGCTGAAGGATTAGGATGGTTTTTGTTACCTTTGACATGCCTCTGGCTTCGATGGTGAGCGCTCGCTTTATACCTGCTCACAATGAAAACTTTCTGTCCTTATTTAGGAAACTTTTATTTCAGTTTAGAATGTGGCTTATCAACACTGATGCGTTGTGCTGGTGTGATTGTTATACTAATGTATGTTTCTCGAGAAGATATATTTTAGTTCTTTTTTCCAGCATGGACAGGGGACAGATGAAAAATCTTTATTCATGTGTTTTTATGAAATAGCATTTTCCCCTTTTTAAATAAACTAAACTAAGTTCTTGTTTAAAAACGGTTGCATGAGACCTGGTGTTGGTAACGTTGCTGTAAGTCTGCGGACCTGGTTTCAGTTTGCCCAGCAGTGTTTGATCAGCAGTTCAGAGTCCGGACTTTCCCCGTTTCATGTGGGCTCCAAACACCTGCGTCCTTGACCAGTTGGACCAGAAGGGAAACAAAAGTCCCAAACTGGCTCTGAGCTCATTTCCCTCCACTCTTTCCTCTTTCGCTTTAGTTTTTGTTTCAGACTGGTTCCAGTCAGCTTCTGCTCTCCGTGCTTTCGTTTCTCAGATACAGGACTGAATCTGGTTCCGTTTCTCCCCAGCCTTGTGTGGGTGTCTGGTCGTGCAGCTGCTGTGTGGGTTCGCTCTGGTCCATCGTGACCTCTGTGATGCAGCGGCGTCTCCTGTATTAGTCGCAGTCCACATGATGGATGAGACGAGGCTGAAAATGTTTCCACCATGTGGAGCTGCAGCGATTAGATGTTTTTCATTGTTGGTCTGAGAATCTGTGGCGAAGGGGGGGGGGGGGGGGCATGTCTTTACCAGAGGTACAAAGAAAAGGAAGTGAGGATGATTTTCTCCCCATCACTGCTGGGATAACATGAGAAATTCAACATCTTTACATCAGTAATCTGGATCAGGTGGAAATATCTGCTACAGGTTCAATAAGCTCTTTAGGAAGGGGGGGCAGTTTTGGTCTGCTGTCTGGGGTTGGTGGACTGATGCTGGGAATCTATCTCTGTCTGATTTGTCTCCTTCCTCTTTACTGGAAACTGGGGATGTTCAATATCGGCTTCTTTTATTTTATTTTTTTTTTTACAGATATCTGATATTGTCCAACTCTTAATTTCTGATATCCAATATCTACCGATATATTCAGACAGTATATATTACAGTCGTCCTCAAAATTATTCATACCCTCCAGTTGAAGAAGGAAAAAAAATCTTCTGTGAATGAAATAAGTTAAAATTGACAAAGTAATAATTAATAAAAATTCTATTAAAATCATGAGATTGATTTTGAATTTTGGGTCAAACACACAAAATAAAATAAACAAGCATGATGGGGCTCCAAAGCTAAAATGTTGTTGAGCAACATCTCTAATTTCTCTGATGTTCAAAAAGACTTCTGCACCTTTTGACGGGTATATGGGTCCGCTGTTCATGGGAAAGATGCTGTAATCTGTTGGGGACAGATTTGTTTTTGTTTTTTTTTATTATTATTATTTTCAACCACAACTCAAAACAAATATATTATTTCAGTAAATAATAATTTTGTAAATTTTTATTTATTATTAGTTTCTTATAAATTTGAGGACAACTGTACATATGTATGAGATTGTATCTGTCATATTTTGAGAGATACAACAACTTCAGCTGCATTGTAGTCACATGACTAAAAGGAATGCTGGGATATGAAGTTCTTCCACAATAACAGGGACTTTTATACATGCTGGACCAATGCTAATGGAACAGATCTTTCAAGATTTTCGTAACGAAGCGAGTTCTCGTAAGATTTTGTCAGTAAAAATATTTTTCGATATCACATTTTAATGCTGATATCGGCTGAGAATATCAGACATCCCTACTCTCAATATTAATTCAATCACAATTCTTCCACAATAATACAGACTTTTGTTCATGCGAGACTGGTGCTAATGGAGCAAGATCTCGCATGATTTTGTTAGCAAAAATTAGGGATGTCTGATATTGTCGGCCTACAGATATTATCGGACGATAATGGCATTAAAATATGATATTGAAATGAAATCGTGCGAGATTTTGTCATTAAAATCTTGCCAGATTTCATTATGGCACAACAAAATCTCGAAAATTTTGTTCCATTAGCATCCAATATGTAGAAAAGTCCATGTTATCCTGACAGAACTTCATTTCCCAGCATTCCTTTGAGTCATGTGACTACGGTGCAGCTGCTGCTGCTACAGACTGACTTGCTTTGAAGCTGCTTATAATATGCCTGGTTTTAAGTTGTTAAGTTACCAAGTTGTCAGAAACATTAGAATTAGCCACATGTTTGCTAATACCTGCTAGTATCTGATATATGGTAGTATCTGATACCTGCTAGTATCTGATACCTGCTGGTATCTGATATCTGGCAGCCAGATGTCTAACATGAACTCCTCTGGCTGAGGAGATTTTAGATCTTTGCTCTCCGAGCAGAATTTAGTTGAATTTCTCAAAATATGATGCAACCTCCCAGTTCTCACATATATCGGTATTGGTTGATATTGGATATCGGAATTTAAGAGTTGGACAATATCGTATATATGTTAAAAAAAAATAAAACAAAAACAGCCAATATTGAACATCCACAGTAAAAATATCGGTCCAAAAAAACTGATACCGATATCACATTTTATTCCCATATCGACCGATAATATCGGACATCCCATCTGAAGACTTTAACTAGTTTAACTTGTCAAATTTACTTCACACTGGGGATGCTTGTGATCCATGTTTCCTTCCTCCTGTCAATCATCTGAGGTGTCACCCGGGACATCCAGTCAGACCTCGGAGGTGACCAGTGCCACCCCGGCCCCCTCCAGCTTTGCCCTACTTAAAGCAAACGCACACACATCTTGTGTTTTGTTTGTTGTGTGTGTTGTCCTGCAGCTTTGGACATGAGTGACTGTGTGTGTGTGTGTGTTTGTGCACGGTTGGGGGGTCAGATAAAGAATCTGGTTGGAATGGGCGCTGAGTTTCAGCTGCGGTGTCAGTGTCCTGGAATGTGGCTGTGTTTGATGGAGGGGGGGTCAGCGGCCTGCATCTCCCCAGCAGCAGATTCCTCAGCACTGACACTCAACGACAAAAACAACTGCTTCCTCCGATACCGAGGCGGCCGCTGTTTGTTTGCGTTGCTGCGGCTCGTAAAGTGGACAGAGATTGCAGATGGGGGGCCGCGCGCCGGACCTGCTGACGGGGGGAACAATGGACTGGGAACAATGGGGGGCTCGTGGAACAAACTCCCGCAGCTCCGTGTGATGTAATGAGCGTTCTCTCTGAGGAAGCGGCGGCTCTTCCCTCTCCTGTTTGTGTCGGACCGTTAGGATTGCCCCGGCGGTGCCGTTGATGTCATCCCTGGCCCAGAACCCCCCCCCCCCCCCCCCCCCCCCCGACTTCCTGCTTATCCTATCTTTGTATATTTCTCTCTTTCCATCCATCCGTCTGGAATCTCTCGTCCTTCCTGTTCAACTGGCTGAAGTCTTGTTCCGTTTTCTGTTCTCACCCCGCTCTCTCCACGTCCCTCCCCCTGCAGGGTCAAGCGCGACGGAGGAAGAACATGACCGAGTTCCTGGGGGAGACAAACATCCCGACCCCGGACTCTCTGGGACAGCTGGGCGGCTCCCTGCCCAGCGTCGGGGCCGGACCCGACAGCTGGAAGAACCGCGCCGCCAGCCGCATCAGCGGCTTGTTCAGCTCCAACGCCGGAGCGGGGCCCTTCGGAAAGGTAATGCAGAGCCTCTGGGTGGGGGGGGGGGGGTTACACCTTTCTCTCAGTTAGAAACGAACTGCAGCTGCAGGGAGCAGAGTGGTGTCCAGACGTGTCTCGCATTGAGAAAGCAAAACAAACACAACAGTAGCAGGCAGCAGAGGGAGGGGGTCAGAGGGTCACATCCCGCCCGTCCTGGTGAAGTCATTTCCCTTCAGAGTCTCCTGACTCGTTGGCTCACACACTTTCCTCCCAGCAGGTCTGGAAATGAGCGGGGGGGTTGTGCTCACTCAGTTTCAGTTACCTGAAACTATCCAAGTGTGACACAGTCCTCATTGAAGCTTCAACGAAGTCAGTTTCCAGGAAACATTTGAAGATTTTACTGGCTTTCAGGCTCCTGATGTGAGTTTTTATCTGAGCTGCTTTTACATTATGAGCCTGTTAAAACCTTCAGGACAGGATTTTTCATAATTCCTAAAGTTAGAACCAAAATCCAGGAGGAGGTAACTTTCTCTTCCAAGTTTGTGGAACAATTTTCCCATGAAGACATGAGGACAGCAGAATATGCTAACACACTATAAAAAAAAAACCACTTTTAACCAGGTTTTTATTTGAATTGATAAAAGAAACCTGAATGTGCTTTTTTTTTTTTTAAGTGTTTCCGTTTGTATTTTTTCTGTTTCTAGTTCAGTTTTGTAATTGATCTCTACAGTGGGGTGTGAAAGTTTAGCGCTCACATAAAAGAAGGAAATTGTCAAGTGATTTTAAATAAAAATCATGACATTGACTTTGAATTGTGGTTCAACAGAAATGTTAAAAACAAACAAAACAAGTAAACAAGCACGATGGAGCTCCGAAGCTAAAATGTTGTTGAGCAACACTTTGAGACAATCACTGCAATCAGGTGTTTTCTGGAACGTCCAATCAGACGTCTGCACCTGCTGACAGGTATTTTGGTCCACTGTGCGTAAGAAAGGTGCTCTCATGAGTCTGAGACAGTTTTGTTTGTTTTTGTTCGATTATTGTTTTTTAAAACCACAATTCAAAATCAATGTTTTATTTTTCTAAATTATAATTAAGTAATTTTTTAAAATTTATTATGACTTTTTCAGTTTCCTGTTATTTGAATTACTATTGTGAATTTAGCCTTTTCTTTAATGGGAGGGTGTCTAAACTTTTGCACCCCCACTGTGTTTTATTCTTACCTTTATTTTAATCTTATTTTATTTTTATTTATTAACCTCATCTCTAGTTTTTCACTGTGGGCTCAGACCAGATGGTTTCTGGCTTTTTTTTCTCCTGTTATTTCTAAAAAGCACTTTGAGTTACAAAATTGAATTAAATGTGCTGTTTTATTAACATCTGATTGGCTGATTGTTGGATTGAAAATCCCAGATGTCAAACCTTCTTTTAACTTCCCTTTGATCATTTCCAGAATAATAATCAGCTTTAATGAGACAGACACGCGCTCACACACGTGCTGGCTGTTGACCCCCCCACCCCCCCCCCCCACCCCCGCCCCCGTCCCCTGTCACTAGTCCATCAGTCTCCTGTCTGAGCCGAGCTCACCTCTGTCCAGTCTCTGTCCCTTTTAACCCTCTCAGGGCCAGAGATCCTGCAGCGGGACCTGGACCTCTGTCCCCCCCCCCTCCACTCTGGAGGATTAAACGACCTGATGAGGTCACCCTCCGTCAGTCTGCCAGCCCCATTTCTCTCCTCTGTCGCAGCTCTCGCCCCCGCTCGCCTGTCCTCTATTGTTAAACTGGTCTCAGAGCACCAAGCTCATTTTCATAACTACGTAAAGCTGCCAGCTCAAACAAAGGCCTGAACGGCGGCTGCTGTTGGATTTGAATATCAAGGCAGCGATGTGGGCCGTGTTTTTATGCTAATGGTACAGGAAGAGGGTTTAAACCCAACAATGAGCAGACAAACGGCCGCTTTCATGCCCGCCAAGCTGATCTGTCCCCGTCTTGTTGCAGGAGGTGGACCGTCTGGAGCAGCTCCAGAGCAAGCTCCACTCCTACACGCTGTTCGGGCTGCCCAAGGTGCCGCGCCAGCTCTCCTTCCACCAGGACTCCTGGGATGGGGATGGGGAGGAGGAGGAGCCCAACCTGGTGCTGGAGGACACGTGGCGGAAGCTGCTGGACGACTCGGAGGTACGGCGTGGTCTGACCTCCCGCTGCCCGCTCATTCCTGCTTCCTGGTATCCTTCCTTATCACCTCGCGCTGCAACACTTTCCCAGCTGCTTTTATTCCTGTAACGAAACTCATAAAGCTGCAGCGAGGAGCCATAAACGATAACAGCTATCGCATACTTTTACCGGCTCCCACCTGTTAATGTGTACGGGAACAGTCGGCTCATCGCTCTGCTGCTATATTATCCACCACTGAGGGAGGGGGGGGGTTACATAAGCAGTGCTGCTGATCTGATAGCTGAAAACTCACTGACGTTATTCAACTTACTGGAGGCAAGAAGGAAAAGTGGCAGGACCGTTTTGTGGCTCATCATTAAAGGAATTGCATGTTTTACATATTTATTTGCTGCTCTGGTCACATGCACATAATAAACCACCACCTGCATACATCCCTGCTCGTCATCAGAGCATCCCAGACTCCCCAGGCCTCAGTTAGCAATCAAACATGAGACCAATGCGGGGCTGTCACAAACGATTATGTTCATGATTGATTAGTCGACTAGTCATGCGAAAATTGCAGCATTTTTACAAAACCAGTCAAAATTTTAGACACTCTCTCATTGAGTCTAATGGGAAAACGTGTCCAAACTTTTGACTGGTAGTGTTGTTTACTTAAGCTATTCAAGAAAGGCTGACTAGACAGAAAGGTAGTGGAGGGTACAGTGGCATCTTTGAGAGGAAAAACAAAGCTTATAAAGGATTAGTCGATTACGACTTTAGTGACAGAGTATTTTGATAGTCAACGATTAGTTGATTAATTGACGAATCGTTGCAGCCTGAGACCAAAACAGGAGTGTTTGGTCTGAATGCACTGCAGGACATTCAAAGGATAACTTTCTTTTTTTTTTTTCAACCTGAACCTTATTTCTAGGAGTTTATACGTGCATTTACTCACCGGTAAAATTTCTGTGTCACTTTGACTCCTTCAGAAGATATTTCGTTGAGTTGCCCTTCCGCGTGCATTTATGTAATGGGAGAGACGGGGCAGCCTCTCTATAAGGCGTCATCTTCAGCAAAACTCCTTCATTTCACCAATACTTTAAGTAGAACAAACGAATGAGTACTATTGTCCTGCGAGTTCAGAGTTAACTTTCTGTTATTGGGAGGTTTTCTCAACATTTTACAGGTCGGGGGGCGCGCCGCTGTACAGCTGAGGCCACGTCTACACTAAGCAGTTAATGTTATACGGGGACGTTTAAACCCCTGTCTTATCTGCATCCACACAGCCATTTATGAAACGTTTAAGGCTCGACGGAACCACATCACGGGCAGACGCATGAGTCTGACATCAGCATGTAAACAGAAAGTTCATTTCACTTTCTACTCAGACTAACGGAGGAATGGCTGCACAGAGAAAGAGGGATTTTTTCATTTGGGCTGATGAAGTAGCGTCGTTGCTAAGAGTAACAAATGACTATAAAACTTCAGTGGCTGGGCAAAATGTCGACTGGGTGCCTCCATCTTTGCTTTTGTTCAGGCTACTTTCCGGTGGCCCGTTTTGTCAAATGAGGGACTCTTAAACGCCGGGTAAATATGGACAAAAGGGTGTATCATGCACTTTTAAGCACTTACATGACCGAGTGTAAGTGCCTGAGAGAGCTACCCAGACACCACCAACCTGAAAACTTTTAACTTCTGAACTCCCAGGACAAAAGTAGTCATTCGTTTGTTCATTCTATCTAAAGTTTTGGTGAAATGAAGGAGTTTTTGCTGCAGATAATTATAGAGAAGCTGCCCCGTCTCTCCAATTATTATAATAGGGGACTAATATTGATCTTCAAAGGACTAAAGGATAATTTTACCGGTGACCAAATGCACGTATAAACTCCTAGAAATAAGGTCCAGGTTGAAAAACAAAAAGAGTTATCCTTTAAGAAAACCAAACTCGGCATGTTCAGACAACCAGCCGGCATGGTGGTCGAAGGGTGATGATGTGGGGTTGTTTTCCAGCTACGGGACCTGGATTTCTTTGCGGTCCTTGAGTGAACCGTAAAGCCACTTTTTTCTAAATGAATAGTTGGCAAAGATTAGGTTTTTCATTGATAAAGTGTCCTTTCAAACATCTTAGTTAAACAGGCAACATTAGGTTCAGGTAAAATGTGAGTTTTATCGTGTATGAAGGGGCTCAATGTATGGAGAAAACCTGAATAATGTTCTTCAAAGGAAGTCTCTTAAACAAACTGGATGGAGAAAGTTAAAACCCTTTTGATAAACTTGAAAGTAAATGCTGTAAATGCTGGACTACAGCAACGACTGTGTTTCCATGATTATATTTGTCTTACTAACGTGTGTTTATGTGTGTTTTTCCAGATGTTGACCAAAAAACGGTCCCAGCAGCAAGAAGCAATATGGGAGCTGCTGAGCACGGAGGCCACCTACATAAAGAAACTGCGAGTCATCACTGATGTAAGAGTCTGCTGGCGTGCACGTTACGAACACGCACCGCTGTTGTGCAACAAACGAGGCTTTTGTTCTCAGGCAGATAAGATGCAGCGGGAGCTTTCTGTCCAGCTTTTATAACCGTCTAATTAGCATCTTGCTAGAAATGAAAATATTTGATAACATTTAGCTTTGGTACCCGACAGCCGCATATGAGGTTTCATGCAAAGTTGTTATGCCCCCCCCCCTCTCTAGCTGTTCCTGAGCGGGCTGCTGAACCTGCAGGAGAGCGGTCTGCTGACAGAGGTGGAGCCGGTTAAACTGTTCAGCAACATCCAGGACATCGTCCGCCTGCACACCTCGCTGTGGAACAAGGTCATGCTGCCAGTCCTGGACCGGGCCAGGGAGGCCCGGGCCATGCTGGACCCCACACACCTCCACGACGGCTTCATGACGGTCAGTCACACTAAAAAAAACCAGAAACCCTCAATAATTTATTTCATTTAGTTACTTTTTATTTTTAGATTATTATTTTGTTATTTATATCATGTTTCATATCTTCATAATTTCAGGATTTTATTGTCTCATATCATTGATATAATTTATTATGTTTATACAAGTTTAATGTATTTTTAATTTTTCAAAATATTTCTATAGTATTTATTCTTTTGGTATTATTTGTTTCATGTTTATGTAAAACTTTTGTAACTTTATTTTTAGATACATTTTAGATTATATTTAACAAGTTTTATACATTTATAATTCTGTTATCTCATTTCTAGATTTTAGATTATGGTAGACATGCATACTTTATATTTTTATCTATTATTTTTTTAAATTATATATACGTCTATATATAAACGTCATTTTGATTCTTAAAATTTATCATATTTATACAGATCTTTAATATGATTGTTCAATGTATTAAACATTATATTTAATTTATTTATTTATAATTTTGTCTTTAAATTATGAAGCTAGTATGTATGTTATACAAAGAAAAATTCTAAAATATTTTTGTTTTTCATATATTTTTTTATTATATTTATACATATATCTTTAATATTATTGTATTCAACATATATTTATATATTTATAATTTTTTGAAGTATTTTGTATGTTACATGTATATATTTTCAATGTTATTACTTTAAAAGTATTTGAGATTTTTTATAAAACGTATGTTAAACATTATTTATATATTTTTTATTTAATTTCTAAATTTTAGTTTACTATATATATTTTATTTTTATCTATCATTTTTTTTAATTATAAGGATATTATGTATGTGATGTTTTATATTTTATTTGAAAGATTTTCTTATATTTTTATCATATTAATATATCTTTAATATGATTCTGTTTAACATATTAAACATATTTTATGTTATATATTTATACATAAATTAATCACTTTTTTGGCGTATTATTGCACATCCAGTCATTTTTCCACTGTGTGAAGCTGTCGTTTCTCTGATGCCTCGTGTCCGTTTGTGTGCTCAGTTTGGCTCCAGGTTTAAGCCTTACATCCGTTACTGCATGGAGGAGGAGGGCTGCATGGAGTACATGCGCACGCTTCTCAGGGACAACGAACTCTTCAGGACGTACGTCACGGTGAGTTTGTGGCAGTGAAACACATCTCAGGTTCCTGCAGCACACCCTGTCCTCGTCTGCAGTCTCTCATGGCTGCTGCTTCCTACCTTTGTTTCTGTGCAGTGGGCAGAGACCAATAAGCAGTGCAACCGCCTGAAGCTGGCCGACATGTTGGCAAAGCCTCATCAGCGACTCACCAAATATCCGCTCCTGCTGAAGAGCGTCCTGAAGAGGACGGACGAGCCTGTAGCCCGCGAGATCGTCAGCAGCATGGTACGCAAGTCCAGAACGTGTCACGTGACTCTTGTTCTAATCGATGCTCACTGCAGTCGCTCTTTTCTTGAACATGAGAACATTTATGTTTTCTGTGAAGGTGAGCTCAGTGGAGCGCTTCATCAACAGCGTGGACTCCCAGATGCGACAGCGGCAGGAGCAGCAGAAGCTGGCCACCATCTCCGCCCGCATCGACTCCTACGAGGCCGTGGAGGGCAGCAGTGAGGAGGTGGAGAAGGTAGGAAGTCTGCAGCAAGGTTATTATAGTTCATTAAAACTAACAAAAAAAACATGAAGACTGTAATTGAAAAAAAAACATTTTCATTAACTGAAATAAAAATAAATATGACAGTTTTCTAAAAGAATAAGTAAAACTGTATTGTGCCATTAGTTTAAGTCTTTGTACATTTATTTCATGCATAAGCCTTTTGGGTTGATATGAAATCTTTCTATTTAATCTATTTACTTTGCTTTATTAATTTTACACTGCAAAAACTCAAACATTCCAAGTAAGACAAAATTACCTGAAGAGAAACATTTCGGTGAGAAATAGGAACTTGTTTTGTCCCATTTGGCAGATTTTTTTGGCTTATGATAAGCAAAATTTTTTGGGTAAGATTTCTTGCCTTAAAACAAGTTCCTATATCTCACTGAAATGTTTCTCTTTAGGTAATTTTGTCTTATTTTGAGTGTGATGAGATAATTTGGCTAGAAATTAGAAAAATATACTTGCTAAGATTTGAGTTTTGCAGTGTATTCTGAGTGACTTTCTGGTGATTTTGAATGTCACACCAGACAAATGCCTATAATTTATGGGGAAAAAAAAACCCCCAAAAAACAAAAAATAATACTGAAACTAATAAAATCTTAACTAAAACGAAGCATTTTCCAAGAAATAAACCTAATAAAAACGAGCAAAGCTGCTCAAAAAACTAACTGAACTGAAGAACAAAAAGTCAAAACCAAATAAAAACTGAAACTAATTAAAAATCCCAAACTATTATAACCTCGGTCTGCAGAGCTTTTAGATGCAAGACCTCATGCAGGATCGGGTTTCATGCCTTCGTCTTTCTGCCCCCTCAGATTCTCAAAGAGTACAACCGCTTTGATCTGATGGCTCCCATGAGGGGAACGTCGCCGGAAGAGACCCGACAGCTGCATCTGGAGGGAGCGCTGCGGATGAAGGAGGGCAAAGACAGCAGGGTAAGACTGAGCCGCTCATCTTCTCAGCCAAAGTCCCAGCAGCCCCCGTCAGGTCTGAAATGAGCTGCTTCCTCCTGCAGATGGAGGTTTACTGCTTTCTGTTTACCGACCTGCTGCTGATTACCAAGCCGGTGAAGAGAGTGGAAAAGGTGAAAATCATCCGCCAGCCTCTCCTCATCCACAATGTCATCTGTAAAGAGCTCAAGGATCCTGGTGAGTTGTTTTTCTCCAGACTCATTCTTTGATATTTCGTATCTAAATGGGCTGTTTTGTCTGCTAATATGAAACAATGGAAAGCAGGAAATCCTCACTGCTGAGAAACAAATTCTCTCCATAATTGCATTGTTGCATTTCTCATACAAATGCATTTAAAAAACAAGTCCCATCCAACTCCTAAGCTAAGCAACAGAGTCATGATTAAACACTTTTTTAGGATATTTATTTATAAATTAGGGATGGGTGATACAAAATTTTTCCAGTCGGTATGATACAAGTAATTTATGGTACTTATTCATCTATATCAATGCTGATATTTTTGTCTCACATGATTGTACAGTTTGCATTAATATCTTGAATGCAAGGGCAATATTAGATATAAGTAAAACTTGAGAATAGAAGTACTGGAAAGAAATACTTTTAAAACAAAAATAAATTACATTGATGAAGAAATTAAGCAAAAATAAGATTAAAAACTTATTTCAATTATCAAATAACTTAAGCTCAGGTTACAATTATTTAAATGTATTAAGTATAAAATGTTAAAATATAAAATGGAATATTAAAATGATAGGTTTAGCTAAACATAATGAGCAAAAACCTGCATGAAAGCAGTGAAAAATCCCAAACATCATCATCGTCATTAACAGCAGCAGCATTATCATGACCTCTGATGATGATGCTGCGACCACCATCATGTGATACAGAAACTATAATTTGGCTGATTTTACACATAATTTCATTGCCTAAAACTCTTACAAGTCAAAAGTCAAAACATTTTTATGTGTACAGTGGTATCTCTATTCACGAAAAAGTAGCAAATCCGATATTTTGTCTGTCTGGTATGAAAAGTATCAACTCCAGGGTATCGGTATGCCCATCCCAAATTAAAACGGGGAGGGAAAAACCCTAGAGGTGCATAAAAATCTGAAATATCATTAAATTCAAAAAGTTGCTGGAGGATATTTCAGAGTGAAATCTGAAGAAAAAATAAATATTGAATAATATTTTATTCCCAATTGATCATAAACAACATATCAGATGTTGAAATGGATATTTTAGAATTCCATGGAAGTTTTTAGCTTATTTTCAGTTTGATGGCAGCAACACATCTGGAAACATCTGGGATGTGAGGAGAGCAGATTTTAGATGAGTCCAGAGAAGATGGATGGTGGTTTTTCTGGATCGTACGGCTTCTTCTCTGCACGGTGGAGCTTTAACCTGCATTTGTGGACAGAGATTTCTGGAAGTCTTCCTGCGTAAATCAGTGATTCATCTGTGATTTCCAGAAGAGAATCATGTCTGTTTTTAATGCAGCGCTGCCTCAATATCGCCAACATCCAGTTTGACCTTCGGCATTGTCCCTTGCGCACAGAGATTCCTCCTAATTCTCTGGCTCAGTCTTCCCAGTTTCCCATTGAGGAACAATTTTTCTGAACTTGTTCCACACCTGCCTCAGATTGGCGAACCTCTGTCCATCTGAGAGCCTCTCCCTCCCTGAAATGCTCTTTACACTCAGTAATTTTACTGACCTGTTCGGGTGCGTCATCCACCTGACTTGCTGTCACATGTTTGTTTTTATGGGTTAATTACTTTTCCATTGTTATTGTTGTCCCTGCTTCAACTTTTTACAGACGTGTTGCTGCAATCAAATTAAAAAATGAGCTCATGTTTTCCATGAAATTGTAAAATGTCTCAGTTTCAACATCGGAAGTTTTTTTTTTTTCCTTCTGAGAAAAGATCTGGAAATTATTGCATCTGTTTCCATCTGTATTTGCATTGGCTGAAGTGGATTTGATTAAGAATTTCAAGTTCGGTTTCAAACAGTCTGCCGCTCGCAGGTCTTCAGGAAGGCTGATTTATGAATATGGGCCAAAAAAAGGAACAAAATAGCTCTGACCATGAGGGAGATTGTTTACTATTAACTTTTTTTTTGGTCTCTTCAGGCTCTTTCATTCTCATCTACCTCAATGAGTTCAAGAGTGCAGTGGCAGCCTACACTTTCCAGGCCAACAGCGCCCCCCAGGGGAGAAGCTGGATAGATGCAGTCTGCAACGTGCAGGTTTGGGATTCAGTCGGATCTTCCAGCATCAGACTGGGGAGATTTGCTCGGTGTTGGAATGACAAACTGTTGTTTCCCTCCAGAACCAGCTGCAGAGACTTCGCACGGAGGAGGACCTGCGGCAGCTGGACATCCGAATGAGGCGCACGGAGCTCGAGGATGAGGAGGAGGAAGATGAGAGCAGCAACTCCACCACCAGCTCTCCGGTCTTGCGGCACAAAGATGAGCTGAATTCAAGGTAGTCAGAAACTCCTGCTGCTGAGTTTCCTGACATTTCAACCTGAAGGTTTATCTCTAAAGCGATCTTCTCCTCTCAGCCAATCAGACGGCTCCACTGAGACTCTGTCGGTGATGGACGTGGACGAGCCGGCGGAGCACCAGCAGCCGTCTGCCTCCAACACACACCTCGAGGAAACCCCCGCCGAAGAGACTCGGCGTGATGACAGGAGCAAGCTTCAGGTGCCCATCCTCATCGTCCACCCCGCCGACTCGGGGCTCCACCAGGACCGGGGGCCGGACCGGGGGCTGGACGGGGGCCCGGACGCTGAGGAGCTGGACCCGCAGTGCCGCTCTCTCTCCATGGACAGCGCTTACGGTACCCTCTCCCCTGAATCCCTCCTGCGAGAGCTGCGGCCACAGCCCGGACAGAGCGAGGAAGAGGAGACTGAGGAGGAAGAGGTGGAGCGGGAGTTAGCGGAGGAGGAGCTGGTAGAGATGGAGGAGCTGGAAGAAGAGGACGAGGAGGAGGTGGAGGAGGCGGAGGAGGAGGAGGAGGAGGATGCGTCCCTGGGTTCCCAGCTGTCGGTGATCCAGCTGTCCAAGCCTCGCCGGCGGCCGCACGTCCAGTCCCGCCTCAGCTGCCAGCAGAGGCTCTCCACCCTGACTTTATCCCGCTCTGAGGACAACCTCCTCCAGCGCTTCCACGAGCACGACCCCGTCTCCCCGCACACGCACTCCGAGGCCCAGGAACCTCAGCGCGGGGACACGGACACGTCCTCCTCGCTGGCCCACAGCAAGAGCATGTCGGAGCTGTTCTCCAGAGACCTCACCCGGTCGGACGACAGCCTGAGCGCGAGCGTGGCCTCCGCAAGGCTCGAGGAGGACGCGAGCGAGGCCGAGGCGTGGCGCAGCCACACGCCGCCTCCAGGACCGCTCGAAGGGGACCGGTTGCTGAGCGGCGACTCGGACCGGGCGGCGCTTTCATCCAGCTGCTCAGAGAAGAAAAGCGAGTCGGTGGAAGCGACGCCGAAGAAGAGGAAATCTCCGGCCCAGCAGCACAAGAAGCTGACGGTAGCTCAGCTGTACAGGATACGCACCACTCTGGTCCTCAACTCCACGCTGACCGCATCGTGAGTTGGTCCACGTCCCATCTAGGGATGGGCATATCGATACCCTGGAGTCGATACTTTGATACCAGCCAGACAAAATATCACAATTGATACTTTTTTGAGTATCGTGATCAGATTCTAGCTTCTGTATCACATGATGGTGGTAGCCTATCAGATTCTAGCTTCTGTGTCACATGATGGTTGTAGCCTATCAGATTCTAACTTCTGTGTCACATGATGGTGGTAGCCTATCAGATTCTAGCTTCTGTGTCACATAATGGTGGTAGCCTATCAGATTCTAGCTTCTGTATCACACGATGGTGGTAGCCTATCAGATTCTAGCTTCTCTGTCACATGATGGTGGTAGCCTATCAGATTCTAGCTTCTGTATCACATGATGGTGGTAGCCTATCAGATTCTAGCTTCTGTATCACATGATGGTGGTAGCCTATCAGATTGTAGCTTCTGTATCACATGATGGTGGTAGCCTATCAGATTCTAGCTTCTGTGTCACATGATGGTGGTAGCCTATCAGATTCTAGCTTTGTGTCACATGATGGTGGTAGCTATCAGATTCTAGCTTCTGTGTCACATGATGGTGGTAGCCTATCAGATTCTAGCTTCTGTGTCACATGATGGTGGTAGCCTATCAGATTCTAGCTTCTGTGTCACATGATGGTGGTAGCCTATCAGATTCTAGCTTCTGTGTCACATGATGGTGGTAGCCTATCAGATTGTAGCTTCTGTATCACATGATGGTTGTAGCCTATCAGATTCTACTTCTGTGTCACGATGGTGGTAGCCTATCAGATTCTAGCTTCTGTATCACATGATGGTGGTAGCCTATCAGATTCTAACTTCTGTGTCACATGATGGTGGTAGCCTATCAGATTCTAGCTTCTGTGTCACATGATGGTGGTAGCCTATCAGATGTCATGATGCTGCTACTGTTAGTGATGATGATGATGAAGTTTTGGTATTTTTCACTACTTTAATGCAGGTTAATACACATTATGTTTTGGTAAATCTATAATATTACTATTACATTTTATATTTGAACATTTTCCACTGAATAAATGTAAATGATCTTAACCTTTACTTAAGTTATTTGATAACTGAAAGAAGTTTTTAATCTTTTTTTTTGGAGGGGGCTTAATTTCTTCATCAATATAATTTATTATCATTTTAAAAGTATTTCTTTCTAGTTCTTCTGTTTTCAAGTTTATATCTAATATTACTCTTGCATTGAAGATTTTAATGCAAACTGTACAATCATGTGATTTTCCTTTAAGGAAAAAAGTATCCGTATCGATATTGATGAAAACTACCATAGACTACTGGTATCGTATCAGCAGGGAAAACTTCGGTATCGCCCATCCTTCGTCCGATCTCAGTTTGTTTCTTTCACTCTGCTCCGATCAGAATCTGCATTCATATCTTCTTTTTTTTCTAGGGAGGTGTAACGGCTGATGGTAACCCGACACGAGGAGGAAGAGCTTTTCCTCCGAGAGCGGACTGAATTCCTCGAGACACAGATGCACTCTTTCTCATTCTGCCCTCTCCCTTCCTGTCGTTTTTGGGCAGTGAGTTCTCCGTTTTTCCATTTCAGCATCAACAACCCCCTTTTTCTGTTCGTTTTTTTGTTTGATTAGCTCTTGAATTTGTTTCTGTATTCCTCATGTGGAAGGGAGAGGCAGAGAGACGTTAACTGCTTGCACTTTGCAATGGAAGTAGCATTATTTGGGGGGGGGGGGCAGGAGGTGGATTCCCCACCCCTGCAGAGACGTATCCAGGTGGAGGTCTGGCAACCTCACCCCTGCACTCCGCACAGGAGGAGCCGAACACGCCGCGAAAAAAGTGGACACCAAGTCTTGAAACGCTTGTGGCTTTAAAATAAATATGTAAAAAGAGGAAAAGAGCACGGAGGGCGACCTCTGACACTCGTACTGCTCCTGGTTTGCTTTATGACAGAGAGAAATAATTGCACAGTTATCTTTGTTAAGAAGAATCACTTCAGAGTGAATTAGTCACATGATTTGTTGGTGTACAGATGTGTGTGTGTGTGTGTGTGTGAATGAATGTGTGTGTGAGTGATGCGTTCTCCTTGATTCCTGACTGAACCAAAACTGATCTCCATCTCCTGTGAATGTGCTAACATACCCAAAGATGGACGACCGGTGTAGCCCAGCCAAGCCAAACGAGCGCAGCCAATCCCGTTTCAGACTTCTCCCTCCTCTGCGCTTCATTTTGATTTGACCGGCACGTTAAACTAGAACGAGTGACGAAGGCTGTTCTGATGGATTTTCTGCACTACTGCCTGCCTGCGTTTCTTTTTGACGGAAACAGTGAGCGGTTGAAGAAAAAGTTTGAGTTGGATATTTTCCTTGAGTGACTGCTGAGCTTTAGTTTAACCGTTTTTCTCCAGGAGATTAGAAAAGAAAAAGTCATCCTACTCCAAACATTTCCCCAAAACCAAATAGGTTAACTGTTTACTTTTAGTTTTTTTTTGTTGTTGTTTATGTAATATTTATTATGCCTGCTATGTTTTATATATATAAGATATTGTTTATATTGTTTGCTTCCATGATTTTTTTTTTTTTTGGTGTAGTCTTAATATTTTTTTGGTCTTGTCAGGCATTAATGTGCTATGAACCAAAATTATGTGTCTCCTCTTTCAGGAATGACTTAAAGTGTCTTACAAAATAATAATAATAAAAAAAGAAAGAAAGAAAATCTTTCCATTCCTTTTTTTTTAAATGGTGTAATCCGGTGTGACGGAGTGAGACATGATGTGGTGAACTGCGGTCAGACGGGCAGCAGGGGGCGAGAGAACGTTAGATCTGGTGCAGCTGGTGAGGTCTGGACTGGGGTCGGGGGGTCTTCATCAGCAGGAATTCATCACAGAAGTGGGTACTGTTACAAGCCTGTTACAACCTGTTACTTTGCTTCAGCAACTTGAAAACTAATAAACTCAGTTTTGCAGGTCCTTGAAGAGTCTTAAAAAGTTTGAATTTACAAATCTCAACTCAACTTTATTTGTTGAGCAGCTGAATACAACAAAGGGCTGAGAAAAAGTGCTGAACACCAACATAAAACACTATTAAAACAGTTAAACACAAAATTTGATAAGAATAATCAAAGAGAAGAACATCAAGAACAAGACAAAAACAAAAAGAAAAAAAAATCTGTGCTTGTCACCTGAATTTAAAGGTGCATTGTGCAAATACTCTTCTTTCCTCCACATGCTCTAACAGCTGCCTGATGTGTAGAATGAGCTGATCTTTCTTCATTACAGTGGTCTTTGATACTGTTTCTGCTCAATGCGAGAAATTCGGGTACGAAGCCTCAAGGGGGCGCTTGTGGGGGAGACGAGCTGCGCGTTCTTGTTTGTCTGGCTGCACTGGTGTTGCGCATTCCGCCACCGCAGGTCCGCGCATGCTGAGACAACACTGCTGCTGCTAAAAGATGGAGAGCAGGTGCCTCTCAAACCCCGACTCAGACTCCAGGAACTTCTGTTTACTGTATTTCTACAGTTGTAGAAATCGTAAGAACACCAGATATCTCGGCAGGTTGTAACGTCGGCTGAGGCTGATGGGAAAGTATTGGTATCGGTATTGGCCCTAAAAAAAATCTGTATCGGTTGATCCCTACTGCTGCTGTCATTTGGCAGACGCTTTTTTTCAAAGCGACTTACATTTGAGAGAAAAACACAAGCAAGAAACCAGATAGGAGGGTCCAGCATGGAGAAGCGCTGCTCAGACTGCTGTCTTCCATGCAGTGCTACAAGATTTTCTTTTTTGTTCTCTTCTCACCCTACAACAGTCCCCTTATTCACCGAAACGGTCTTAAATTCACCATCATAACAACATCTTGGCATAAGTGCATGCAGCTTCATCAGTGCTGAGTCATGCAAAGCATCATATCAAAAATGATTCTTCAGAAGAGGGAAAAAAAAGTCTTGAAGTGAAATGAACAGTAGAAGTATTCACACCTTTGATCAAATGTTTTTGTGGTCTTAAATAAACTTTTCCCACCTTCAATGTAACCTATAACATATACACTTCCATTTAATCAGAGCATCTGTATTTTTATGGTTGTCATTGGTTAAAGAGATGGTGATTAACTCCAGATAAAGATGTCCTCGTAGGATTTTCTGACATTTCCGCAGTTTTCTGCTTCACAGAGAGCTTCCAGAGCATCAACGGTATTAGTAAGTACTGCTTATGTACTACATGTAGCCATCGCCCATGTTTGGCATATCTCTGGGCTGTGGGTTGCAAGATGGAAACATTTTCAGGCAGTGAGGAACATCCAAGCCCAGCTACAGTTTCCTGAAATTAATCTGACTTTCCACAGGCATGCAGGGAAAATGTGTTCAGGTCAGAGGAGACCGAGGCTGAATAAATCCACACATCACAAAAAAACACCGTTCCCATGGTGAAGGATGGTGGTGGCAGCATCATGCTCTGGGGTTGCTTTTCTAATGTTGGAGTGTGGGTGTAGTCGAGGTGGAGGGACTTATGAACAGTTCCAGTTACCAGATTCACTTCTGGCCCCAAACCTTCAGGCTTCTGTCAGCAAACTGAAGCTGAAGCAGGAATTTTACCTTTGACCCCCAAACATGTATCCAACTCCATCAAAGAACTGCTTCACCAGCAGGAGGTCAGGCCCAGACCTGAATCCAACAAAGTCTGCAGGATGAACTCAACGGCAACGTCTTCGCTGATGCACGGCGCGGGTAAATGCTGCCAAGTGGAGACGTGTCATGCTGATCAACTCCTACACAAGAAGACTGAAAGCTGCTTTAACAGATATTACACAACCAAGTTATGTTCTTTTTGTTTCCTCAACAGATTTTTCTCTTTTTTAGTTGAACTTTGGGATATTCTAACATCACTAAAGCTTGATTTTTTTTTTTTTTTAATTAATTTATTTTAACAGGGTTGTGTCAAATCAAATTGAGTGTGTATTTGAACTAATCATTAGAAGATCAGACAAATAAGCAAAGGTGACCATCAGGGGTGCAACAAAGTATCGATACAGTGAGATATAGCGATACTTTGTTTTGTGATAATGAATATTAAAATTCAAAGTAGCAATATTTTCCATAAAACTCATGTACATGCCAACATTTACATTTTATATAATTTAGTTGAGAAATCCTAAAAGCAATTTAATTACTTATACTTTTAGCACATAGGTTTGTTTAACAGTAAAAGTGTTTTGAATTTGCTGTGAGCATCTTCTGATAAATACTTGGAAATTAAAAAAAAAACAGATTTACACATACACTGTCTAAATATGACCTTGTTTGCATGTTGCATTTCATCCCAAGTAAGTTTTTGTTGCACCAAAGTGGTGGTATGTGTATCAGGGACTGCATTTCCTTACTTTTTTTTTTTTTTTTTTAGATTTTTAGGCAAATTCAGACTTCAGACCAATTTATTTATCCTGTTAGGAAGTTCTTTCAGGGAAATGAGGCTATAAACAGTCACATCACAAAGGAATAAGAGAAAAAGATTACAAGAAAATGTCGGGGTACTTAACAGCACCTACGGCTGTCATGCATGGGTAAGAAATATGTGAAAAATGAAAAAAGTGAAGCCCGCACACTGAATGATATGGAGGCAATTGGATGCAAAAATGGACTGATTTATTTACATGGTGCCAAGGTGCACAGCAAAAAAGTGCAAAGAAATAGTGAACGTTTCGGTTCTAGACCATCATCAACACTAATGACCTGACTGCACAACTTGAAGCTTTAAATAGGCTGGTCAGCAGTGAAGACAGCCAATCAGGATAACCCTGACAGGAGGAAGACATCAACTAATTAGACATGAGGGATATACAAGGAAAAATCCAAAAGACAATATATAAAGACTATCAAAGACAATGTGTAGAAAATTATAAAAAACATGAAAGGGATAATTCTTCATTCAAACCCCCAGGATGAACAGTTTTTAAATAAAAGATCCATCTGCACTCAGATTGAAGTAATCTGCGTTCAATATTACCCCCTCTTCGATTCTTAGGGATCTGCTGGATGACACAGAAAGAAAGCGTTGAGACGGGATGACCAGCTTCTTGGAAATGTCTTGCAATGGATGATTTCTCATCATTTCTTCTTATAGCACTCTTGTGCTCAATAATCCGAGTTTTAACTGGTCTAGTGGTTTTGCCCACATATTGTAGACCACATGGACATGAAAGAAGATACACAACACCAGCTGATGTACATGTAAGACAGTATCTGATGTTATATCTTTTGGAGGTGACATGGCTGGTGAAAGTGCTTGTTTTTCTGGAATTTTCACATGCTGAACAATTCCGGCACGGGAAGAAACCGGTCATCCCATCCAAACTCCTCTGAATGGGAACACGCTGTACATAAGTGTCTGCACGGACAATGTAGTCCCTTATGTTTTTAGCTCTGTAGTGAGAAAACATGGGAGAATCAGAAAACAGCTTTTTACAGACAGGATCAACTGAAAGAACATGCCAGTGTTTTCTGATGATCCCTTTAATATCTTTACTCAGTGGAGAATAAGTAGTAGTACAAACAACTGAATGATTCCTAACAGAACTGCGGTTAGAAGGCTGACTGACATCCATGTGGCGGACTTTCTCTAAGGCAGCATCGAGCCAGTTTGTAGGATACGCTCTTTGCTGGAAGTCAGTATACATCTTTTGGGCCTCACGCTCAAAATCATCAGGTGAAGTACAAATACGTTTGAGTCTCAAAAACTGAGAAAATGGCAGACCTTTTTTCAAAGAGGTGGGATGAGCACTTGTAGCATGGAGAATGCTGTTTTTGTCAGTAAGTTTTGTGTACAGAGTGGTGGAAATAAGATTATCCTGGATACGCACTCTAGTGTCCAAAAAGGGAATTTCTTTAGCACTGTATTTTTCAGTGAATTTGATAGAAGAGGACATATTGTTGAGATATGATACAAATGAACCGAGTAATGATAATGGACCCCTCCACTGGAAAAAACAGTCATCTATGTATCATTTGTACAAGAGGATATGTTCGGAGAAAGGATTATTATTGAAGACAAACTTATGTTCAAGATATCCCATAAAGAAGGAATAAGAGAAAAAGATTACAAAAAAGAAAAGAGAGAAAATGTCGGGGTACTCAACAGCACCTACGGCTGTCATGTATGGTAAGAAATATAAAACAAAGAAGAATACTATTTAATAGATGTATATATTAAATCTAATATATATTAAGTAGTATAGGAATGAATGTAGTTACTGTATCTATACACAATATATAAAAAAATATAAATTACAGATGAAATATTTACTAAATTTACTATATTTCTGTGTATGATACAATAACTGACTGGATATGCTTTACACATATGTATGTATATATTAATAAACCTAAATAAATATATAATTAAATGTGTATATATTATGTTAAATATTAATTTATCTTTCAATCAGAACAAGGTTTTTAATCTGTTGTGAAATGTAGATCTCTGTTCTTTGTCATAAAGGTGATGACAAGCATGAATTAGCTTTTACTGTTGAAGGTGCTGTAATTGAACCTCAGTAAAGAAAAACTGCAAGACATTGTTTTGCTTACAGTATCACAATATATCGGATCACACATGTATTGTAATGCGTATCCAGAGGTGTCAAAAACAGGCTAGAAGTAGAAAGTAGAAATCCTGTCTGGCAGTTTTTCCAACCAATCACTGAACCAACTGGGTTTAATTAGCTCCTCTGCCAGGTAGATGAGCTCGTTAGTGAAAACAGCCGTTCTAAATGCACTGGCAGATCCGAAAACATGGTAGGATTTCTACTGAAAAACTACTTTTACTTCTACTTTTGACACCTCTGTGCGCATCGTATCGGCAGATTGTGCCAATTCACTCCCCTAATGACCAACGTTGTCTCATACGTTTCATTTTTATAGCATTTACTAACCAACTGATTAAACAAATTTGTAAAAATTTGTCATCCACTGTAGAGCGAAACGCATGAAGTAAAGACTAACTATAGTTGGGGAAATAAACGTTTCAGTTGTGCTGGAATTAAAAATAATTCACAGACCAGAGAGACAAAGAATTAGAAAATAGGTTTTATTTACAAAAAGGGCTAAAACTTTAACTTCTCCACATGCACATTTAAACCAGCACCTAGCCACTTTAATATGGCTTGTTTAGCTAAATACAGAAAAGAATATGGTTAAGTTTATTTACAAGCAACATTTCACTCCAAAAACCATCCTGGAGCACTTCAGAACAAATCCAGTTAGTTTAACCCATTTTAATCCAGTTTGTTATCCAGTTCTAACCTCGTTAAGGCCGCTTCATCATAACCACGTTTAATAATGTTTATCTTGTTAAGAAAACCAGCAGATTAAATCACATCTTCATCTCCTTGTCCGGAGTGAGAGAGGGACGGTATGACGATGGAGAAGAGAACTTCCTCTGAACAGGAAGAGACCCTGTAACAGAACCTGACTCAGGAAGGGCGTCCATCTTCCTCAACGGGGCGAGAGGGGAGGACGGAGACATCAGTGAACACCACGACGCCGGGCCAGGGAGCCCTGCGCTGGGGAAGAAGAACGGGAAACACAAATGATGACAAATGGTTGTCCTGCAGCCCATTCCTTCACGTGTGGAGCATCACAAGAGGAAAATGATCCATTCCCCACCCCCAAAAAAAAAAAAAAAAAAAACCTCAAGGTGGGCTCCATATTCTCCATTCTGTATTCTCTGTCCCCGGGAAAAAAAAAAAAAAAAGGCCTTGAAGGCAGCATGTGCTGTTACCTTCATTGAAGCTGCCACAGGGGTTAAAACGAGTCTTGCAAGGAGCCCTGATGCCTTACGCCATCACAGAGTTGGACTCTTTAAAGGGATATTGTGTAAGTTCTCCTGTGTTTTATCCACAAAAACTGATAATTTGGTTCAAAAGTGTTTTTTCATTAATCAGTAATCACTCTCATCAACAAACTGAAGTGCTCCTCTAAGTTCTAAATTTGCCGTTCGTATCGTTCATTTACACATCGAGCGGGTCGGCTCGGTGGAGGCTGCCATGTCGTATCGCCATGTTTTTGCGTTCGGGAGAAGTGTGACGGTAGGAAAACACAGAAACTCACCGGACACACCGGAGTTTTCAGCTCAGTTTGAGGTAATGCCTTTGAAAAGTCACCGCGCTGCAGAGGGGGAGAGACTAGCGTCTCACTGATGCTGCGTTCACGTGCAGTCGGGCAGACGGCCGTTGGTAACAAACCAGATGTTATTTTAATCAATAAAGCCGAGCGAAAGACGGTAAAACATGGGTCAGGGAAAACAATACGACATCGCCATGACAACCGAACAGATGTGGACTGATGTCACTGTAACTGACGGACCACGTCTTCACATAGAGGCTGGTGATAACTTTACATGCAGCGGCTGTCGTCGGTCTGCCCGGTTTCACGCGAACGCAGCATGAAAAGTACGAGGGAGCTGCTCCCGATTACACAGTGTCCCTTTAAAGTGTCATTACCTGGTATTTTACATACACAATCCTCCTTAAACTCTCTTTAAATGAATTTTAATCATAGTTGGGTGGGAAGAAAATTAAATAAGCTCAGTTTAACTTCTTTTCATCCCCCACTTTTTTCTGTTCGTGGGGAATAAAGATCACAGATGGCAAACTTTGGCCTTGAAATTCCTGTAGATTCGTTTTACAGTAGTCATTCTTTGATTATTTAAAGGGACACAGTGTAACTTCTGACCCGAACGTTACCCCAATGTAAATAGTAATATTTTCTGGGGGTCAATATTCAGCACTTGACACATGTGGGTGCCCTGAGGGGGCTGCCCTCCTCAAAAACCAGACATTGTAACTTTGCAGGAGCGGATCCGTCTCTCATTGGATCATGTGACCTGGAGCCCTTTGCTTTATGGCTCCATGACTTCACCATCAGCTGATCAAAGTGGTCTGCAAACATGGTTTCATTTTTGCGACACTACCCAGAGAAGTTGGAATAGTGTCTCTGTTTAAAAGGGTTGAAAAAAAAATCCACCTCCAGGATCTGAAGGCTCCTTTGGAGGCTTTAGAAGTGGGACAGCACTCGGTGTGCCGCTGTGACGTATGCAGCCGACAAATCCACACCCTGAAATGCGACTTCTAAATGAGACACAACTCTTGTAACGTGTGCAGGGCTTCACATCAAGCTCTGAGTTGAGTCAGGTGTGTTGCAGCAGGTAAATCCTAATACCTGCAGGATGTCGGCCATTGAGGACCGGAGTTGTCCACCCCTACTTTATAATTATGTGTTATGAGGAATAAACATGCCAAATTATGGAATTTTTGCACATAACTCTATACAAATGGCCCGAGTGTTTGGTAAAAAAAAAAAAAAATTACAAGAAAGGATTTCACAGTTCTATAATGTTTCGAAAGTTGATCCGAATCCAGAGAAAATTCTGGATACTTTGATCCTGAACACACAAATGGGGGAGTCGTTGGAATCGTCAATGGTGAAAGGTAACAAATGAAGATCATGCAACTAACACCGAAGACTCTGCTGAATCAGGGGTATGTCAACAGAATTGACCCATCTTCAATAGCAACGGAGCTACTGTAGATCCAGAAGAAAACCGCCATATGGAAATATGGATTTTTGGAAATAACTATTGAAGTAATAGTGATACAAGCATGATTCCAGATGCTCTTGGGATGTTTTCATGGTCAAGGAATCCAATGATGGAGATTAAATGAATGCAGGAGTAGAAGTTTTTGCTGTAAGTCACAATATGAGGGGGGCATGAGCTGCTTGGCGGAGGTCTGCGCTCTCTGAGTGCTTTTCTAGTTTTGTTACATGGAATAAGTTGCAGCTTTTACATGCAAAAATGTCTGAAATAATTTTGCATAAAACAAAAGGCTGACACATATTTGCTTTATACTGCTAACAATGATGCAAAAGTAAAAAAAAAAAAGAGATCCCAACTTTTTTTTATTTGGAGTTTAGCTTAAAAAACTGAACTCCCGAAAAAGTAATTCAGTGCCTGACCCTTTTAAAAGTTTCAGTGTTTAATTAGGAAAAAAAAAAACTCTTCATCCACGTTGTCAGTCTTTTGTAAAAACTGATCTGGTGAAAAAAAAGAGCTAAAGTGTTACCAAAGAGCAGCTTCAAAGCCTTCACGGTGGAGTTATTTGGGGTTTTAGCGACGGAGAGCGCTCATCTGTTCGGTTGGGTTTCTGGGAACTGAGTCAGATCACACATCCAGTGCAGCTGTCTGTCTGGCCCGACCGTCTGGTTCCCAGAAAGTTCATCTGACTCAAATCTGACTCCTCTGCAGCAAAGAGTCGGCACACATTTGGGGCATCGGAGCAGAGCCTGCTGGCCCCGAGCAACGTCATCGCCAAGGTGTATTTACAGGTGATTATATCAGCTAATCGGTGGATTACAGCATGTTGAGTCCACACAAGCCTCTAAGCTGCAGAGAAAAGACAGAGTGCTCCCGTGGGATTTTCTCTTTAATCTGGCCCCAGAACGCAGCGGCCCCTCCCATTTTCACATCTGGCCCACAGGGATTAACTCTTGTAATCCTTCATTTTAAACTATTTTATCATGCTTCACTGCTGATATGTTGGACTTTAATTATTAAAATGCAGCTTTCTATTTTAGCTGTGAAGTAATTACACATCCATGTTCTATTAGCCTCTGCTTAGAGAGTAATGAGGTTGTGCCACAGTGAACCGAGGCCCGCGATGGCTGCAGGCCACCTGCCTCCTATAGATTATTCACAGGTATGCAGCCGTGCGCTGCAAGAAGTAACCACCGCTCTGCTGCTTCGCACACATGCTGCATTACTTAACTACAGCTAAGATCACGCTGCGAGTGGAGAATAAACCGAAAGTATTCCAGACAGTTTCAGTTTTCCTTCTCTGCATGAGGTCTGGTGGAAATGTGCAGCTGGGACACGGGAGGGTTAACGCCACTTGCTGTGGCAGATGTCAAAAACCATGCTGTAAAAAATGTCCGATTAACACAAAGGGGCACTTTGTCAAATCCTGATTATGGGAGCACTTTCATTTATTAAACTCTGCCAATCCCCCCTGTACTCTTTCTGAGCGGGGATTAAAACCAGGTAGACACCATTGTCTATCTAAACAATCCCTCTCTAAGCTCTAGCTGTTTCCTGGTGCCCCGGCCAGGCCAGGCGGGCTGGCTGGCTGCCTGTAATCTCAGTAGAGGCTTATAGGTCACTACTACCACTACACATTCCCATTCATCAACATCATCCCCTTTAAAGGGACTAGGTGATTGGATTTAGGACATGTTTTACAGGGGTGGAAAAAGGAGAACAGCAAACTGAGGCGTGTTTACAAGCACTGTGCTGTGAAAAGGCCCGCGGACGAGTGGCTGCCATATGGAATGGATCACCCCAGGAACATCTGCCGTCGATCACAGCCCGCGCTCCGCCTTTAGACGGCTGACTTTGACCTTCACATGGAGCGCAGGAACATCTGTTGACCTCTTCAACCACACAAATGGAGACAGATATCGGTCTTTGCAGCGCAACGATGAAATAAATTTCAGTTTATTAAAGTGGAATCATGATGGAATCCACTGCAGAGATGATATCATTATATTATCTTTCCTCTCACTATCTTCCTATTTACTCTTGCCTCTTGTTTGCTGCTATCCTGAAGTCAATATTACATACTGTATAAGGATGTAACGATTACACCCAAAAAACTGATTTAAGCCCCTCTTAAAGGTCACACATTAAGATTTAATTTATTTTACACAAATTTAGCATTTAGATATACAGCGAAGTGTTGGACACGTCAACATTTTTCTCAGAAAATATATTTCTAGTAGAGCTATTAACATGAAATGTTCACCAGATGTCGGCAACAACCCAAGTAATGCACACATACAAAGAAATCCAAACATTTATGTCCATAAATTATGTGTAGTATAGTAGCAAGACTGTATTTCTGAAGAAAAAGCATGTTGATGCTGGTTTGAAGTTTGCAACACAACATCTGGACAAACTCATGACATTCTGGGAAACATAGTCCGGTCAGATGAGACCAGAACGAAACTCTTCAGATGTCATAATGTCACACATTTTAACAACCACTAGGGTTTACCAATGTGCTGTACAAGTAAGCACTACCACACAACCATAAAAGTTAGATAAAAATAATTAAAACAAAGATACAAAAAGATAAAAGGAGAAAAGAAAGGAAAATAACAACAGCTGAAATTGGTCAACCTATACATCACCAAATGCAAATGTAAATAAATGTGTTTTCATTAGCGATTTGAACGATGCGAGAGCAGGAGCAGTCCTGATCTGATGAGGGAGGGCGTTCCAGAGCTGGGGGGCTGCCACTGCAAAGGCCCTATCACCTCTAGTTTTCAATCTGGATCTTGGAACCACAAGGGAAGTCTCACCCCCTGACCGTAGAGACCTTGGTGGTCTGTAAAGCTGAATAAGATCTGCTAAATAACGAGGGGACAGACCATTTAGAGCTTCAAAAGTCAATAGCAGAATCTTCAAATCAATCCTTCGGCCCACTGGAAGCCACCGAAGTGATGCAAGAACCAGAGTAATATGCTCTCATTTCTTTGCCCCTGTCAACAAACGGGCAGCAGCATTCTGGACCATCTGAAGCCGGTTTTAGCCAGACTGATCCAGACCCACGCACAGAGAGTTACAGAAGTCTAACCGGGATGTAATCGGAGCATAAATTACTCTTTCCAAGTCTTTAGGGCTTAAATATGGTTTAACTTTGGCAAGGAGCCTTAACTGGAAAAAGTTTGCCTTTGTTACAGCCTTAATTTGACTACTAAATTTAAGTTGGAATTTTTATGTCATCAAATATTACGCCACACGTTTCCTTCAATTTAAGTGTCATCAAATATCACGCCAAGGTAAAGCCAAGAAACTGAGTCATCCAGGTTTTAACGTCACTTGAGCAGTCTAACAAAGACGGGACAGACGCAACATGTTTGGAGGAGAAATGGCACCGCACTTGACCCCAAAAACACCAGAGCAACAGTGAAGTTTGGAGGTGGGAACATCATGGTGGGGGCTGTTTTTAAGCATGTGGTACTGGCAAGGCTTCATATCATTGAAGGAAGAATGAATGGAGAAAAGTAGAGAGACATTCTGGACCAGAATCTGCTGCATCTGCAGCTGCTGAAGATGAAAAGAGGCTGGATCTTTCAGTAAGACGACCATCCCACCACACAACCAAGAAACACTCACCTGCTTTAAGAAAAAGAAGATAAAGATGCTAGAACGGACCAGACCATCACCTGACCCGAAAGAACTGAGATCCGAGTTATAAGAAGAGACCCAGAACCTTGAAGATTTGAAGGCAGTTTGTGGAAGAATGGACCAAAATCACACCTGAGCAACGTTTTCCACTGGTTTCTCCATACAGAAGGCGTCTGGAGGCTGGAATCACCAACAAAGGCTTTTGCACTAAGTAGTCAATAAATTTCAATAAGCGTATTTAATACTTATTCCCTGTGTCATTTCACTATATTACACATAACTTCATTTATGGACATAAATGTTTGGATTTCTTTGTATGTGTGCATTACTTGGGTTGTTGCTGACATCTGGTGAAAATTTCATGTCAATAGCTCTACTAGAAATATATTTTCTGATAAAAATGTTGATGTGTTCAATAAGCTTTCCTCCGCTGTAACTAAATCTATTTTTTACGGACGTAAAGTAAAATAATTTCATCGCAAACATTCAACTCAAATTTAATGAGTTTGATGGGCTTATTTATATTTTTCCCATCATGCACTGTGGTACTATCGGTTCTTTTCTGCACCCTGAGTTAAATGTCCATGTAATCTCCCAGTCTACACTACATCTCATGTCCAAGCATTCGTAATAGCCTTGCTTTATATAATACAGTGTCTACAACAATTACTTGAAGACGTTGGTAAGGTGGTGTCTAATGACAAATCTTTCTCATTATGACATCTTTAATAAATATGATTTGATCCGACTGCATCATATGAACCTTGATCCTCAGTTAAATTCTTAAAATTGAGTCAATTGAACACATAAAACTTCTAGTAAGTCAGTGTAAGTCATTTAACTCCACTGAACTACATTATTTTGTGTTTAAATAAATAATTTACATTTATTAAATGTGATTATTTCAATTTAAAGCAGTTTAATAAAAAAAATGTGTTGGACTTACTCAGTTATATTACTTTGCATTAATGGATTAAATTTGAGTTCATCCTACAGTACATATATTTATTGGATAGAAAAACTGCCCTCAATTTAATTGACTTGACCTGATGAATGATTTCTTTGAGTGACCAGTAAAATGATTAACCGTTAAAAAATTCAGAATGACTAGTAATACCGTTTCAAGGTTTAATTATCATTAAAACTGTGACTGCCATTAACTTCAACTGTGTGGTGTCACATTTCTAATCTGCCACCCCCCCCCCCCCTTTTCCCAGAACTTCAGACAGACCAGTACCTGTGCCCTCTTATTCTGCAGCCATTCCTTTGTAATATGTGCAGAATACAGTTTTTACTTGTCAAAACAGGTTCATAATTCTCCACTTCATCATTGAAAAAAGTCATGTCAGTAAAGTGCAGGACTTTCTCTCCTATCTGAGCATCTTTACATCATGGTAAAGGATGCGAGTGCTTTGCTCAACACTGATCTGTCTGCCTTTGTTTTAGTGTCCACACAATCCCTCTGCAAAAATAAGGTGATAAATGTATCGCCAGCTGGCGTAAATTCATTCTGCAAAGACGCGGCATATGCTAGAGGATCAAATGTCTTTATCCTCAGAAAAGTTGGGTTGTTTTCCCAATTGAAAGAGCATAAGGTCCCACCTTCACGCGACAGTATAAACTCCTCACCTCAATAATTGTATCAGAGTATAAGAAGCTTACTGTAATTACAATATTGTCTTCTTAGGGCAGCGGGCTGGAACGCGAAACACAAATCAGTCTTTTTGTAAATTAAATGGAAGCTGGTTGGAAGAGGAGCAATACGAGGGGAGGACAGGGGGATTAACATGTAGGTCCGGCACATTTAATATTTACAATCACACAATTAATCTGACAATGTGTTCTGTGTTTAATACCTGAGCTGACTGGCCCTGCAGCTTTAGCAGGGTGTGTGCAGGGGAGGGGAGGGGGGCTGCCATCGCTTTGTGACCCAAATGCCTCACAGCAAGGACCTGCACCTGCAAATGCAGATTTTAGCTTTTAAAGCTGTTTGTTTTCGTTGATTTTAGGTCTCATATTGACAAGTGGTTTGTTGTCAGAAAGGTAATTTAAAGATATTAACTTATTCATTTCTTTACTGTATAAAGACTCAATATTTTATACAGTACACACACTTGGTTATCCAGCTTCCCCACAATTCTGAATGGGAATAAGAACAGAGAATGAATGAATGAATGAATGAATGAATGAATGAATGAATGAATGAATGAATGAATGAATGAATGAATGAATGAATGAATGAATGAATGAATGAAATGAATGAGTTGCAATAAGGTCATGATTATTCTGTTCATGCAAATCGGAATACTCCAAAAGTCTGTGAATATAACCGCATTCAGACAGAATTGATTTTGAATGTTGTTCTATGAGCTAACCCTCTCCAGCAGTGTTAATTTTAACAGCAAATTTTGATTTAGTTTTTGACAGTCTTTTGACGAAAATGTTGTCTATGTGGCCTGTCCTGTCACTATGCCTCCGAGTGATCATGCGCCCTGCCCCCTGGCCAAGGAGATGTCCTTTTGGCTGACTGGTTAGCATGCATGACTCTCACCTGGGAGTCTGGGGATCAAATCCTACCCAGGCCCTCTTTCGTCCTGCAACATTTAGTTTTAGTCATAATTTCACCATCTTAATTAAATTAGTTAAAAAAAAAAATCATAACGTTATAGTTGACTAAAATATGCGGTTAAATGTAAATGAGTAAGTTTGAATGTATAAAGCATGCACAAACACAGATTTTGCTTATTTAAAAGAAAAAGCATATTTTTATGCAATTTGCCTTGCTGGAGTAGTTATTTTTGAAGGAAGAATGTTCTCATTACTTTGATATGATGATAAAAAAAAAAGACCTGAAACATGTCATGAAATGAAGTAGGAGTTGTGAAGAGGAAATAAAAAGAAACTTTAAATGAACAAGGCCTGTTATTCTAAGGCGCCAGACTGACTGTATATTCATACATGCATACTGTACATATATGATTGCACACATAATAAAACAGTCAGTCTGGCGCCTTAGAATAACAGGCATTGTTCATTTAAAAAGAGCTTTTTCTCTTTCCTTTTCACAACTCCTACTTCATTTCATAACACGTTTCTGGCCTTTTTTTTATATCAAAGTAATAAGAACATTCTTCCTTCAAAAATCACTAACTTAGCAAAAGCACAACAAAATTACGATGCACTGTCAGCACAGTTACCTTTGCGTGGATTTCAGGATGATGGTCTGCAGCTGTGGCTTCAGGTTGGTCGTGTTTCTGCTGGTAATAGTCGCTCTGCACGGTTAACACAACGTCCTGTTTTGTGTCGAGTCATTCCATCATATGTGAAACGTGTCCGTGTGTCAGCTCTTCTTTTTCTCCACAGACTGGACATTTTTAAGATCATTTTAATCATGAAATGTGAAACGTGAGAACTGTTTATCATCTTCCCGGGTTACCAAATGTGTGCAGGCCAGACTCGCTGCTCGAGTTTGTGTTCTCATTGGATGTCTTTGCAATACAACCCGCCTTTCAACACAAACACTTGTTCTGATTGGATGTCATTGCTGTCAGGTGTTTTCGTCTCATTTTTATTCGTTGACGAAAATGTCATGAACTTTCTAAATAGTTTTGATCCCAGTTTGTTGGTTTTTGCCTAGTTTTCATTTAGTTTTCGTCGAGAAAAATAGGTCGTTGACGAAGACGAAAATTTTTCGTTAACGCAATTAACACTGCTCTCCAGGGGAACTGTTTCATTTTGCATTCGCACATGAGTCGGGATCTCGATAGGAACCGATGTGATGCAACCGTTTGTGACAGACATGTTACTTTTGCGCCCCAACAAAATAAAACAAAACCTGCAAAAAGTTGGAAGAGACGACAACGTCACTGTTTTCATGGTCTGCGTGACGGGATTATTAATCATGGATGATCGCATCGAGGCTGGAAGAGCACAGAAAGAGCAGGAGAAGAATAATCGAGCAGCAGGCGATACTTTGTTTTACGGAGGAAGAAAGGAGACCAGAGCACCACAGAAAAAGGAGACGATGTGGAAGTTTAACTTATGAAACATGCGGCTGTTTTATCCATGTTGTATCTGTAAACATTTAGGATGTTATTCTGTTGTTTACTGTTGTTTGTTTAATTCTGTTGTTTAGTGGTGACAAAATACTAAACACCTTCATCGTACTGGTTCCTATGGAACCACGAAAAGACCCTGCCTCAGAGTAGGAGCTAAAATGGTTCTAGGAACTGAGGGCCGTGGTCCACGCCAGATTTCCATTGTCATTGAAAGGGTTGGGTACAAGGTAACGATATGCTCTGCCCGGAAACCAAGTTGACTTAATTTTTGATTGGCTACAACTTTATTTGCCTGTAACTTTATTAAGAAAAATTACGACAACTGGCCTGCTACATGTGATGTTTGCTACCAAGGTTACCTGTACCTGTTAGGATCATGGGCTCCTCAGACAGTGAATGTATGTTTATCAGACAAGACAGCATTTAGAAAATAAACAAACTTGATGATGACAACGTTGTGGTTGCCTACTTCAGTGTTGCTACAGAATTATAAAAAAATCCATTTGTTCAAAAACCCCAACATGAATACATGCATGTTCAGGAATGCAAACAGACATACTAGCGCAACTCAACATCAGTGCAACACTGGTACATCAGCTGGGGGAGGGGGGAGGGAAGGCTGTTTGCTTGATACTTTGCTCTAATTGGAGAGAATGAATTACATAAAATAAGCTGTCTGTCTGATTAAACTGTTTTTGAACAAAGAAACAAAGCTGACAGACCATGAACAAAAACTTTGAGACTCACTGTTGACATTCACATGGCCTCATCAGTGCACAACAGATCATAGTATACCCCCAAAACCCCAGAAAAGTGGAATTTGTTGTCATGGCACCTTTAAGACAACAGCTGTAATGATGATATCAAGTTCCTGCTAACTCAGAATTCACAGAAGAATTATTTGCTGAAACTATTTTAGCAGTAACCGCTCATCCTGATGCAGCTTTGCACCAGTGATAACAGTTATAGTTTAATGATACACTAGTCTGTACAACAAAGTACACACTCTGTACATACTTTATATGTTTTAAGTTCTTTTACATTCCTAAATCAGAAAAAGAACCAAATGGAAAATCCACATGGGAACAAAGTACCTTCACTTTCATCTACTATTCTTCTCTGTTGAAGATGTTCTTATCAGCTGGGGTTGTATCTTTATAATGCAAACAGCATGTGGTTTTACACTGTCCTGTTGAAAAGGGAAGGAAGACATGTGGTCTTGAAGGAGGCTTGAGTTGCTCTGTAAACTTCATGTATTGTAGTGCATCAACACCGTTATCAGAGGAGTTTAAATAAGCTTTGGGGAGGGCACTGATCCAACTCTGTACCACCACGCAGCCTGGTTTTTAGACTTGCTGCTGAAAACAGTCTGGATGATCTCTGATCCAGAGCACACAGTGTCCATTTCCTCCCACAAAGATGTGGAATACCAGTCAGTCTGATCATGATACACATCTGGGAGGAATCATTATCACAGATGCCACTAATCACCTTCAGCTACAAAATCATTTCAAATAAGATCAAATAAAATGAACATCGCTGTCCTATCTTAATATTCTATAGCACTGTTGTTTACACAAGATGATCCTGCTTTGTACAACTTTGATTACATAACTTTGAGCCAAGTTTTATCACAAGTATCATCAGTATTTCTGCAGAATTCTTGGCCAGTTAACTTTCCTTATCTGGTGGTGAAATGGCATTTACATCCTCTGCAGATAAATGTTTTCACTGACAGCTGACTAACTGTAGATGATACTGTCTAGATCTTACATTACTATCAAGAACATGGCAGTGCTGATGCAGAACACAGTACATTATTCTGCATTTGCTTGGGGGGAGGGGCTGTTAGATTTCCTCCAGGTCAGTGATTTGGACCCATCCATCACTGAAACTGAAGACTGAGTTAAAAACTTAAATGAATAATGAAATATTCAGTTTTCATAAGTCACCTGTTGACAAAAACTTGAAGTACTTATCATTATTTTGTAATAATATATGTTTTAACATAAATAGTCAAAGATTAGCTGTAAAGTTTTATTGGATTTTATTTATTATCCTTATCATTATTATATGATCTGATAAATTTGCATTTTCCACACACCTGCAACCCAGTTTTATCAGATTTAATGGTTGCGTGTGACAGCAGTGTATGGGAGTGATTCCCGCACTATTTTCCCTGACACCCCTGCATGCAACTGCCACAAAGTGCAGCCCTTCCCGCCCTTTCCTGAAGTAATGCTTGGTTTTATGCTTTCTGTAGCTTGCTTCATGCCATAATGTGTTCTGTCTGACTCCCTTTCCTGTCCTTCGATAAAACTGTGATGTAACCAAACCATAATAATAATAATAATAATAATAATAATAATAAATTGTGCTCATCTCTGTGTGGAAATGACTTTAATTTTAATCACATTGGCTCTAAATAGTGCCAGATTGATACAAGTATCAATAATATCCATACCAACATTGGTATAGATAGCCTACTAGTGAAATTATAGATACTTCAATATAAGACTTGAAAATATTTTAAATCTTCATAAATATGGAGGATAAAGTGTTTTTTGATGGATCCAGTTCACTGACAAGGCCCCCATATTCCATAAACCAGCTTCTCTCACTAAAGTCAAATTCAGACTTTAAAACAGCTCCAGTGGTGACTTTGTTTCTGGACACATGATTATAAAATTCAAAATGTAATGCTTTAAACTATCACAAACCTCATAAGGAAATGTGGGTTTTGGTGGATTGGGTTCACCTTGGTGACAAAATATCTACATGCCAAAAATCAGCTTTTCTTGTAGAGATAGTGCCAAATTAGGATTTTTATAGTATGGATAATAATTTTGTTGTTTATGCATTAATGAGTAAAAAATAGAGTATAGATTCCACAGAACAATCTCTTTGAGTTGATTTTAAAATCGTAGTTTTGATCTTCCAGGCATTGCGTGGCCATGCCCCCCATATATTTTTGATTTGCTGTGTCCCTGTACCTCCATGCGCACCCTTCACTCTTTGTGCCAGAGTTGCTGAATGGTCCTATCGCCCCTAGACTCTGGAATGACCTCCCCCTGTCCCTCCATGTGGTTAACTGTGTGGAATCTTTTAAAAAGCAGCTGAAGACTTTTTTAAAAAATTATTATTCAGGAAAGCTTTTGATTGATTGGGTTTTATTATCTTTTTTTTTTTTTTTTTTTTTTTTAAGTATTTTACTTATGTGATAATGTTGTACCATTACCTCTCCTTTTATCTACAACACTTTGTGGTTTTTATCTGTGAAAAGTGCTTTATAAATAAATTATACTTACTTAGTTACTCTTTGCATAAATCTGTTACATAATTTGACAGCCCCATTAAAAAATATCAGTATCAATAACGGTATCAAAAATACACACTAAAAACTCCTGGGTTGTTATTGCTGACTCACTGCTGGGTTAAAAAGGGACCAACTAAATTCTGGGTTACTTCGACCCAGAATATTGGGTTATTTTTTTGACCCAACTTTCAGGCTGAATATTTGACTCAGAAGTTGGGTTAAGTTGATGACGATGTTGGGTTATTTTGACCCAGAAGTTGGGTCAACAACCCAAATGTCTGGGTTGAAATAACTCAGAAATTAGTTGGTCCCTTTTTAATCCTGGAACAGGACTTTTTACTGTGTACTAAACCTTTATTTACTTGATATCAGATCGATACCAAATCTTGCAGTATCGCTTCCCCTTAAGGGCATTTATTTGATTTTGGGCACTTTTGAGTTTTGTTTTCTCAAAAATAAAATGTAAATAAGATTTAATTTCACAATACCTTGTCATACCTACCTTACCTGTCATCCTTCTGTGAGTCAAAATCTAAATTTGTAGATATACATTAAGATTTTACCTTTTAAAAAATGTTCTTTTAGTTAGATGTACCATAGAAATGTCACCACAAGTGTGATGCTGACATGTGGTGGTAATGACATTTTACAGTTTTTACAGCTTTCACAGCACAGCTTACTGTGCTAAAATGGTAGCGTTAGCATAAATAATCTTTTAGCTAGATAGAGGTGAACAATGTTTTTATATGAATCTGAAGGTTTTGCACAAAAATCTTTAAATATCTATAAACTACAAGCTGTTTGGTAATGACACGTACTAAAAATATGATGCAACTTGTCAATATAAGTTAGGAAAAACTTGCTGTTCCAGTAATGAAAATATCTGTCTTCTTTCTGTCCAGCATGTGCTTGAGTGGCAGCACATGAGTAAATGAGGTCGTCATAGAGAAGTTTTTGTGAATTAATTTGTTTGCGACACACACACACATTGAACTGCTTAAGAAAAAAAATCTTGGCCACTCTTAGAATAAGTTATCTAAAAAAAAGATGTTTTTTTCTTGCTTGTAATAAGCAAAAAAAAAAAAGTCTGCCATGGAACAGGTGAAATTTTCTTGATCAGATTTCTTGAAATAAGATGCATTTGTCTTAAAACAAGTTTCTTCATCTCACTGAAATGTTTCTCTTTAGGTGATTTTGTCTTAGTTTGAGTGTGATGAGATATTCTGACAAGAAATTAGAAAAATATACTGTACTTGGTATAATTTGAGTTTTTGCACTGTATTGGTGAAATTGAAGAGGTTCATGCAGATAATGCCTTAGGTTGTTTTCACACAGGACCCATTTAGGTCGTCCTAACAGGGTTTTAGTACTGAACACGGCGCGACTGGTGTGAACACGCCACTCGCGCTCGAAGTCGACCTAACTCGCCCGCTCTCGGACCGAGGTGGTTTCAGAGCGGCTTGCGTCGACTTTAAATGCGGCGTCAACCTTAAATGTGGCAACTTTAGCTCGGCCTAAATCCCATGCTGCACCTTTTTTAACTGAACAGGTATCTGTAGGCAGCTTTACTGTTGGGATATCCTTCTTATTGACAGTTTTATAGTACAAATTACAGTTACGGCCTAACTGTAACGTTTAGTATCATCTTGAGTCTGCTAGCTACTAATGTATTTCTAATGTTAGGATGAACAGGGAGTTCACAAATGCTGGACAAATTACCAACAAGGGCTAGCAGGCGAGACGTTAATGCTCATATTTACAACTCACGGTACCTGGCTGTTTGCCGATAATATCTGCGTATGGTCCGGACTTCTTGTTTCAATACACTCAATCTACACCTTGCTCTGGTTTGTCTGGAAAATCCACCGCCTACAGTGCACGATGACATTGTTATCCACACACAAACATGTCTCATCTTCGACATACCATCATTCACGTGTGTTTTGTTTAAAACACAGCCACGCTGTACAGCTGGGACGCATCTACTTACATCTGGTTGTCATGGATACACAACGCTCCAGTCTGTAGAGCGACTGCTGGGTGCTGTGATTAAAAAGCAGATGTGAAACGGAGCCGAATCAGTTCAAATTGAAACATTTCACTGCTGCAGCAGCGCCTGGATCGACCCAAACATGTGTGAAAACGACCTTAGAGGCCATTTCATTCTGCCCCCTTCACGTCTGTTATGGATATACGCGGATCTATGACTAATCTAAATACAGTAGCGTCCAAAGGAGTCAGTGTGATGCAGAAATGTTAACGTTGAGTAAATGCGCGTACAGATTCCTAGAAAAAATGTCCAGGTTGAAAGAAATAAAAGTTTTTTTTAATAACCCTTGGCCACCCTGATATTTTCTCTGGCCACCCCTGGGAAAAAATCTCTGTGGGGGCCCCTGAATCAAATAAACACCCTTAAACAGTCAAAGCTTTGGGAAACCCTCTTGTGCTCTTTGGGGACCCCTTGGGGACGTTGGGCACCACTGGTCTATCGTCTTATAGAGGCTACTTTTACTTTATCTTTTACACAATGGTGGCCATTTATCCTCCAGTAAAGATACATCTCTGTACTCTTCATACACGCAGAAACGCGGGTTTTTGGGGGTGAAGTTGTGTCTTTAAAGGGTTAAACAGGAGGAGGCGCAGCAGCGGTCGGCTGGTCTGGGTGGAGTGAAGTTTAGACATATACTATAACTAATTAGCCTGCTGGTGAACACTATGGAAGAGTGAAAACCGTCGCGAGACTGTAGAAGAGCGGATAAACAGGGAGATAACGTGAGGACACCCCGAAGCTGAGATGAGTGATGTGAGTGAAGAGGCGCTGCTGGATTATTTCTCCTCGGCCGGAGGGAATTCCGGCAAAGTCAGAAATGCTGATTTACTCAAGACATTTAAGCCTTTTATTGGCCACAGTGACTTGCAGTTACGCGGTAAGTAAAGTGGATTTAAATGAGCTTAATGAAAATATTAGTCGGAAAACGTGGAAATGAGTATAATATGGTCGCGTGGCGCTCTGTGGTCCGAGCGGGGATGAAGATACCGAACTGTCCGCGTGCTGCTGTGCTTGGATTTAGAGGAATATTGATATTTTTTTCATAAAATGCAGCAGACGGGACTGATCTAACCGAAGGCGTGGACGTCCTTTCATTGTTTTCTGATGTAAAGCTGACATCTGGTTCGCATTAAACTCCCTCCAAAGACCTAAAGGAGGAATTGTGTCATTTCCTCCCGCGAGCCTGTTGTAACTAACCAGCCATCACCCAGACATGTCACCACCGGTGTCACATGAAGCCCCCGCAGCTCTGACAGGCTCAGCAAACACAGAATAATAATATTAATGAGTCCAGGACCATCTTTCTGCTCGTGTCCACCCACCAACAGGATTATGCAATCATGTCCTGAACCTCTGCAACTCTGCACTTCTCATATCTGGCTTCAACTCAAACTGGGAGTGATGTTGTGTAACTGTTTGTATTATTTTCCCAAACTAAAACAGTTTCAGGAGTAGTTGTTTTTCCTTCACTGTGTGTTTTTAGATTATTTATTTCATTTAACCAAGAAAAAAGTCCCAGTGAGATTAAAAACCCCCTTTTCAAGGGAGTCCTGGCCAAGTTACAAGACAGTTATAGATTGTACGATAAAAATGATTAAAAACAGTTACAATTTAAAGAGGTTGTTTTGAGTGCTCTCAATCTAGACTTGAAGGCATTGAAAGAACACGCTCAAGTTCCAAACTGCATGTAGCTTGAACATGTGTGTATATGAAATTACTGTAATTCTGCATGGACTAACTGTGTGTGAAGTAAGAACCCTCTGAGCTTTAAAGCTGCAGAACTGACTCTGAGAGCTCTGTTTGGAGCAAGAAGCACCGTAGACATAAAGCTCAGTGATCCCCAGCCTGGGACTTCAAGCCCCGCTGTCCTGCTGGTCTTTGGACATTTGATTAGAGATGCACGATCCAGTTTTTTCAGATCCAAGTCCGATTCGATTCCAGGGCTGAGTATATTGGCCAATACCTGATACTGATCCGATACTACTGTTGAATTAATGAACTGTATACCTTGCCATGTGAGTGAAGGCATCAAGCTTGACATAAAAATCTAGCCTTGTTTTTGTTGATAAAACAAGTTAACACAGATACTTAAAGGTTGAATATGGAACATTTTTAATGAAAGCTATATTTTTGAAAAAATAATACCCCCAGGAGTTGTTTTAAAAGTACATTTCCTAAAAATATATATATTTAGCCTGAAAATATATAGAAAAATACATTTTAAACAATGGCGTTATGCCTAAATCTATAAGCTAATACATGCCACCATTGCAGGGTGCCAAATACGATCTCTGTGTGGCAACAGTATGTTGGACACAGTGAAGGCTGGCACAAGGGGAAACAGTGGAAACGGCAAGTCAAGCAGCTGCTTTGGAGCCCTGGAGATATCGTTATCCGTCTCAGAAGAGGAGTGACATGACAAAAGCAAACACTGGAGTAACCTTAGCTGAAGCTACATTAGATGGACCCACATAAACATTTTCTACGGCATCAAAGCACGGAAATGGCGACTTTCCTCCTGGATCGATAAGCTAACTTGTTTGCTAACGTGGCTAACATTAGCTGTCAGTTCTAAACTCCTCTGTAACACTTGTTGGACATGCTGCAGGCTGTTGGTCACTTGCCGTATCGGCTGCGAGTCTGGCAACCAAATGGCTGGTGTTGTTTTTCTGCTGTTGCAAGTCCAACCTAGATACACGTGATGTCTGTGTTCCATATTCAACCTTTAAATGTATTAACAAATAACGAAGTGTACATTTCTTATGATATTGATAAAACCAGAAATGACTGGATCGGAATGTTGGATCGGCCTCATTCATCCAATATCCGATCCAGCTAATTTGTTAATATCGACGCCGATATTCTATCCAGATATCAGATTGATGGATGTTTAACAAGCTGCACAAGTCTGCGAGAGAGCCATTACTCTGAGTCAGGCGTGCAGCAGCAGGGGAACATGAAGTCTGCAGGACCGCGGTGTTGGGATCCCTGTTATAACTTAGTAGTATCACATGAAGATTGTACACGTATGCAGTGATGACGTAGTTACCTGTAGTACAGTCACCGCTGGACCTGAGGCCTCTTGATACACTCACAGATGAATATACACTGCCTGGCCTTAAAAAAAAGTCGCCACCAAAAAAAAGGTCGTACACTAATATCTGGTTGGAGCCTTTAGCTTTGACTACGGCAGCATTCTCAGTGGCATCGTTTCCAGAAGCTTCTGCAATGTCAGCAGGTTTATTTCCATCCAGTGTTGCATTAAAGGGCGGAAATCCCACTTTTTCACGTTAAAACGTGTATTGGAACAGGACCTCAGTTAAAACGTGCCAGAAACTCCAGAGAGTGAAAGTGACTTCGTCTTTGAGTGCGGGCTCTCTCTTCTCACCAGAATCGTCCACAAGAGCGCGCTCTCCACAGAACGCCATTTTATTTATTTTTCTCTGAATGACGTGATCTACAGAGGCTGCTAGCTGCTAAGCTAGACTCTTTAGCACCACCTGAAATTAGCTGATTACCTGCCGCAGAGTAGCATTTAATGACCTGCTTTGTCAGAGAGGAGGACGACAATGATGAGGATGGAAAAAAAATCTGCGGTGCTGAGCTGCTTCGGCAGTTTTTAGTACTGTAACAGGAGGGACAGCTTTACCAGGCAGCAGTGGATTATATTTATCAGTGGGGATGTGCAGTCGGTTAGTGTTGCTGCTTGTCTAACTTATTATCTTTTGTGTAAGAGACCAGTAAACAATGGTAGACGAACGGTGACAAGCTGCTAATGTAGCTACAAAAGCTAACACTGTTTGGTTAACTTCACGTCAGAGTCAGACGTCCGCTCCTTTTATTCATCAGTGTCCAGCCCTTTTACTCCGGATCCTCTCCATCAACCGCACCGTTACGTTTTTATCACGTTTTTCTCTGCTGGGACATCATTTCCTTCACCTGCTCTGTCCTGATAAAACTTTGTTTTGACTTTGACGTTTGCCTCGTGAACGCGCTTACCGACGGGTCTAATTCTCGCACGTATTCTCGCGACAAACAAATGTTGGAGATTAAAAGAGGTTAAAATGAGCTCATTAAATTTTCCTCCCACCCATCGATAATTAAGAATTCATTTGAAGATAATTTTAAAAGGATTATGTATGTAAAACACGAGGTTATGACACCTTTAATATTCCTTTAAAAACCTAGACCTGAACCTGGACCTGAACCAGTCTTTCACAATCTGAGTCTGATGAATTCTTGCATTGTCATCTTGGAATATGTCCGTGCCATCAGGAAGAAACATCAATGATGGAATAACCTGGTCATTCAGTATATTAGTATCCCTATTACATGCAGGGAGACGCTGAGCGACCAAGGAGGACCCCCCTCCCACAGGCTTGTACAGCAGCACTAGGCATGATGCTGCATCACTTCATCTGTATTTCCGGCCACATTTCTTCCTGGAAGACGATGGTCCACTATCCTTCCAGTTTTTCATAATGCGTTGGACATTTCTAAACCCAGTTTTAGTAGTTTCTGCATCTCCTTAGATGTTTTCTCTGCTTGATGCTGCCAGTGATCTGACCCTTCTCAGACAGACTAACATCTTTTCCACGACCACGGATGTGTCTCTCTACATGCTTGTTTAGGAAATGAGAAGCAACTCATTGCACCAGTTGGGGTTAAATAACTTGTTGCAGCTGAAAGATAATCGCCCATGCAGTAATTATCTGCAGGAGGCTCCGACCTGTTTGCTTAGTTAAATCCAGGTGAGGACTTTTCTTGGCCAGGCAGTGTATGTTTGTCTAAAATAATTTTGTCTACTGATGGCCACCGTACATTCATAGATGTGCTTTTGAAGTAATTGTCTTGCTCACCTTTTGATTAAGTTCATTTCATTGTTTATTTTAAACAGAATTTTACATATAAATACAAAAGAATCAGCATGTTGTAGGTAAACTGCTGTTGTGGATGTCAGTTATTCTTATGCACTATTCTTTAATCATCTTTTAAAGCTGCACTACTGAACTTTACCAGCTTTTGCACGTTGGCACCCCTAACAAAGGCTAATTTGACATCTGCAATGCTCTCTCTGTCTTTCTTTTCCTCGCTTCCTCTAATAATGTCTTCTACGTTTCTTTGCTGATTCAGCCATGGTGGATGTTCAACAAACAGTGTGTTAATATCCTGTTGCTGTTTTGTGACATTTAGCAAAATTCAAGTGTCACGTGATGCATATGGGGCTGGAAAAAAGCCTTATGAAGTCTGGTTTCTTAGCTTTGGGATACTGTTGGACAACAATGTGTGTAATAAATGCCAGTATTTATCAAAAACGAGTCAAAAGCACAAAGTTTAAAGGCGAGAAACGTAAGTAACGTTGCTCTGCATACAGTTGTGCTTAAAAGTTTACATATCCTCCCATTAGAGACAGAAAAAAATTATCTCCTAGTGAAATAAGTTGAAATTGATAATAGATAAATAAATAAATAAATAAATAAAAAAAATTCTATGAAAATTATGACATTGATTTCGAATTGTGGTTCAACAGAAATATTTAAGAACAAATAAACAAAAAATAGAACAAGTAAACAAGCATAATGAGGCCCCTGAGCTAAAATTTTGTTACACAACACTTTGAGGCGATCAATGTAATCAGGTGTTTTCTGTAACGCCCAATCAAACATCTGCACCTGCTCATGAGCAAGGTGCTCTAATTTGTCTGGGACAGTTTGTTTGTTTTTAAAAATTTTTTTAGGGATGCATGATATTGGAATTTTGGCCGATTTACGATATGCCGATATTTTGAAACTCATGTGGCCGATAAACGATATCAATCCTGATATTAAAGCTGAAAAAATTAGCTGTCATTGCAAATAGCAGATTTTTTATCAGTTTTCGAGACTTTGAAAAATAAGGGTGTGAAAAAAATTTTCAATACACTGAAATATCGCAATATTTTCATATGCCAATGTCAAAATGGTATTTAAAAATGTGGTATTGATCTATTTTACCTACAAATCTCGTGAGATTTCACGAATTCTCGCGAGATTTCACAACAAAACGATAACGTATCATGAGATTTTGTTAGTAAAATAGATTGATACAGCGTTTTTAAATGTCAGTATGATATCAGCATATGAAAATATCGCAAAACTTTTGTGAATTCTCACGAGGTTTCGTAACAGAACAATGAAATATTGTGAGATTTTGTTTGTAAAATAGATTGAAATGATGTTTTTAAATGTCAATATGATATCAGCATATGAAAATATTGCAATATTTCAGCGTATAGATATTTTTTTCCCCACCCCTAGTCTTTAGAAGTTTTAATGTCTGTAAAAAAGAAGTTTTTGAACAAGAATTTTTTTGTCTTTTTTTAAGACCTTAGAAACAGCTGATCGGTTAAATATCGGTTAAATATCGGGGGGAGGCCGATGTCCGATACTCAATTTTAAGGCCGATATAGGCCGATACCGATAGGGGGCCGATTATATCGTGCATCCTTTTTTAAAAATTGTTTTTTTAAACAATAATCCAAAATCAATGATTTAGTTTGCCAAATTATAATTTAGTAAATTTTTTATTTATTATCACTTTTTTCAGTTTCTTGTTGTTTTAATTATTATTGTGAAATTAGCTTTTTCTTTAATGAGACAGGATGTAAGCTTTCAAGCACAACTGTACATGCCACAAGTATTTACATTAAGCTGAAACCTGATTTTTTTTTTCTTCAGATTACCTGCTAAATGTAAACGCATGAGCACAGTGGAAGTATCTTTACATGCATCAGTCTGTTGAACTAACTGATCATATGGGAGTATTAGCTTAGCAGATTAGTATTACTTTTAATTTTGTGCTGTAATCCTGTTCTTTTAAACGTGCCTTAAATGATTTTTCTGCAGCAGTTCAGTGAAGTGCAAATGATAAATATGTTCCATCGAACCCCCCATAGAGAACAACATCTATAGCAGATTTAAGAACAAAGTAATTACTGTTTAATGACAGTTTTATTGGAGTAAGTGTAAGTGAGGGGATGCTGCTGTGCTTTTACCTTTGGCAGCGGCTGAAATGCAAACATGGTTTGTTTCAACCTCCTGAAATGATTATCCAAAGTGACCTTGTATGGGCAGCATGTACGGTCCAGATGCCATGTCAGCAGTCCAGTTGTTGACAGAGGTTTAGAGAGCTGCCTTGATGCTCTGCCATCTGACATGGCTGTCCAATTAGAAAAGTGCTTCCCACACATTTGAAGTCTGTGGTAGCATGTGGCTGCGGCTTGTCGCGGCGTAATTGTGATGATAGCGTTTTAATTATAATTAAGTCCACATGCATGACTAGATGTAGACCTCTAATGGGGAGGGGGGCTTTTTCATCACATCACAGAAGTGGGACATGGCTGGGACGTGTGTGGCTGTGTTGGTGTGACTTGCTGGTTTGTGCAGATTTTTGGCTAATGAATAACTAGCGTGTATGCTGTTACTCGCTGTGTCAGGCAAGGAGACAGATGTAAGTGGCTGTTTCCTTTGGATTTCCTGTTGTTCTCAGGGTGAGCTCTGCAGCCGTGTCACCACAAGCATTCTTTCCGCGCACATCAGGAAAAGGAAACGCTTCATTTGTATAGAGCTGAACACCCTGGTACATCACAGGCATGAATGGAATACCTGCGCCTGGAAAATGTGTCGGCGTTCCAGCTTCCTGATAACTGAAGTCTGCTCTTTATCACACATTCTGTACGAGTCTGAATATCTGTGCAAAGGTGTAAACAACCAGCTGGTGGTTTTCATGGGAGGTCTTTAAGTACTTCTGCTTTTTTTTTCCTTTGGGGATGTGCAGAAGATCTGTTTGGAGATTTGCTCTAGTTAGAGGGGAAATACTTCCTCTGTTTACATTTAAGACTTCACAAAGTGTTTTTGCATTTAGAACTGAGTGTAGTTTAGTTAGTCATGCACACAGGCTGCACTTTATTTATCATATAGACACAATATATATATATATATATATATAATACACATATATATATATATATATATATATATATATACACACACACACACATATGTAATCGTCCTCAAAAGTATTCATACCCTCCAATTAAAGAAAAGGCTAAATTCACAATAGTAATTCAAATAACAAGAGAGTAAAGAAACTAATAATAAATACAAATTTACAAAATTATATTTTAGTGAAAAAAAATATTGCTTTTGAATTGTGGTTGAAAATAATAATTATATAAAAATAACAAATAAATAAAACTGTCCCCAACACATTATATCACCTTTCCCATACAGTGGAAAAGTGCTGTGCACTTTGTTTCAAGTATTCTCTTCCCTCTAGTCAGGTCCAGCAATATTATGTGAGATGCAGTTATGTTTAAGCATTCAATCAAATAAAATGAAATAAAATGAATGAATTCAAAATTTTAAGAGGAGCCTTATATTCATAAAGCTCCTCTTGGGAAATTAAATCTGGTCAACACAACATTCTGCTGCTACAATGTTGGACAGTACAAGTTAAGGAAAACAGAAGAAAAGAAATAAAGTGCTGTGGTATAGTTTATTTATGGCTCAAATAAGAAATAAAAGCTGTGACCTGGATTTAGATAGGAGCCTCCTTTTAAACAGGTACTGCATGGATGATTATCTTTTAGCTGTAAAAAGTTATTTTGTCCCATCTGATGGAAACAGTTGCTTCTCATTTTCCTAAAAAGCTATGTTGAAAGACATCCTGTGTTAATGGAAAAGATGTTGGTCTGTTTCAGAAGGGTCAGATTGTTGGCATCAAGCAGAGAAAACATGTAAGGAGATGCAGAAACTACTAAAACTGGGTTAAGACCTGTCCAATGCATCATTTAAACTGGATAGATGTGGGGAACTTCGTCTTTCAGGAAGAAATGTGGTCAGAAAACACTGCTTTTAGATCAATATCTGCTATCACATAAACGTTTTCGCAAAATTAAATGAAAGAAAAACAACAGTAGAACTCAGGGCTGTGTTTAATAGTGAAAGTAAGAACATTTCCACATGAGCAAAGTGAAGAGAACTCAAGGAACAGCTGTAAAGCCGGAAGAAAACCTCTAATCAGTGATAATAACCAGAAAAAAGGCTTCAGTTTGGGAGCGTAAAGATTCTGGAGCAATGGAAGAAGGTCTTGTGGTCTGATAAGTCCAGATCTGTTCCAGAGTGATGGGAGCATCGGGGTAATAGGAGAGGAGGATGAAGTGAAGCAGCCATCATGGCTAGTTTCTGTACAAGATCAATACAAGATCGTGGTGAAAAAGCAATGCAGCGCTGGACAGAAATACATTTGGTGACATTGCAGAAGCTTACGGAAACAATGCCACAACAATGCTACTGGAATCAAAGTAGAGATGGACTGATCCATACCCGGAATGGATATCGGCTCTAATAAGCTGGATCCGATGAATGAGGCCGATCCAGCAATCTGATCCAGTCATTTCTCTCTCTCTTTTTTAAAATCAATTTCATACACAGTGTTATTTCCCAGCTCAGCTAGAGGTGTAGAAATGTAACAAATGAAAACTGGCTTCAGGATGTGAAGGTGGAGTAAAAATGTTTTATTGTTCTGGAGGCAAATTAAAGGCATAAACCCTGGAACTGAAAAAGAAGGAGATGGGGCCGTAACACACATCAATACAGTTACAGCCATCTGGTTACTTCAGTTCTGTGTTTGCAGTGCTGGTTACGTCATCACACAGAGCAGAGAAGTGTTATATATTTCTTTTTGCTACTAATGCACACTTTATTTGTTAATAATTTTAAGTACATTTATATCTGAGTTAATTTTTCCCCTTTTTTTTTAACAAAGCTAAATGTTTATGTCAAGCCTGATGCCTTCACTCACATGTCAAGGTATGCGGTTCATTCATTCAACAGTTGCATCAGATTGGAATCTGGTATCGCCAAGGTATCGCATGAGATTGGATTGGAAAAAACTGGAATCGCAAAAAACATGATGTGCAATAACCTGCATTAAAGTACTGAAAGATACCAAAACATCATCATCATCATCACTCACAGTTGCAGCATCATCATGACATCTAATAGGCTACCACCATTGTCTGATACAGAAGCTAGAATCTGGCTGCTTTCACATCATTTCATTGCTTAAAACTCTCAGAAGTGAAAACAAATTGCATGTTTTTTTTTTTTTTTATCTGTACAGTGGTATCATAATAGTAAAAAAAGTAGCAAATCCAATATATTTTTCTGGCTGGTATCGAAGTATCGACTCGAAGGTATCGATATTCCCATCCAAGTCCAACTGATTCTGGCAGCTTGGAAGCAAATTATGAAGAAAAGATGAAGGGCGGAAGACTTTGGAACCAACAGCTTTTCCAGCAGAAGCTTACAAACACACATCTACTATTGCAGCTGCCCTTGCAACCACAGATTTTCATTCTCTCATGTTTCATATCTCTTTCCTCAGCATTGCTTGTTTGCTCTTTTTTTTTTTTTTCCTTATTTGACCTTTTTGGTATTTGAACTATTGAAGTATCATTGCATGATTAAACAGTCTTTATTTAGTTTCCAGTTTTTCACCTCAAATATTTTCCCTTGCAGCTAAATACAGAGAGGAATTCAAGCTCATCATCGACCGCATTGCTTTGGTGAAGTCAGAGGATGTAAGTGAACTTCTGAAATACTTTTACCTTTTGTGGGAAAAGCTGTGGTCACGTGGGCTTTCTGGTCTTATCTGCACACTGAGGCACGAGCAGGTGAATAAGTCACCGCTGTCCATGCCTCATGTAAACTGTTTTGACTGAACGAGGAGTGGTTTAAACAGAACTTCTTGTACCCACTGGTTCCCCCCAGAGACTGCAGCTGCAGCTTTAATGTTTTCAGGAATCTATTTTTAGTTGGGAAATATTTTCACAAATTGAGGAGATTTTGAAAGATTGAAAACTCAAACTGGGTTGACTTATTATGTAATGATACTTGGAGCACTTTTTGTGCTTTAACAACTTTCCCCCCCTTGTGAAGCCACATTCTGTCATTTCTTTCTTCATCTCTGATTTCATTCATTTCAGAAAACTAGATTTAACACGTTTCAACTCTGAAATACAGAACCAGTGTGGCTGTGTTGCCTGTTGAAGCATCAGACACACACAGATGCAAGGTTAAAACCACTTGTTTTACATTTGAAAGTACATGCTGCCTCTTAACCTTTAGATAATGAAACTAAATACCATGAGACCACATCCAAATGTCTTCTGCAGGTGGCATCACTAATAGGGGTCTAACAATACATCAATCTATCCTAAATCGATCCAAAAGCAGCTAATCTCCACTGCCAGCTGTCTTGGTTATGATCTGTGGGTGAAATTGTGGTTTTTGTCCTCATCCTGACGGCCATGTTGTTTTTATCTGGCTGTCACAGGGTGAGAAGTATCTCATCTTAAAGAAGAAGTACAGACACTTGTTGCATGAAAGAGATGACAAACATCAGAGGACAGATGGAGACCAGCCCAGACATCCGAACCCGCCTGGATCCACGGCCGCGGCGCGGTGGGAGGCCGCGAACACCCAGACTTCTTCCGGCCAGAAAGAACAGCAAGATGAGGCCATGGCGTGTGGAGATCCTGATGCAGAGGTGACTTTAAGATCTAATATTCTCTTAACAAACAAGAACTGTTGACAGTTTGGCAGGATGCAGCTGAAACTGCTGAATCCGCCGTCGCCTCAGAACACAGTGTAATTTTCATGCAAGTCTCGCATTTATTTATACACAGAGCCCTTTCTGTTGGTGCACTCTGCCTCTCTAGCATGTGTCAGCAGTTACTGAATGGATGTTGACACAGAGAACCAGTGTATAAGAAATAAAAAGCTGTTTTGCTGCGGTGAATAGAAGTCAGCCACCATGAAGAGACAAAAAGAGACAAAAGGTCAAAGGGTTTATGTCTTTACATGAAGAGCAGAGCTGTTTAAAGTGCTTGTTTAATGCATGGTAATCCTCTAAAAGTACTTTTATATTGTTCATGCAATAAACTTTAGCACGTAATCATAGAATAGGGTGATTTAATGCATGGTATGCTGCTGGTTGAGCGTCGTCACACGTAATTATTCCACCCAGCAGTGAAGGGAACATTATCTGTCCTTGCCCAGATGGTGATGGGTGGAAAACAGCAAATAAAGTGTTAATGTTGGCTGTTAACACAGCTGACTGTCATCACACCGTAGCATCACAACACACTGAGTTAACAGCAGTCATGCTTATGTAGGAGGATGAGCTGGACAGAGATTCTGGATCAAAGTAGGGAAGTATGATATTGGCTTTTTCACCGATATCCGATGTACCGATATTGTCCAACTGTTAGTCTCTGATATAAACCAGCACCAATCTATGCAGACAACTGTGAGGTTGAATCTCCTTTATTTTAAGAAATACAACTATATTCTGCTCTGAGAGCAAAGATCCCAAAATATCCTTAACTCAGCCAGAGGAGTTCATTTTGGACATCTGGCTGCCAGATATCAGATACTAGCAGGTATTAGCCAACATGTGGCTAAATCTAATGTTTCTGACAACTTGGTAACTTAACCAACAACTTAAAACCAGACATATTATCAGCAGCTTCAAAGCAAGTCAGTCTGTAGCAGCAGCAGCTGCACCGTAGTCACATGACTCTGAAATGAATGCTGGGATATGAAGTTCTTCCAGGATAACAGGGACTTTTATACATGCTGGACCGCTGATAATGGAAGAAGTTCTCAAGAGATTTCTTTAGTAAAAAAAATTGACACAGTGCTTTTTAATAGCAATACGAGATCGCTACACAAAATATCACAATATATTGGTATTTTACATGTACCATGTCATGTACCAGCCTGAGGCAGAACAGAGTTCCTGTGCTGTGGAAAACATCCTGTCTTGTTCCTGTCCCTAAAAAACCACAACTAGCTGAACCAAATGGCTACAGACCAGTTGCTCTGACATCTCACATCATGAAAGTCCTGGAGAGACTCTTACTGGCTCACCTCAACAAGCAAGTCAACACCTTTCAGGACCCATTACAGTTCACATATCGTAATGGGCTTGGGGTTGAAGATGCCATCATCTTCCTGCTTCCGAGAGCCCACTCTCATCTGGACCAGTCAGGCAGCACTTTGAGGGTCATGTTCTTTGATTTTTCAAGTGCATTTAATACTATTCAGCTGCTTTACTATGTCAGAAGCTCCATAACTTTCAGGTGAATCCCTCCACAACCACCTGGATTTACGACTACCTAACAAACAGACCACAGTTTGTGAGACTGAAAGGTTGTGTGCCTGAGATGGTGGTCAGCAGCACTGGAGCACCACAAGGGACTGTACTCTCACCATTCCTCTTTACACTGTACACCTCAGACTTCCAGTACAACTCTGAGTCCTGTCATCTGCAGAAATATTCTGATGACTCTGCAGTTGTGGGGTGTATTAGTGATGGACACGAAGCTGAGTACAGGGAACTTGTCAATCAGTTTGTGAAATGGTGCAGTAACAATCAGCTCATCTTAAATACCAGCAAGACTAAAGAGATGATTGTTGACTTCAGGAGGAGCAAGAATAAGCAGCATAGTCCTGTCTACATCCTGGAAGAGGAGGTGGAGGTGGTAGAGAACTACAAATACCTGGAGTTCAGCTGGACAACAGACTCGACTGGAAACGCAACAGTGACTACATCTACAAGAAAGGTCAGAGCAGACTCTACTTCTTGAGGAAGCTGAGATCATTCAACGTCTGCACCAAGATGTTGCAGATCTTCTACAAGTCTGTTGTGGAAAGTGCAATTAGCTTTGCAGCATCTGCTGGGGAAGCAGCATCAGAACCAGAGACTTGAAGAAACTAAACAAGCTGATCAAAAAAAGCTGGTTCTGTGCTGGGGAGAACTCTGGAGCCGCTGGAGCTGATCGTTCAAAAAAGAATGCTGCACAAGCTGATGAAGATGATGGAGGATTCTTCCTCCTCTCCACAACACGGTGAAGAATCAACAGAGTGTGTTCAGTGGGAGGCTGCGTCAGGTTCACTGTAGAACAGAGAGATACAGAAATTCATTCCTACCAGCAGCATCACCCTGAAGAACAAGACTGACTGATTATTGTTATGTTATTATTCATATAAATGTTATATTGCTAAAGACAAAAAAAGAAGAAAAAAAAAAGAAAAGGGAAAAAAAGGAGTGAGCTTTTTACAATGCTGAATTTCCCTTCTGGGATAAATAAAGTATTTTTTATTTCATTTCATTTTCTCATACCCCCTAATCATTACCGAGATATATCCTGCGACTTTAAAAGACTTTAAAAGACTTTAAAAAGTCTTTAATAGGGGTGTAACGATTTGGTTAACAACGATATGATTCATATCACGATTTATGGTTTCTGATTTGATTTCAAGTCACTGAATCGAATTGGATCACATTGTTTTAAATGAACCAATATCGTCCATGAATCGAATCAGAAACCATGAATTTTGATATGAAACAAATCGTTGTTATACTGAATCATTACACCTCTAGTCTTAAACGTCTTAAATTTACAAGTCTGCATTTAAACCTGCATTCACCTTCAAAAATCCTGAAATTTGACAGTTGTGGTATTAAATTTCAAATAGTTAGTCATAAATTGTCTCACACTCCAACATATTTCTGTCACTTAGAAAAATGACAGCGAAATAAAACATCAAACACAAAAGTAACAGATCCACGTGTTCCCCCACACCAATAACTCTTGACAGAGCGTTTGTATTAGCCAATCAGCAAACGATCAGGGCGGGTCTTTGAACAGTCGTCACCTCTCAGCCTGAGGTTTGCGTGAACATCTTGTTTACCTTTTGGAGGAAAATTTCAAACCGAGTACCAATGATAGACGTAGGTAATGATGGCCAAAAGTTGTTGTTCAATCTATCTTTTTTTTTTACAAATGTTGAGGTATCTGCGTTTTTGCTGGTGTGGCCGTGAAATAGGCATAAAATTCTAATCCAAGTGGTCATAAAAAGGTCTTAAAAAGTCTCAAATTTAACTTGTTAAAACATGTAGCAACCCTGCATTGTTTTTCTAAGGAGTTGCTCTTGCAACACACCCTGGTGTTTACAGAGTAGGATGCACAAAAGGCAGGACATAATGCATCAGGTATACAAAGAGAAATGGAGAGTTTTGATTACAACATGAGGCTACAAACATAACCATGCCTCAGACTCTTTTTATGTTTACCACATTTATCTGTGCATCCTATCAGGAAAGATTATAGAAGGAAAAATGAGTTATCAGCATGTGTTTGCTGTAAAATGCTCAGGTCGAGTCGAAACGGCATGAATGATGCCTCTCTGCTTTTTAGCGTGTGACATGGGTTTGAAGCTCTACTTTCCAAAATGCATCAATGCTTATTTGTGTGTGTGTGTCAGAATAATTTGAATGTATTTTCATTGTTTCCCAGTCTCATTCTTAAAGATGCTTGGATAAAGGTGCAATGTGGAAAACCTGTAAGGGAATGAAAATATTCTGACTCCCAGTTCCAGTGGTTCCTCCTTTCACCCACCAGGTGGTGCCAAGTAAATTACCTGGATCTGTAACCAAGCAAGCTGCTTCCAAGAAGGACAAACTGGGGGAGAAACTGCATTTAAATGAAGCTGCCTGTTGTTATGCTAAGTAGTAACGTGTAGGACCTCATTAGAAAGATAATAACCATTTGTGCCCATTGAGGAGATGAGTAATTCACCCCAGAAACAGAGACATGTCTCCCCTTGATGACCTGTGCAGTGGATAGATGAAATATGTTGGATTTTGTTTATCTAACACTTAAACTGGATTAATCCTGTTTATTTAGGATATCAGTCTCTACAAAGAAGTTCATGTTTAGGACACAATGTTCAGCGGTGACAAATATTTGATTTTAAGCTACCTGGCAGGTTCACTGTGGTGTCACACGCTGTTTTATTCGCCCTCCTGAGCCTGTTTGATGTGCTTCATGGAAGGTGTCATGCATATCGTACCTCTGCACACACTCAGTGGAGGTGATGACCTCTGGAGACCAGAATCCCTGTTGTTAGAAGAAGAAGCTGCAAGAAGATCATCATATTCCAACTTTGGACATAACACAGATGTATTCAGGTCATTTTTGATGAAGTGGCAAAGAAAAGACACTAGTTGGTGTGAGGCGGACAATCATAGTTATCACTACCTGCAGTATCACCTTTAACTGTAGTTAAAGTCAGAAATAGATACTGGACTCTTGGGTCTCTGGAAACCTTGAATAACAGCTTTGGGCTTTTCAAAGTCAAAACCAAAACATTTCCATATTTTAAAGAATGCTTTACTGTAAATGAATTTGAAAAAAGAGTCAATTGGTATCACAAACACAAAATACTTTATGGGTCACAGGAAAGAAAGGCTTTAAATGTTACTTGTATTGCATAGTAAACACACAGAGACCAATATAATATCCGAATTCAGCTGGTTTTGTACAGTAGCTGCTGAACTCTACAGACTGGGGCTTGGCTCCGTTTTTAAGGCTAACAAAGGGTTGCCCAGCAAGCCGCCAAACCCCACCGCTCTGTCTCACCCCATGTCTGCCTATATTTCACATGCTAGTTAGCCACATATGTATCGTTGGCTCTACTGAACACATGCATACATATTTTGCCATCTTTTGTCATTATAAAAAAAGTGTTGCATGGCAATATTCACAGGTTTTCAGAGCAAAAAAAGAAGACCATGAAAGGAAACAACAATTAAACAGTTGAAATAAAGCAAATAAATATGAGATGAATTAAAAATAAGCAATAATAAAAGCAAGTTTTAAATAATGAATGATAGCATAGATTGTGTTAAGACCATAAAATGTAGAGATGTCTGATATTATCGGCGGATTTCACATTAAAAGGTGATATTGGAAAATATCAGTATTGGTTTTTATCACACAGACATTTCTATTGACAAAATCTCGCAAGATTTTTTGACATGACACCGAGCTCTCGCATCATTTCATTAGTAAATCTAACATTATCAGCAGTCCAGAATGTGTAAAAGTCTCTGTTATCCTGGAAGAACTTCATATCCCAGCATTCATTTCAGAGTCATGTGACTACGGTGCAGCTGCTGCTCTACAGGCTGACTTGCTTTGAAGCTGCTGATAGTATGTCTGGTTTTAAGTTGTTGGTTAAGTTACCAAGTTGTTAGAAACATTAGAATTAGCCACATGTTGGCTAATACCTGCTAGCTTTTGGCTGCGTAATTGGTATCGGTTGTTATCTGATATTGGAAATTAAGAGTTGAACAATATCGGTATATCGAAGATTGGTAAAGAAGCCAATATCGAACATCCCTTATCAAGTATGATAAGTTAAATCCATCTGTTGAACCAAACATTTGTGAGTTTTATATGTCACTGTCCATTGAGATTTATATTACTTTACAAATATTTGAGTTTTAAACTCTAACTTAAACTGAAATATCAAGATATGACCATAAGCATTATTGGCATTTTCTGGCAAATCACACAAACAAAATGACTAACATACGACAGAGGATTTTTTCAGAAAAAATCTGACCATTTATATATATATATATATATATATATATATAGTCTGGAAAAAAAGTCAGAATTCTGAGTTTAAAGTTGGAATTTTGACTTTTCAGTTAATGAAAAAAAAAAATCTCCCAATTTAAAAAAAAAAAAAAAAAAATTATGTTCCGGAACAAAGTCAGAATTCTGATTTTTTTTTTTTCCGGAAATTGAAAAAACAATATCCTGATTTTTTATTTTGGGGTTTTGTTTTTTTTTATGTTCTGGAAAAAAGTCAGAATTCTGACTGTTTTTCAGAAAAAAAACTCCCATTTTTTAAAATATATATATTCTGGAAAAAAGTCAGAATTCTGAGTTTAAAGTTGGAATTTTGACTCTTTTTCAGAAATTGAAAAAACAATATCCCTTTTTGTTTTTATGTACCAGAAAAAAGTCTGAATTCTGACTTTTTCTCATAATTTATTTATTTTTCTTAAGTGGCCTGAATCTCCTTCTATACTGACACTTAAAACTGTTGTTTGAAGTTTTTAAAAATAGTTATTGAAGAACAAAGAAAACGCTGAAATGCCTTCAGTGGAATTATTGAGCTCTCTCTTCTTACTTTCAGGCCCATCGATGTTATTTTATTTTCAGTGCATGTTATTATTAGTCTCTACTGAAAGTGCTGAGAAAGGACATGTCAGGCTGGAATCAGGCTGGATAAATACGCAGCCTCCACTTTTCACGTTCAGCGCGCTGACGTGTGACAGCTTTGGGCGAGTGACCTGAAAGGGTTGAGTGTTTAAACATCATGTCTGCGTGTGATCTGAGAACAATTTGCAAATCAGGTTTTCCTTAGAAGACAAGGAAGAAAAGAAAGAAAAACTTCTTCCTCATAAATCAGCCAAACGACACTTTCCTGCTACAGGCCTTTTCTTGGTTAATTGTTAATTGGATTGTTATTCGTTGGCCCGTCCGTGTGAGGCCGTCACCTCGGCCTTGTTGTCTCATTAGCTCTGGTTCTGCTCGACACCCTTTGGTCGCGCCACGTAAGCTGGAAAACGTCGCAGCAGTGTGAAAGTGGGTGTGTGTGCACCCTGCGTTGTCGGGTCCTGCTGTGGGAATATTGTGACTGATGCAGGACAGTTATGTGGTGTCATGGCTCAGCTTTGTGTCACTGAGTAATCGTCTTGTGTTTGTGTTTCAGTCCGAATCGGAGCATGACGAGGAGTGTTCGGGGAGTATGGGCTCCGCTGCTGTTGCTGTAAGTCCTTTCACAGCCTATTTTCTGTCGTTTTCCCATCTGTGTTTAACAAGGAGGTAAAAAATCAAACTGACTTTCTCTCTGTGTAATAAACAGCGTGACCTTTGTGGGTTTGGTTTTGTAAATAAAGTCCACATCACCTTTGGTGTCGGTCCCCGTTAAACAAATAGCAGAAGTAAAACTTTTGAACTCAGCCGAGCGTCATCATGGGTGTTTCCCACAATGTGTCCGTTGGCTTTGACTCAGCGGCTTGTAGGAAACGGATTAGAGGTTTGTAGCTTCAGCATTATCACACCAACCCACAACAGGATGTGTGCTTGTGTTGTAGCTGGATCCTTTAGAGAAGGAGTGGATCTACTCTGCTGCCAGTGCTCGAGTTCCTGACCTCTCAGAGCTGCTCAGACAGGACCCCTCCCTGGCCAATAAGAAGGTAGCACCACGTCGCGACTTAGAATTACAGTTTTTTTTATCTTAATTATTTATTACTTTGAGATTTTTTAGAAATAATTTCTTGAATCGTGGGAATATCACAACTAAAGACTGATGAGTGAGAACAGGAACATTACAGTAGTTTTATTGTCACACACTCATGGAAAAGCTCAATATTACCCAGTATAAATGCTGCTGTTTGCACAGTCAAGCATGTGTATGACAGAGTAACAGAAAGTTGATGCCTATACACTCAGGGGCCACTTCAGTAGGTCTACCTTGTACGAAGTTGAATGCCCTAATTTTTAAATTTTTTTTTTATTTTTTTTATTATTATTATTATTATTGTTATTATTATTATTATTATTATTATTATTATTATATTTTGTTGATTGTTGTTGTTTTATTTATATAATTTTTTAATTTTTTGTGTATTTTATGTCTATCTATCTATCTATCTCTCTCTCTATCTATCTATCTATCTATATACTGCATATATATATATATATATATATATATATATATATATATTTGTATATACATACATATATATAAATATATGTGTGTGTGTGTGTATATATATATATATATATATATATATATATATATATATATATATATATATATATATATATGTTTGTATATATATATATATATATATATATATATATATATATATATATATATATATATATATATATATATATATATATATTAAACTACAATTCAAAAGCAAAGTTTTATTTTGCTGAATTATAATTTTGTCAATTTAATTTATTATTAGTTTCTTTAGTTTATTTTTATTTGAATTACTATTGTGAATTTAGCATTTTCTTAAATTGAAGGGTATGAAGAATTTTGAGGATGACAGAGAGCTGGTGGAGCTATACAGAGCAACAGTTATTTTTCTAATCTTAACTCTTTAATTTAATTTAATTTAATTTAATTTAATTTAATTTAATTTAATTTAATTTAATTTAATTTTTATTTATTTGCCGAGTAATTTGTATGTGCAGCAATAAGCTGTATAAATAAAGTGGATCAAAGCCCACCTCTTTAACTTGGTGTCAGAGATCCAACAAGGTGTTGGAAACATTCCTGAGATTTTGCTCCGTATTGACATGACAGCATCACACAGTTGCTGCAGATTCATGATGAGAACCTCCTGTTCCACCACATCCCAAAGCTGTTGGACTGAGATCTGGTGACTGTGTGGACAGCTGCAGGTAATGCCAAATTTCACCAGAGAAAAAGGAGACAGCAGAGTGATATGACAGCAATGCAACTGCAACATTGTCTATGATTTGATCCATATTTCCACATGTTTGGGTCTGTGTCTCTTGCCCGTAAACCCCACAATGCATTGTGAAATGTCATGTGCCCTTTCGAGCCCAAAACCACCTCTGATCCAAGCCTGGATCCTTGTTTTTATATATTCTATGCCAAATTCTGACCCTACCATCTGAAATCAAGACACCAGGCTGCAGTTATGGTCTGAGGGATATTTACTTGGGAGACTTTGGGGCCCCTTAGTACCAACGTGGCGGTTTAACCACCACAGCCTACCTGAGCATTGTTGCTGACCACGTCCATCCCTTTATGACCGCAGTGGAGCATCTTCTGATGCTGCTTCCAGCAGGATAACGCACCACGTCACCAGTCATCTCCCGTTTCTCCTCTTTGGGATGTGGTGGAATGAGAGATTCTCATCATGGATGCAGCAACTGTGTGATGATGTCATGTCAATATGGAACAAAATCTCCTAGGAATGTTTCCAACACCTTGCTGAATCTATGACACCAAAGGAAGTTCTAAAGGTAAAAGGGGGGTCCAACCCGGTACTAGCAAGGTGGATCTAATAAAACGGCCTGTGAGTGTATAAACTAGAACTTAATTTTTACATTTTTATATTTTACATTTTAGTTTTTAAAACCAGAAGAAAATGACTTTGGGGATATTTCACCGGTATTTTTTAACACCTTATTATCAGTAATATTATTCTAGCTGCACCCACTAACTTGTTTTATAAGCTCACAAAAAGTCCTGAACCGAAAGATGAAAGTTTTCTTGAATTAAACTGGAAATGTTCCAACATGAACACAAATCGAACAAACTTTTCAAGGAAAGAGACGTCCTGAAATGTTACATTATTATGAGTAATGTATGATTTCACTAATGTGTGATTTTGTGTTTCATGTTTGTTTGGGTGGAACCAGGACTTCACTTCAGTGAGTATTTTTTAAACTCTTAGCACCATATGTCAGTGCCAACATGTCTTTGAAACCAACAAGTCCTCCAAAGTCATGCGTACTGTAGGGCAGTTGTATTTTGTGCATGCACCAAAATACAACCTTTATACCTTTATACAAATACAACCAAAATACAACCAATGGTTGCCAGTGCAGTTTAGGGTTCAGTTTAAGATTTTGTTACTTGTTTTTAAGAGTCTTAACGGTTCTGCACCTCCCTACCTCTTGGAACTTCTGACAACTTACAGCCCAGTCAGAGCACTGAGGTCAACAAACCAGATGCTCTTGACAGTCCCCAGAAGCAGGCTAAAAGGAAGAGGTGATCGGGCTTTTTCTGTTGCCGCTCCTCGGCTTTGGAACAGCCTCCCCCTAACCATCAGATCTGCACAATCCATTGATCATTTCAAATCACTGCTGAAAACTCATTTGTTTTCGCTGGCTTTCTAACCAGTTTAAGAGTGTCACATCTACCTCTATCTATATTTAGATTTTTAGATTTTTTTGGTATTTTTGGTTTTATCTCTTTATGTGATTGTGTTTTTTATTCTGCTTTTATTTCTGATTTATTCTTTTATTCTGTACAGCACTTTGGTCAACTGAGGTTGTTTTTAAATGTGCTCTATAAATAAATTTGACTTGACTTGACTTGACAACCTAAATACAACCTTTGGTCACAGCAAATGACACATGGTGGATATCTCTTCAATCTTTGGTAAAAATTTACCAAAACAAACTTTAGCTTTGTTTTGCTAACTTTTCTTGCAGCAAATTTATTTTTTATTTTCATAATATCCATTTTGTATATACACGTTCCATAGTTTTTCCGTTTCGATGTATATTCTATCAGGTTTTGTGGTTGTTGCTACGGTGGTTGCTAAGGACGCTATTAACGAACTGGAAGGAAGGGACAAATACGACATTTGCACTACCATTTGACAACGACGGACACCCAGCAGACAAACTTATTTTGTCGCCGGCTGGTATTGTCTTGCTTTCAGCAACTTTTAGTGGTCTAACTGTGATTTTAGTACTGATCTAAGATCAGATTATATGTGCTGCTCCCATTTGCTTCGAAGTAAGTCCAGTTAATGATTTGTGTCCTTGTACTGAGATCTGGCTGAATTCAGATTAGTAATGTTCCTTGGCCCGCATCACGCTCATGTCCACAGCACAAAGCCCGATAATAATAATGGATTAGATTTATATCACGCTTTTCAAAGCACTCAAAGCGCTCACTGTAGGTCCATTATTCTTTGACTCCTCATACGTGGTGATGGTAAGCTACGTATGTAGCCACAGCTGCCCTGGGGCAGACTGACGGAAGCGTGGCAGCCATTTCGTGCCTACGGCCCCTCCGACCACCACCGGAACATTCACACACATTCATACACCAGTGGTCCCCCCACTGGAGGCAAGGAGGGTTAAGTGTCTCGCCCAAGGACACAACGACAGTTGTGAACTGCCGATTCTTCAGTCATTGGCCAACCTGCTCTACCACCTGAGCCACTGCCGCCCCATAAGCCCAAGACAAACAGGATGGAAGAAGACTGTTTGAACTTAGTGGAGCTTTTACCACTGAAGAGATCTGATCTCAGATCAGTGCTGCATTCACCGTTAGACCACCAAAGTCACTTAAATCAAGACAATACTAGTCGGCAACAAAATATGTTGTCAGATGGAGGTGTTTTATTGAAATATGTCCATAGATCGTGGATAGTGATCTCCTTCTTTTCCCCTTTTCCGGAACAGATGACTAATTTTGTGGTGTGTCTATACGTCTGACTTTGGAGGACAGTCTGTATTTAATTATTCATGTCATGATTTTTGTCTAACCTGAATCTTTCCCCCCTCTTGTTCTGTTTCTATGACCATGGCCGTTCCTCTAGGGGGTAAGTTCCCTCCACAATTCTTCTTATTGAAAAGACAAGTTCAGTTTTGACTTTTTTTCCCCTGATTTCTCCAAATACCAACTAATTCCTCACCCCCAGACCTGCATTTTGCTTTTGCCGCTACCACAAGCTCACTCTACTGTGATTTTCCCCTTAATGGTGTTCTGAGAAACCCGTGTTAAAACATCCAGATCATGCATTTCAAAGGTCCACTATCAAAAGGATTATGAAAGATAGCTTTTTAGCTCTTGTGCCCCCCTGACAACCTAAATCCTTTTATTTGTCTCCCTGTGCGCTTAAGAGATTTGAGCTCATGTTTGTTGTCCCTCCCCTGTGTCACAGTTCTCACACTGTCCCGTGGTCATGGCGGACCACCTTCTAAGAGTAGCCCTAAGCCTCTGCCATCTCCAACCCGGACAAGATAGCACGGCCGCCATTGAAGAGCAGGGAGATGGGGAGGGGGGGTGGAGATTAAGGAGAGTCTTAATGTGCCACAAAGACTTCACCCACTTAAAGATAATCTGAAAGTAATAGAGCAGGCTGGGATTAATTGTAGAACAATGCCGGTTGTGTCCCTGGGAAGGTGCTAAGTCGCCCTCAGGCCTCTTTGATGTTTTAGCCCTCAACCTGTCCCTGTTTTGGGAGAGCTGGATGCCTTTTCAGAAATAACACGCACAGATAGGAAAATTTAGAAAAAAAAGTCTGGTTGAAGTAAAGTGTTTAAAACCAGAAGCCATCAGATTTGATCCCTCTGTCATCGAGCAGAAGTTCAGCCAGCTGTGCCACACAGCAGCTTTTAAAGCACATGTTTGACCTGGACTGAAGGGATTACTCTTCATCCTTGGAGGACTGAAGTGTTTCCTGTTCGACCAAATGTTTGTGAGGATCAGGTGGATTTATAGATATGATCTGCAAGCCTTCAGGTGGATTGGCTTAAAAGTGAGACCTGATGCAGATCATCTGAGTTAAATCCAGATCTCATGTTCTCCTTTTCTTCCTCCTCTCCTCATGACGTCCGCCCGCCGTCCCGCTGTGACGGACTTCTGCCACACAGTTTGTAAGTACATCATTTTCCCATCACTCCTCTCAGTCTTCCTCCACATCCAGACAGCACGGGTCTTTGTGTCCCCCTCAGCGTCAGTCCACTTTAGGGGAGCGTGAGGTGGTTCAGAGGTGTCCCCGAGTGATCAGGCAGGCGGGGGGCCACCTCTCTGAGCAGGCACAGAAACTGTAGGCCCAGGAGGGTAAGGTGTGGCTTCCTGTTCAGCCTCGTCCATCATTGCTGCCCGCTGGGGAACCCGCTGAGCCGCTGGCCAATCTGTCTTCAGATGTGACAGTGGACAGACCAAAGAGATGGAGATACTCCAGCCAGACAGCATCTATCACAATCTGTCTCCCTGATGAGAGAGATGTAGCTACATGGCACTTCCTTATTCCCCTCAGTAGATAGAAAGAGGTTTGTGTTCATTTGCCAGCAGCTGGACTGGCTTGTTGTTGGCTGGTAGCATCAGAAACACAAGATGAGTGAACAAGAGGCGGCTTCTCGTTTGTATGACCTGAAGTCACAGCGTCGTCACAGAGTTACAATACGTTACTGTTGTATGCTCGCAGATAGAAATGATGCAGATGAAGTCATGAGTCAGTACAGGCAACAGTATCAGTAACAGTACGTGTGAACATTACTCCTGTTAAAGCTTAAATATGTTCAAAACTTAGCTACGACAACCAAGATAATACACTTGATACAGAATAATGAGTTTTCAGTAAATTTTATGTGCCATACGTCACTCGTGCATACTCCAGCTGCCCTTGATGGTTGGAAAGCTTTGGAAATGGAACAGAGACTGGTCTTTATGGAGTTAATCGCAGCAATGCTGGACAGTTGCTGCGTTTGACTTTTCCATAGATCGTTAATAGAGAGGGACGAATTCACTACGTCACCCGTTGGTTTCTGAAGAGCTAAAAGTGAAGCCAGGTTGGCGTGTCCCACCGTCACCATCTTGCCGTGTCACGTGTGTCGTCACTCCCAGAGAATACTAAAATGGGCAAAGGCAAGGCCGCTCCGAGCCACAGGGCAAATGATTGACAGCTGACGTACTCTGGGCTAAACGCTAACTGAGCTAACTCAAAACTAACTAAAAACCGCCGTTGTGCGACTCTGCTACAAACTGAGACCTTACTGAGAGCAAACTGTTAGCAGGAAGGACTTCCCAGCTAATTTCAAGATTGAATAACATCTAAACGATGAGTTATAAAAAAATTCACCCCCCCTCACAGTTGACATGAAGGTAAACTTGACCTTTTAAACCTAAAGTGATTTTTTGAACCAGACTGTAAACGTGTTTATTTCTGCTGTGAAGTTGGTCTTTTTAACATTAACTTTTAAAATATCACAAGATTTCGTTGGTAAAATAGATCGATACCGCGTTTTTAAATGTCAATATGATATCAGCATATGAAAATATCTCGAAATTTTTGTGAATTCTTGGAGATTTTGTAACAGAACGATGAAATATCACAAGATTTTGTAATAAAACAGATCAATATCGCGGTTTTATATGTCAATACGATATCAGCATACGAGAATATTGCGATAATTCAGTGTATCGATATTTTTTCCCATCCCTAGTATTTAGAAGTTTTAAAGTCTGTAAGGAAGAAGTTTTTGAAGAAGAAGATGAGGAAGAAGACATTTTTGGATTTTTTAGACCTTAGTAACAGCGGGCTGATCGGTTAAATATCGGTGGGGTGGCGATGTCCAATACTCGGTTTTAGAGCCGATATAGGCCGATACCGAGGGGGGGCAATTATATCATGCATCCCTAGCTATTTCTACGCAGAGCAATAGAGCTAGCTACTCCTGAGCTAATGCTAATGGCGCAGAATCCTTTAGTGATGTTGGCATGGTAATCTGATGTAAATATTTGTATATTTTGGACCCGTCAAAATTGATAAAAAAGAATTAAATGTGCAATAAAAAGTTTGTTTTAGTAAAATTAATGCTTTTATTCTGCACCTCTGTAGATGTGTTATTTATGAAAAAATTTTTGTTTTGGTGAAAAAGTTTTAGCTTTGACCTTTAAATGTAAAAGACATTAAATTCTAATGTTGGTTTTTAATTTCGTGTTCATGCTGTTGCTCCTCAGCAGCATGTTCGCCCTCAGCCAGACCAGACTGAGGTTCCAGCGTCTTTATCCGTCCGCCGTTAACATGTAATTCTTGCGTGTGAAGTGTTTGATTTGCCGTGTTCGGGGTCAGATGGCAGAGAGGATGGATGTGGTTACTCGGCTGACACCGAAACCTTCGCTGCTCTCACCTGTTGATAATTACTCGGGCCAGAGGCGTGTAGGGAAAACAGGAGATCACAGCTGTAGTCCGACAGGTGGATGTGGTTTGCATGTGACACACATTCGAGTGTCTGCATGAGGACACATGGGTGTATCTGTTGTGTGGCGGGGGCTCGGGTTTCCCACCCTGACGTGTGCTGACAGTAGAGTGGTGACGTCTGGGTGGGTCTCCCCTCTGCGGGTCACACTAACATCATCAATCTTCCCCCCTGGTGACAGGCGGCCGGGCCCCCCCAACCATGGGCACAGTGCTGTGTTGTTTTGTAATTAGGCTCCGTTAGATGGCAGGAAACCATCCCTCCTTTTTCCCATCCCTCCATCCGTCCACTCCCCTCTGTGCACAGCTGGCCCCCAGCTCTCAGACAGCCAATCAGAGGCTGACCTGCTCAGCATCAACCACTTGTAATAATGCTGCTGCACTCGTTTCTGGAGAAAAAACCCTTTTCTTGTTGCACACAGACAGCTCTGCACTGGGCCGCCAAGCACGGCAACGAGGACATGGCCTCTCTGGTGGTGACCGCCGGTGCTGACGTCAACACTAAATCAGTGAGTGCATTTTTAGTTTGATCATTTAAAGGGGTGCTCCACCAACTTCATGTTACACATCAGTAAAACAGATGCAGCTGGATCAAAATATGACTTTAATTTGAAACAATGAGATGCCCCAACTGCACAGTTGTGCTTGAAAGCTTACACACCCGTTCATTAAAGACAGAAAAAAAATCAACTGCCAGTGAAATAAGTTGAAATTGACTAAAGTAATAATAAACAAAAGTTCTGTGAACATCATTACACTGATTGTGACTCAACAGAAATATTAAAAGCAAACAAACAAACAAATAAAACAAGTAAACACGATGAGGCTCCTGAGCTAAAATTTTATTGAGCAACACTTTAAGACAATCACTGCAATCAGGTGTTTTCTGTAACGTCCAATCAGACGTCTGCACCTGTTAACAGGTATTTTAACCCACAGTTCATGAGCAAGGTGCTTTAATTTGTCTGTGAGAGTTTTTTTTTTTTTTTGGACAAAAAAAAAAATTCTAAATCAATATTTCATTTGACCAAATTATAGTTTGGTAAATTTTTATTTATTATTATATTTATTATGTGAATTTAGCCTTTTCTTTAATGGGACAGGATGTAAACTTTAAAGGACAACTGTGGAAATAGCTTCAGTTTCCCCAGGTCACAGTTTTCTCAGGTTTTTCTCTTTTTTTTCTAAACTTTAAACCTAACTAATAAAACTTATACCTTTTTTAAACCAGACAACTACATTTTTTTTTCTTTTTACTTTCCAGATTAAAAAGGAAGTCCATATTAGGAAAAATATGCCTCTCAAGTCATCATAACTGCTTTGCAGAATAGCATATTCACTCACTGCCTACTTTATTAGGTACATTCGTTCAACTGCTTGTTCACACAAATATCTAATTACATAAAACTAGACATAAGCTATAGGTAGGAGATAAGAAAAAATGGATTAAAAGAAAAATTGGGGGGAAAAATTGGATAAAAACTTATTTCCTTTTCATTTTTCTAGTTCACTTTTTGGTGGATTTGGTGAATTAAGTTAGGAATTTTGTTATAGAATTGGCAATATAAGCTTTATGCCACAGCTTATACCTTTTCTGTCATTGTGATCATAAATGTGAAGATTGATGTATCTTTATGTATTATTATATAATGACTGAATAAATTAAAGAATTACTACTACATTGCAGCAACTCACCACATCTCATTATGCAGACAAGGTCACAAGGCGACTTGCTGAAGTTCAAACTGAGCATCAGAATGAGGAAGAAATGGGATTTAAGACACTTTAAAACGTGGTATGGTTACATCAATCTCGCTGTATCCCGTCTTCTATGGCGCAGAATCATGATGCCTGTCTCACTTTAATGACACAAAACAAAAGTTTTCATTCAACAACGTTGAGTGAAAAGCAACATGGCCGCTCAGGTGAGGTTGCGTTGAAAAAGATCAGTTGTGCATCTCATTTAGTCCCACATATGAACGTGACCTAGGCCTAGGCTTAGACTTGGGCCTTCAGTTTAACACAGATTAAATTAGATTAATTAATTACACTGCAAATGAATACATTATGAAAAATAATCGCTATTAATTCAGAGTGCCAATTTAATGCACAAGCATTTTAAATTTGGCCCACTGAATGACCCCGGCAGTGGGTGACAGTGATGCATCTAAAGGTGTTTGCAAACCGCCAATAAACACGAAGAAGAAGAAGAAGAAGACGTGTCAGTGAGTCTCTGTACAGAACTTCATAGGCTGTGTTGGAGCAGATATGAGATTAAAATGCAATTAATTAATTACAAATCATGGAATTAATTAGATTAATTTTTTCAATCACCTGACAGCCCTAGTTTAGAATATCATAAAAAGGTCAGATGTAGTCAAAAGAGTTCAATTTGAGCCACTTTTACCTGCAGTGTAGACAGCCTTAGCAACAAAGGCGTTGCTTTAATGCTATACATCCATGAAACCAAAAGTGAGGGCAGTTCTGGAGTAAAAATGGGGTCTAACAGTGAAGGTGGAGCGGATAAAGTGGCCTTTGAATATGTGTAACATTGTGGAGTTCCCCTTTAATGCTACTGTCTGTTTCACTAGATTTAACTGTTGTTCCACATTCAGTGAGTAAATTGTGTTCTTCGTCTGTCTTGCAGCACGTGAGTAGCCGGGCTTTAATCTGGCGGTGATGGGTATGTACTGTAGTGTTGTAACAACATGACTGGGCCTCTCCGTGATGTAATGCTCCTCTAGGATCTCTGTGAAGATGCAGCTGTGCAAATGTATTACAGCAGCATGTGTTGTGGAGCTGCGGGAGAACACGGCTAATAAATCATGTCATGTCATGTTAATTGTTTCCCAAAACAGTGCGTCTATGTGCCGGCATGCAAGTCCACGGCTGTGCAATTTTCAGCGAATTACCAAGCAATTATGTTTTTATCATTATGTGATGTTTCCATAACCTTTGCTAATTTGTATTTTTTCTATGCTGTTTTCACCGACGGTGCTGGGACCTGGGAAAATCAAGGGGGTAGGTGCTAAACCCTTCCATCACTTTAGAGCACTCAAAGTAAAAGTAGGGACCTTAACCAACTCTTCAAGTGAGGATGGATTATAAAAACATCAAAGAGCCTGAAAATGTGTATTTATGGAGCTTCTTTATGCACTTTTTTGTTTCACATGATTTCTTTTGCTCTGCAGGGATACACACCGTTGCACATTGCAGCGTTGCACGGTCATCAACATATGCTTGACCTACTCATAGGGACTTACGGTAAAATCTGTTTTCTTTAAATCTGATCTTCCATATGTGAGCAACATTGTATTATTCATAAAACCCTATTTTTATCTCAACAGGGGCAAAAGAAAACGTACGGGACTACAGCGGCCATCTTGCCTGCCACTATTTGAATATGAAAGAGCCGGAAGGTCCGGCGGAGGACTGTGAGCTGCGTGAGTGCTTTTTATTTTTGCTACTTTTATTATTAAACCGATAATAACTGTCACTTAAAAAAAAAAAAAAAAAAAAAAAAAGGATTTTTAGATTTTTTAAAGTCAAAATTAAAAATACATTTACTGTTGTTATTATCTTTTAGTCATTCTCAGGCATTTTCATTGTGATTGATGTGATCTTGTGAAGCACCTTATAAGAGAGGATTTTGGTGATGGAGCATTGGGGCATTTTTTTTTTACAGACTTCGAAGTCAAAATCATAATATTACAAAAAAAAAAAGGTTTTTTTAATGAGAATATAGTCATAATTCTTTTTAGAAAATAGTAAAAAATTTACAAAAAAAAGTCTTTATGACTTTATCATAAATTTGTGAGAAAAAGTCTTGAAATTTTTGATGTAGAAGAATTGAGTTGTGATCATTTGAGAAAACGTAGTTATTTTACGAGAATAGTCATAAATTTACAAGAATAAAGTTGTAAACTTACAAGAATAAAGTTGAAAATTGACAAAAATAGTCATAAACTTATGATAATTAAGCCGTGAATTAATGAGAATAAGTCTTGATATTTTAAATTTAGAAGAATAAAGTCGTAATCATACGAGAAAAAATAATACATTATTTTTATGAGAAATTTACAATAGTAGTAAATTTACAAGAGTAAAGCAGTGATGTCACAATTACAGATTTTCTTGTTACGATAATTGTCAAAGAAATAATCATGATTTTACGACTATCACAATTTTATCTCAATTCCCAAACACTAGAAATGTTTCAAATGAACAGTTTGAACAGTTTGTAGTTTGCTGCGGACAAACTGGGACAGTTTCCTAAGCTAAGATAAGCTAAACAAGCTAAACCACCTTTGAGTACATATTTAAATATGGCCGCACCCGGTGTTAGCAGTAGTATTAGCTCCTGTGATGTTACATTTATTTACACTTCTGACTAATTTTTGTTGCATTAAATCAGTCATAGGCGTAGTATTGGTTTATTTAGATGTAGGGGAAGCTGCAGTGGTGTAATTCACATTTTTCATGTGGTATATGTGAACTACATGCCAGCTTTGCTAACAACGGCTAACAGCCTTAGCAAACATGCTGTTTTGCTAGGCTGCTATCTGCTATTCCCAGTTCCCTTTTCTCAGTTCAGAGGTAAATGGATCGCAACAAAACCTGTAAAGTTTAGTTTATCAAAATTTCAAGCTGGCGTAGCAATTATTATCAATAATGAGTGATGAATATTCCAGAATTACTTTGCTACTCCTTTAATTGAGTTTAAATATACTTGTAGTATTTCCAGTGTGGTTGACATAAAATGATTAGACCTCCACTTCACGTCACTGAAAACCATAGAAACCATCTTAAAACTCATACTACTGCACATCAGACAGAATCCTGCAAGTCAAATAGAGCTAATGGTGTATTTTTATGACATTGTGCAGTATTTCATGCTTCATTGTACTAAACTCACAGTTTAGTGCCCCTCAGGGCAAAAATCAACTGTTTCCCATTGGATGTGTTTGGCTGATATTTTATGTTAAATGATGAAAAGTGAGATGCAAGAATATGGAATACTTATTCTTTTTTAATTCAGGATTTTATTCAGAGACAAACAGACTAAAAGAAACTGTAAATCCATATCATATGAATATACACATGTACTTTGTTTGTGTTGCTGTGCAGAAATCTTATTTCCACAGCTGATGATTCTCTGCATCATCAGCAGCCTGCTGCATTTCATGTCTCTATAAAAACCCAACCAGCTTCTGAGTTTCTTTTCTCTCATGGTTGCAGAGTTTCAAGTTACTCAGGCCAGAGAGCGAAATAAAAACAGGAAGCTGGTTTCGTTGTTCCACTCCAAGAAGAAGTGGGGCTCAGCGGAGGAGCTGGCCCCCATCGAGGAGGAGAGGACGGCGTCGCATCAGCTGGTCATTCCTGCTTTCAGGCCCCGGAAATTCTCCCGCTGAGGAGAAGCAGACTTACAGTCCTGCATTCGTACACACACGCACACACACACACATGTATCTGCACACACTCACTTGTGCTTAAATTTACTTTAACAGCTTAAACCAGTAAAGAACAAATGCTGCAGCTTTAATGAACAATGCTGCAAGTGATGGTTTCCTCATGATCTATATTTATGTTTACCATGGAAGCTTTCTGTTTTATTATGTTGTTTTTTTCTAAAGTTTAAGTCTTAATTATGCTTTAATGTTTCTTGTGATGTTGCATGCGTTATAGTGTCAAATATACAGAAGGTCACATGACTCGCTGGAGACAACTGGAACAGACAGAATATCACTCCTCAGAGATGATCACCCTCTTTCTTTCTATCTTTCTTTCTTTCTTTCTTTCTTTCTTTCTTTCTTTTTCCTCTTTCATTTTTCTTTTTTCTATTTTCTCTCAAATTTTTCTCTTTTCCTCTTGTTTTTCTTCCTTTTTTTTTTTTCTTTTTTCTTCTTTCTTTTTCCTTTCTTCTTCCTCTTTCATTTTTCTTCATTTTTCTATTCTTCTTTCTTTTGTCTTTTCTTTCTTTCCTTCTCCTTTCTGTTTTTTTCTTTCTTTATTCTTTCTTCCTTCCTTCCTTTGTTTGTTTCCTCCTTTTTCTTCCTTTTCTTAATTCTTTCTTTCTTTCTACAGCACAAATCAAACAATACTAAAATGTAAAAAATGTCTGTATTGTCTATTTTAGAAACATTTGAGCCCAATAGAGCAGAAGAAAAACACATTTATAATAAAAATGATATGTTACTTGATCTTTTCATGATATCTGGAAAACTACAAGAGGTAAACTTTCATAAAAAGACACACTTTTATTGCACCATATTTTATAGCAAGACTGTTTAGTTTAAGCTGAAAAAAGAGAAAAAAACTGCACCTTAAATGGTACTGGCAAAACATATTTCACCATAACTGCGTGAGACAAAACCTTTGTATTTGACATTTATTATACTTTGATTTTTTTTTTCCCTCATTTTACGCCGCTTTAGTCTTACAAGAAAAATATTTAAAAAACACATGAAAATATCTGGTTTTGACCACAAATGCAGCATTAAGGGTCTCAACTGAAATATAAGCCAACACCATGACTTGATGGATGAGTAAAGCAACGGATAACATAGAATAAACAGGAAAATGTGGATTATGGGTATGAATTAGACTGCAGACGGTGTTGCAGTTGTGTGTTTATCTGAGCCTGCAGGAGTTTCAGAAGTTTAGCAAGGAGGAAACCAAACTGTTGCTTTACTTGCGTGTTTCCCTGTCATGATGCGGTCTGGACTGTGTTTACTGATCTGCTCAGTCCAAGCCAAAGCCAGCAGATATTCATTGTTTTTCTACTTTCTTTGCTTTTCTATTGCTTGGTCTGAAAAAAAAAAAAGAAAGAAAGAAACAGTTGAATCCTGAAAAGTGCCTGATGTAATCTGCTAAAGCTTTGCTTTTGCTTATCTGTGTTGGATGTTCGATTTAATTTTAGTTAAATATTTTGTGCCATTTGTAAAATCTAAACTACAATATTTATATAATGAAGATATTTTGGGATTAAACTTCCTTTTATATAAAAACGCATGGTGGTATTTTTCTCTTCTGCTGCATTATTCATGTCAAACGCGATAATAAACTGTTTTTTATACGTCAGCGCTTCACAGAAATCAATTGCTTCTCCAACTTGTGGTCATTCTTTTTCCCTCCTCTCTACACAATAACTCAAGTTTTTTAAGCTGCCTTTGATCTCACTTTAACTACCTGACTTTGTGGGCTACAGATGGAGCAAATATGGGCCCTGCCAACCCTCCATACGGCTTTAGACCTTAATTCCTGATTAGCTGAAAAGGGCAGCACTTGCTTTTGGGTCTTGGGTATCAGACGACACAGAGGGGAACAGAGGCGAGTGTTTTTGTGCTTCATTTTTGAAGCGGGGATGTTGGAGGGATAAGAGGGAGTTTCTGTAATAGATACTTATCTTACTGCCCTCAAGCCCCTCAAACAAAGTCCCCCTCTGAAGAGATTATAACCCAGGGAGGGCACATTAACTCTAATCCCATGCTTTGAGGCCTTGCACCCCCATACCACCCTCCTGCCCCACTTATTTCAACCCTTCTGTTGTTTGGGGGGGCTGCCTTGTTTCCAGTGCATGTATGTGTAAGGCCTGTGGCTACACATGAGGCTCGAGGTGTGTGTGTGTGTGTTTGTGTGTGAGTTGGGGGGGGGGGGGGGGGTGTTTCAATAGCACGCTGACTCTAATGAAAAGCATTGAGGGGTGCATACTGCTGTGTAACTGATTCCTCTCTCTGAAGAGATTAGGCGCTACATTGTTGGTGTGGTTGCTCATTTCCATGAGAGCACAGCCTCCCACCAGCGGCTGCTTGGCTTTGTTATTTTGAGTTGGAAAACACAGAGGCCAATGTCCCCGGTTTCCTTGTTACCATTGTTTCACAAATAGGCCAAAATGTAGATGTCACGTCACAGATGCTCAATAACCTCATTAGCTCTCTCTGTTAGGGGTTTTACAGAGAAAATAATACATGCATGAACTTCACTTAGCTTACAGGACAGAGTTATGGTAACATTACTTTGAGGAATTTTTGTTATGCCTGTTTAGAGGAAGGAAAAATCATTATTTGTGAAGCAGCTGTTGTTCCTTGGCAGTTTATGTGTCACAATTACACCTTTATTTACAGTTTGTGCTATGAAGCAGCATAATTAGTTTTTTTTTTTTAACCCAAATTATAGATGCATTAATGGAAATCATTGCGATGTTAAATCTGTGAAACACGGAGTGCCTCAGGGAAACTGTCTTAGACCACTTCTGTATGCAATTTTCACAAATAATCGTCTAATAAAAAGTTGTATATTTCCATTTACACTGATGATTCAATTCTATATTTGTCAAAAACAACTGTTAAAGATTTTAAAACAAATCTTGGAAAGATGCTGAAGTCAGTAAGTAGCCATTCATTTAACTGTGATAACAGCTCAGATTTATATAGAGCTTTAAAAGAAACTGAATCCAATATTCATTCAGTCCGTAGAAAGCTACATGTGTAGCCATGGTTACCATGAGGCAGACTGATGGAAACATGGCTACAAAATGTTTCCAAAAGAACTAATGGAGTAATCAAAACCTCAAAACAAAAGCTTCATGTGAAGCTTTATTTTAGTTAGTACGAATGTACTAAATAAACATTTTTACTAACAACATGAGACAAAGCAAAAGTTCTGGGAATATGAGGTTAGGAGGAACCAATAGAAATTATCTACACATACATACAATATATATAGTACTACAGTATGTACGCGTAGGGGGGTGTAACTATACATTGATCTATAACAATATATCAACATAGATTGACGTATCAATCCTAAATCGATTCAAAATTGACAAAAATTGATACCAAACCCACTTTTATTTTGAAAATGGCTTTATTTTGAAGTTCTTCTGACATAGGGATTCTTATATTGATGATTTTAAAAACTACATGTTTATAGTTGTGCAGTGGATAGATATGGCACAGGGAGATTTTGCTGTTGTACAGTTATGTTAAAAAACAATAATCTTGATTTTATTTTTAATATTGTTTCATATCGCTCAGTGGATCCTTAATCAAATTGAATCAAAATTGTATCGTGACTGAATTTGAGATATCGACAAACATCGAATTGCTATCCACTGTATCGATATAATATTGCTTTGGGATCAAACCAGTGATTTACAGCCTTAATATATGTAGTACTATACACAATAAACTATTTTTTATAGTTTATTAGTAACAGAAAAATCAACCGAATGTTTTGGTTCAGTGACAACTTATTTGTGAACAGCCCTTTCATTATATTGTTCACACATCAGACCAAGAACACATTCACATCTTATGTTGTGGCACACCACCATCTTTCAATGCATTATATGAGATGGAGGAATTACCGCAGTATGATTTAATGCCCTACAGTCATGATGGAACATCAGTGTAGCATAGACATTTTCCACTTTCTGTACATTTCAGACAAAAGTTAAACAAACCTGACTCATATTATTTATCACTGCTTCATAATTAAGATAAATCATTGTTTCTATTAGTTATTCTATTGGAAATTTTGACCAAAAAAACAATTTTTTTATAATGACCTATTAAATGTCAAAATAAGAACAAAACAAACAACAAAAAAACTTCAAAAAGATGTTACTTGGGGGGTCGCCTTACCCGTCAACGATCAAAACTGTATTTGCTGACTTGATTTTGATCAACATCAGATGGAAATTCTCACAATTAGAAAAAAAGTCAAAACTTTTATGTAACCGTCGTACCTTCCTCAGATTTTGCGACAGTGATCCTCGTGGACAAAAGTGTCCCTGCACAAAAATTGTTATGAAATCATCACACATTAATATTTGTTCTGTTTTATTTTAAATAAATTACCCGAACAACTTCTGTCCTACTCGAAACTACCAAACATTCTTTTTTTAAAAAATGATTTTAACCTTTTAAATGCCAGTTTGAATGTTTTTATTGCTGACTCATTCATTGCAACAACAAAAAAAAAGAGCCCACAAAAACTGAATTATTTTCCTTATATTAAATACTACAGGGATGAGTCTTTGGTGGTGATTCCATTTGTATTTTTTGTGTCAGAAACTCTGCAGTGGCCAAAAGTGTTTAAGTGCAAAAAATGATCATATCATGTTTTTTTTTCCATAGATCATTCGAAAACCTTCAGACTTACTAAAAACTACCAAACATTTAATCATTTTAAGACTTTCACGCTTTAAATTGAGCACGTTTTACTATTTTGACGGCCCTGGTGTTAATATTGTCTATTTTTGTCCTGAGGTTCTTTATCAGGTGGTGTCTGGTGTCCAGATGCGATAAAAGGGCTTCCGCCAGTGTTTTTCGCTCTCTCTCCTGTCGGCGGCTGCTAGGTGCACATCACCTCGCCTGGCCTGCTGCTCGGACCCTCCGCCCCGGTTGGGGAACTCATTTTATTGAATAAATGCCTGATTAAGGGTTTAAAAACATATTTGTCATTGTGTCCTCCCTTTTTGTTGCGGCTCTTGAGCTGAGGTCGTAATAGTTGGGGGCTTGTCCGGGATTTGCGCCCGGGACCTCTCGCAACACGGCTCGTAACACTATTTTACTTTATTTTAATAACATACAAAACGTTGAATATTTTTAATGAAACAAATATCTCAGGAATGTGGCTTTGATGGTGATTAGAGAAATGGGACGTGTTGAAGATTAGCAACATAGTTTACTTTGATAAGACACTTTTGTCCATGAGGATCAGCAGAGGATGCAAAATTCTTCAACTGAGTATGAAAGTCGTGAGAAAAAAAGACACTGGATATTGCAAAAATTCATAACTACACAACTGAAATGATCATCAAGTAAAAAAAAAAAAAAAGTGGCCAAGGAAGTTGATATCATTTGGTGTAAAAGGGTTTGAGGTATTTTCAAAGTTTGCAGATGTAAATGATAAAACAGTCAAACAAAACATCATGTTTTACACATGCAGCTGAGAGATGACATCACTGAAAGACAAAACAACCCCTAAAAACTTCACAGTAAATCTGAATTTTTTCCATTTTAAGTGTCATAATGAAAAGCATTCAGCATGAGGTTATAATAATAATAATAATAAAAGCATGTCTGCTGTTTTATGCTGCACGTATCCTGCAGCTGAGGTGGATAAACAAGCAGCAGAGCGCTAACAAGCTGATCTGCAACAACGAGCACACCGGGGGGAAGCCGCCCTGACTGGGCCCCAGCAAGCCGGCCCAGGCCCCTGGCTGGGGAAACCTGGGGGCCCCTACACATGGAGATCCCAGCAGCTGTCACACACCAGCCCAACGCCGCCTGTCACTCACCCAGCAGAGGGCCGTCAATCAGGCTGCACCCAGGAGGGAGCTGGGGGGCGGGCCGCTGCCCGGCCTTAAACAAAGACATACTTACATTTGCAAGCGCTCTCAGCCACCGCTGTTTTCAGAGAATGATAGAGTGGCCCTGATAACAGTAATGACAAAGCACAAAGACTGGAAGGGGGTCTGAGAGAAAGAGGGGGGGGCACATAGTAAAGAGGTGGGAGAGCTTGATAACATTCACACTTTGCTTACATCTCCCATTTGTGTTGGAGCACCAAGAAAATCCCATTAGGAGGAACATGGAAGCTGTTGGAGACCAGTTTAACTGACATCATCCAACTCTGGGAGCTTTTCTGTCCAAAAGAACCAATTCCTTCCAGTTTTACCGTTAAAACAGTCTTAAATGTCGCAGCTGAAGCCTGAATTTGCTTCCGTGGACCAGTTTCAGTGAGACTTCACCAACTTTGTCTTTAGGATCAAGTCCAGCAAAAATAAACTAACAAACAAAAGGTGCAAAGACGGCGGCTCGTCCTCAGGCTTTAGTTGTCTTCACACGTAGCCGAGCTCCTCTAACTGCATGTAGAGCTGGTCTTTAACTGAGGTCACACCTAAAGCTCCTCATCACACAACTTATTCAGCATTTTATCCAGCAGCAGCTGCTTCTGTTTCACAGAAGATGCGGAGGATTTGCAGATAAGGGACACAGAGCACCGACGGGCTTGTTACCACAGATAAACGCTGATTTCATCCTCTGTGCTATCTTGTATTATCTCCTTGGGTGCTGAGGACAATCGTCTTCCATTTGGTCACTTTTCTCTCCGGTAAACGAGCGACATCCTAACAGCAAACAACCTGAAACCTGTCGGAGCAGGACCAACACCTGCATTGTGCCAGAGCTGCCAAAAGAGGAAGAGAGTGAAAAGAGTCCTATAAGCAGGACAAAAGCTGCAGCCCTGAGCTGTTTGTGCTGAGATGCCGACTACTGATGCCATAAGCCGGCTTCTCTTTGCTCTCTTAGTCGCCTCATTGTTGCTCTTGTACAAATTTGCTTTAGGCTATGTGGACCCCACCCAAATAAATTCCTCCTTTCGCTCTTTTATCACTCTCTTTTAAATGTTGCAGCTCTTTCCCCTTACACGGGCCTATCCTACAGAAAAAACGATCCGATCCTATATATTTCTCATTAGTTAAGAAATTGTAATAAAGAAAAATCAAACTTTCCACAGCCAAGAAGGATGCATTCGTTTTTATTTCTATTTCTTTTGGTTTGAAATTGAAAACTTTGCTGAAGAAAACCAACAAATCCTGCCAGCAACTCTTTTTTCCCCTATTTTTCCAATTGTTTCAGCTAAGAAAATGAAAAATTTAAATTTTTTTAAAAAAGTCAAAGTTAAAAAGTTATTATTGCAAATAAGCCTGTATTAAACAATAGAGGAACAAAAGTTCATGTGTTACTCATAATTCTGTTTACATCAAATTAGCTATTTCTTGAGACACAGCAAGCAAAAAGCCTGTTATTTCATCACCTGGTCAATTTTGAGATTTTCGTTTTTTTCCCTCCTTCAACATGTTTTCTTTCGGACTAGTGTGGAAAAAAAAAATGTCCAAAATAAACATTTTAGGGGTTAATTTCATGATACTTTCTGTGATGCACCCAAATCCCATCAACATGCAGCTAAAGTTGCCATTTTCTCTTCCTCTGGGTAAAAAATCTCCACTTCAGGAGCACTTACAGAAACCAAACTTTCAAGTTTTGCTTCTGACTGTATTCTTAAAGGTTTTACAGAAGGATTTTTTGATATCTCATTCACAGCCTGATTTATAAAACATTTCATTCCTAAAATATGCCAAAAAATGAGTTTTTTTCTGGTTGTTGACGGTATATTCTAAATTGTGAAATGATCTATAAAGATATCCGAAATCCCCTCTGTGAAAACTTTTGACTTTAATTGTGAACAAAATTAAAAAGGAACTTTTTAATTTAATAAATCCTGTGTTTAGATTTTTTTCCTAGAAATGTATGCAAATTAGCTCATTTTTGGCTATATAATACCTAATTTGCATATTTAAACATAAAATTTCAGAAAACTTGCAATACAAAAAATGATAGCCCTAATGTGAGGAATAAACCAGGAAAGTTTCATGGTGATACCAGCTAGTTAAATTTTTAACCCTATTTGCCTGGAGTGTCTCGCCTTAATTGTAGTTTATTTTCTTCCTGTGCATAATTGCTGCATAATTGTCTAATTGTTGAATGTTTATGTAATGTTTTTATTCCAGGAAAAGTAGCTTTTTTCAGGACAAAAGCTAATGGGGATCTGAATCAGCAACATTTCTTCTATTTCTTTTATTCTATTCTACCAATAAATTCTTAAAAATTGCATTTAACAAATGCAATATTGACACCAGTGTTTGTCAAATGGCTTTGATGGCAATCAAAAAAAATCTTTAAATCAGTTTGAGTGTTCGTATTAAAAGTCAAACTTTTTTTGCTGAAATTTTCATCAAGGAAAACAGAAATCTGGAAGTGCCGTTACAAGAATGCAAATCTTCACTTCAGTGAAACAGGATTTTACGCAGCTCCAGTTTTAGTTGGTAAAGAATGAAAGAATTTCATCTTCATGTTGAAGCAGGCTGCGTTGGAATGAGACAGACGGTGCCTGAAGCTGTTAAATAAGAGTAAATTCTGACATGTGCACAAAATACTGTAGTAAATAAGAGCAAATTTTGCACCAGTTTTAGTGTTTTTTTCTGAATTAGCAGCAGTTCTCACTCCTGTTTGGTAGAAAAAGTGTAAACATGAGTAGAATGATTTTAAAGCAAGCTGTGTTGTTTCTTTCAACCTAAAGAGCACTTTAATGCCTTTTATATCTTCTTAGCTTTTAAGCAGATCTTTAAAGCTGTGAAAAGTCAACAGCCATGCATACAACTGAACTTTATTTATATTGCACTTTAAAAACAACAAAGTTGACCAAAGTCCTACATTACATAATAAAACCAAAGAAAATGAAAACAATAAAAGTACTAAAATAGATAACATATTCAACACATGCTACTTTTTTCTAGTTCTTTCTAAATAAAAACAAATAAACTGCATGAACATCTTCCTCTGCAGGACTGCTTTGAAAATGTGGTTTTTATTCTCTATGGGACTTTTTCCTGGTAAAATAAAGGTTGAAATAAATTTTTTTTTTTTAAATCTGTGAATTTAATTGTGGCGGAGAAAGACGGGGTTGTAAACACGGGTTAAAAAAGGGCCTTTGACATCTACAACAGTCAAACTCTGTTGAAACAGCGAGAAAACTGGGAGTGAATGAGCAGTTTCATTAGAAACTCTGCTGTAACCTGATAGTTTCTCTTCTCTGTGATCATCTGAAGCAGAGCAGCAGCAGCACGATCTGATCCCAGATCAGGGACAGGTCTGTTAAATAACAGAATCTGGAACCTGAAACAAGGAAAACTCCAGAGTTGTTCCTTTATTTACAGCAAAGAAGAACACAATTAAGATGTTTGCATTTAAATAAAAAGGAAATCCTTTTAGAAAACTAGACGCAACCTAGAATTACTAAAATAACTTCATTTCCTGAGTTTGTTATTTACACATGCTTTGCAACTGAAATTAATCAGGTAATAAACAGCATTCTTAATTTATTTCTATTTTAATCATTTTTTATTATTGATCTCTTTTCATTATCTTTAATGTTTTAATGTTATTATTCTTATTTTCATTTTATTGTGTTGATTTGTCAAGAAACTAAGAATGGAAATTAGCTTTAATCCTGCATATTTACATTTTATATTCATTAATACGCACTGTCCCTTTCTGAATAAATAAATAAAAATCTGTGTTGCAATAACCTGAAGTTACTCCCTTTATTATAAAACTTAAGATGTATTACCAATAAATAAATAAATAATGCAACTTCATGTGGACAAATTAGGAGCTGCAGCTGCTTTTATTAAAATAAAGATTGCAGTCTTCTGTCATTTTCCTGTTAGCCATATGCATCCAGGGGCCACGTTGGACCCTAGTGGGCCGAATGTTTGACACCACTAAAGGAGCATCACAGATTCTGTCTGAGCTCGTTCGCAGGTTTGTGATGGATAGAAACTAAAGTATAAAAGTATTAATGCTGCTGTACCTGCAACAGTTCGCTCTTTATTTAGACACTTGTATCTCTCTTGTGGCAGTAATTTACAGCAATAAATGCAATAAACTGGAGAGCTAAACTTTATTCTAGGCTACTAGTACCCCCTAACTTCATTTGTAAGTGCTTAAAAGTTAGACATGAACTGGAAAGATGTTTTTTCTGTTTATGTAAGTGAACTTTTATGTCCCAAGCAGGAACTCCAGTTGTCCTCAAAATTATTCTCTGCAATTAAAGAAAAGGCTAATTTCACAATAGTAATTTAAACAACAAGAAACTAAAAAACTAATAATACATAAAAATTTACAAAATTATAATTTAGTAAAATAACATATTGCTTTTGAATTGTGGTGGATTTATTAATCTATATATATGTTTATAAAAAAAAAAACAACAAATAAAACTGTCCCAGACACATTTGAGCATCTTTCCCATGAACATGGACCAACATACCTGTCACCAGGTGCAGACGTCTGATTGGACGTTACAGAAAACACCTGATTGCAGTGATTGTCTCAAAGTGTTGCTCAACAACATTTTAGCTTCGGAGCCCCATAATGCTCGTTTACTTGTTTTATTTTATTTTTTTGTACGTTTGTTTTTAATGTTTCTTTTAAACCATAATTCAAAATCAATGTCATGATTTTCATAGAATTTTTATTTATTATTACTTCAGTCAATTTCAGTTTATTTCACTGACAGCTGATTTTTTTCCTTCTATAATTTGAGGGTATGACTAATTTCGATGACGGTGTTGTGCAGTTACAGGCTTAGAAACAAAAGCAGAGGTTTTGAGGCAGCAGCTCCGAACTTCCCTTCCTCATGTACTGAGATCTGTGGACTCTGGTTTCCTTTAAAGGGCATCTTTAAACCTACTTTTAAAAAGAAAAAAGTGATTCTTTTAATATTTTTTTTTATTATTGTGTATTTCTACATGTTTTGTTTTATTCTATTATGAGGCACTTTGGGATTTTATCTTGACAGGTGCTATAGTCTACAAATAAAAGTTAACATAGAGATGTTCACATTAGGGCTGTGCGATATGGACCAAATATCATATCATGATATATTTAATTTAGATGACAGTATGTACCAATATTTTCCCTAATTTGTCTGTAAGTTTCATTTCATATCAAACAGCTGTTTTTAGTATTGAAACATGTTTAGCGTAAAGGTATCGCTCCACTGCAGTGATGGAACTGGTACACTGGTAGAAATGTCTGTCAAATGGAAATAATTACAGATAATTTGCAGGTTTTTTTTACGAGTTCTTTGTAAAAGTCTTGGGGAAGATTGTCTTCCAGACAGTTTAAATAATAGGAGTGGGAAAAAATATCGATACACTGAAATATACCATATACACCGATACCATATCCATATTTAAAAACATGGTATTGATCTATTTTACTAATGAAATACCGCGAGATTTCATCGTTCTGTTACAAAATCTTGTGGTATTTTGTGAAATCTCATGAGATTTCATAACAAAACGATGATATCTCGCGAGATTTCATTGGTAAAATAGATAAGTACCGCGTTTTTAAATATAGATATGGTATCATATTAAAACATTGCGATATTTCAGTGTATCGATTAAAGATGTTTGATATGGGTTATTTAACCGATGTCCGATACACTGATATTGTCAAACTCTTAAATTCCGATATCAACCGATACAGATGTATGCTGAGAGTTGAAAGGTTGTTTCTCTCAAAGATCCCAAAATCTCCTTAACTCAGCTAGAGGAGTTAATTTCGGATATCTGGCTGCCAGATATCAGATACTAGCAGGTATTAGCCAACATGTGGCTAATTCTAATGTTTCTGACAAACCAGACATATTATCAGCAGCTTCAAAGCAAGTCAGTCTGTAGCAGCAGCAGCTGCACCGTAGTCACATGTTTCCGAAAGGAATGCTGGGAAATGAAGTTCTTCCAGGAAAACAGGAACTTTTCTACTTGCTGGACCGTTGCTAATGGAACGAAACCTTGCAATATTTAATTTTTCAAAATATCGGCCCAAAAAAAAACCCGATACCGATATTTTCTGATATCACATTTTAATGCCAATATCGGCCGATGATATCGGACATCCATAGTATCAATATTTTTTCCCATCGTTACTAAATAGTCAGGCGACCCCTTTGTAGTCAGTGGAGGTGCAAAATAAAGAAAAAATTTGCACAACTAATACTCGATATAACAATATGTGTAAATATCATATTTACTTAGTACATTTCAGTATATCGCACAGACCTAATGTGCATGTTTCAGATGCACAATCTTCTCCAGATCTATAAAAACAAAAACAGAACAAACAAACAAAAAGGGAACAACCATCTGCAGGTTTTGATACATTTTTTCATCCGGTTGCAGCTTGATCAAAGTCTGCTCCATCACCAGCACCACCCCACCTCCAACAGTCTTAATAAAACAGCCAAATAAGGCAGATTAAGGAGAAGAGCTCCTCTGAGCACGAGCACCGGCCTGAACGGCTTCTTTGAAGGACATGAGGGGGGAGAGCGAGCATAAGGAGTGTAATCTTGGCCTCTTATCTCTGACACACACACGCGCGCGCCCCACACACACACATTAGCATCTGTTATCTCAGAATTATCATATACATTAGTCAACACCTGTTTCATTAACCTTGTTTAATTAGGACCATTGAAACTTTGAAAACTGTCATCACCGCGGCAGTTTGTTGAGGTCGGATGAATTAACACATGAAGGTATCGGGCTGAGCCACTTTCCCAGTATGGTACATGCGCGCGCGTCAAATCTATGTCTGGTTTCTATGCGTAATTTGACGCAGATAATTGAATTGACGACAGATCTGGAGGTGCTGAAGTGTCAGAAGCAGCAGGATGTTGTTAACGGATTTTCTTAAACTCTCCACCGATGAGTGCGAGACGTGAAACGTGTTAAAATCCTCATAAAAAAAGAAATTACATCAAATGGCCGCGACGCGCAAAGCTGATGACACACTAGTGAAAGAAATAAGTCTCCAGTTTACCAGCTAAAGGTTTTATTTGTATGTTTTGCAGTGGAAAGGGTATTTTCTGTGCGCATATAGGAAAGGATTTGCGTGTTATTTAAAAAAATAATAATACTTGCAAGTCTTTTTTTCTTAAAAACTTTCTGTATTAGTGAAAAGTTGAGTCCAGACGCGCATGTTCAGTCTCTCCGGCACTAAAAGGAACAGCGGAGAGTCTTTGATGGGATTTGTTGCCAGTGAAAGCTGCTGGTCTTTTGAACGTAGTTGTCAGTCAACACCAGAGGGACCTCCTCTCCCTCCCCCCACGCGCACACACTCACGCGGGAGGCTGGGTGTATTTAAACGGGTCCAGAGGCTGGACTGCCACTCAGACCTGGGTAGACTGAGACGCAGAGAAGATGCCCGCATCTCAAACTGGATTTGGCAACTTCTTCCTGGAGAGGAACGTCAACATGCCGGCTGGATACCAGATCTCGGTGCTGGGGTGTCCGCCGGGTGTCCAGCAGCAGCAGCAGCACGCGCAGCACCTCGCGGCCATGGCGGCTGGGGTTCCGATCTCATACTCCGGACTGCAGGGGTACAACTTCATCCCCTACCCGCACCACAGGCACATCACACACATGGTGAGTCGATCATGCAGAAAATGACGTCAGTTACTTTTATTAGGTTATCCAGAGATTGTTTACGTCACATAAAGTTGGCAATGATGTTGCCAAATTACGCACATGCTTACGTTCCTTCTTTTCTCCGTCTCACAGAGCAACAGTTTCGACTTAAAGGCCGCCTCCCCCTACCACCACGCTCTCCTGGCTCGCGGGGGTACCTTCTTCCCTCCCTACCGCCCGGGAGCAGTGGAGGATCCCTCGAGGGTCGCGAAGGTGGCGACCCGGGAGAGCACCGGCGCGTTGAAGGCCTGGCTGAACGAACACCTGAAGAACCCGTACCCCACCAAGGGCGAGAAGATCATGCTCGCCATCATCACCAAAATGAGCCTCACCCAGGTCTCCACCTGGTTCGCCAACGCCCGGCGACGCCTGAAGAAGGAGAACAGGGTGAGCTGGGCGTCCAAGGGGAAATCAGACGAGGAGGACGAGGAGCAGGACGCGGAGAGCGAGGAAGAGGAGAGTCCTCCAGACAAATGCCCCCTGAATGCGCGCGAGAAGGAGGAGGTAGAAGCTGGAAGTGACCGCGCAGACGCAGGTGGGCAGTTCGGGAGCGCGCTGGAGAGTCGCGCACCTGTGGGCGCGCGCTTGGAAACGACACAGCGGGGCAGCGAACACGAGGACAGGGGACTTGGAGCAGTCCAGAAAGACGGAAACCGGGATTCTGAGCAAACGCCCTCCGCTTTGGAAAATAAAGAAAACACAGCGAGCCAGAAACCAAAAATCTGGTCTCTGGCGGAGACCGCCACCTCTGAGACTGCGAAGAAACCCGTGGACAGTATTTACCCCCCCGCCGGGAAACTCTGGGCAGACTGGGCTTCACGAAACGGACTCTTACTTCCAGCATATTATACAACTCACGAAATAGTCTGAGGCGGTATTTAGACACATGACAGACTTTTTCTCCGCATCTTTTGCACTTTATTACCTCCAAACCTCATGGACTCCTAAACTCTCGTGAGACCAAAGACCAGATGTTGTGTTATTGTAAATAAACGTAGATGTATTTTTCAACCAGCAAGATGTAAATTATGTTTCCTTTGTCTTACCATGAAGAAGTATTTTGATAAAATAAACTTTGGCTTCTAGCAGAAACCGCTCTGCTCTGTAATTGCCTGGATGATACAGAAAAAAAAAAAAATCAGCTTTTCAGTTTGTTCCAACAGAACCACAAACGTCATTAATCATTTACATGCTAATCCCAAGTCTGTTAAACCCTTGACAGCAGGTTTAAGGAGCTCTTGCTGGGTAATTCCTGCCATTTAACATCAAACCACCTACATTTATGTTTAAATCCAAGTTCAATCTAAAGGTTTTCTACTTTGTTCCTTTTATCCATCAAGAATCTAAGGGAACAGCTGGCTACAGGTCTGTTAAAGTGTTAGAATCAATCTCTGTTGTTAACATGTAAATTCAAAGCGCCTATTAATCCGTGGATAATAAAGCTGAGAACAAAGGGCCCGTCTTCTGTTCTCACCTCTACAATCCACAAACAGGAGCTCACGGTGGGAAGATTAGCTCCCAGATGAGACCTTTGTGACAGCAAACAGTCGAGAAAACCTGGGATTTAATATATTACAATACAACCGAGAGATATTCCTACTGGTTGAAGTATTTCCTTATAGTTTGGACTTGTAAAAAACTTTTATTATTACATTAATTAATAGGAGCTTTGCTGACAGTTGGCAGAGACATTGGCGCCCCCTTGATGAAATCTGCAGTAACTGCAACATCAAGAGACCGTGATAAAGTTTTCTTCGGAGAAAAATAAAGTATAATTTTACAATAACTACAATTTAAAGTCAGAGAAATAAACCCGACTCTTTTCAACTCCCCGAAGTTCCCTGAAAAACAACAACATGGAAGCAAATCTGTGAAATTTTTCTCAACATCAACTTCTAAATCACAAACAATAACTTCAATAACAACAAATTTGCCATTACACGAGCAAAATTTGGTTATGCTGGTAGAAGATTGCGCTCCATAAATATCCTAAACTTCACTCGCCGTTAAATTCCTCAAAGCATGATGGGAACTGGGTCTGTCCTGTGTGATGCCCTGATGCTACACAGTGAAACATCAGGCAAAAAACAAAACAACAAAAACAAGCCCACTTCTCAAATCAAATCATTTCAATGCAAATGACACACATCATGACACAGTTGAATTTGATAGTAACAAAAAAACGCACTGTTGGTATAAAAATACACAGAAGTACAAAACTAACACTTTATACAAACACAGGCCTTCAACTGTGCAGAGACGGAAACTATTCTTACTGCTTCTTAGAACAAGATCATAAGAAAAAGAAATAAAAGCAACATATTTACTTTCTCAGGCTCCAACCAAGACTTGTCTGGACAGAGTTTGTCTCCAGCGGTGAAGGACACTTGTTCGGACGACGTTTAAAGAGGTCTGGACACAAAAGCAGGTGAAGGACAGCTGTGAGGAGAAAGTGTCGATAACAGTATCGATAACAGTATCGGTATACACAAAAACTCAAATCTTAGCAAGTATATTTCTCTAATTTCTAGTCAAAATATCTCAACACTCTCAATATAAGACAAAATTACTTAAAGAGAAACATTTCAGTGGGCCATAAGATCAATACATCTTATTTCAAGAAATCTTATCAAGAAAATTGTGCTTGTCTAATTTGCAGATTTTTTTTGCTCATTACAAGCAAAAAAAAAAAAAAAAAAAAATCTTGGTCACTCTTGAAAAAAAGTCTTGTTTTTTGCTTGTATCAAGCAAAAATTTCTGCCAACATAAGCAAAATTTTCTTGATAAGATTTGAGATGCATTGCCTTAAAACAAGATCTTATATCTCACTGAAATGTTTCTCTTCTTATTTTGAGTGTGATGGGATATTCTGACTAGAAAGAAGAAAATGTGCTTGCTAAGATTTGGGTTTTTGCAGCGGACATCTCTGGATGTGAGCATCATGACTTTCTGTTTATTCATAAAATCATTTCTTTAAAGTATTACGATTTTATAAACATCTCCTACATATATATTCGTACTCCTGTTTCTGGTTCCTGGTTCAGTTTCGCACCCGTTCACCTCCTTCTGTTTACCTGTCGACCTCCTCACTGCTCCCCAAACACCTCACCGGCTGCCCATCAGTCGTGTTTCGAGGTGTGTTGGCTGTTCCACACCTGGTTCATCCAGCATGTCCGACAGAAACCTATTAATGCCTCAGCTAGTTTTTATCTGAATAAAGTCACTTTCTGGGACGTTCACACCCAACACGACTGACTAAAATACAGCGTACGGTGCTATAGGCAACAATAAAAAGTTTTAATCACAGTTGCATCATTTTCTGGGCCATGGACATGCACATCAAAACCTAGGAAAATATGTTTGGTGCAAGGCTTTAATTTAAACATTTAAACATTATTAATAATATCCATCATATCATTATCTCTCTTCATTTTCCTGCAGTGACACAACCCTCATATTTGTTCATGACACAAACTTTGTCTTTGCTTTACAGATATAAAAATGAGGAGAAGGCAGCGTGCATTGACAGGAGCCGCTCGGGTGTTGTTGTCAGATTTCACCACTAGGTGGCAGCATTGCGTCAGCAGTATGTCTGTGAAAGGTTCCTCCTCATTAAGAAGTTTCCTGTTTGTTGTCAGGTCTGTTTTTTTAGATAAAGTTGTGATTATTGTGTTATTTGCTTTTGGCAATAAAAACTATGTACAGAACAAAACCAGAAATGACCTAACAGTCGCATAAAGCAGCCTCCTGCTGTTCGCAGCCTTCTACAGATCTAGATCTTTTACTCATCACTGTTTTCCATGCAAACTTGTTAGATGGTCGTCTTTGTCCATTCAAAGGCTAAAACACTGGAACATTCTTATGACCCAGGGGCCGAAACCCCTCACACGGAGCATTGTAAAAGGTCTGACAGCAGAAATGATCTCTGGGACCTTTAAGGACACAACCAGGTTGGACAACCGAGTCCAATAGCTGCTGGTTATACAGGAGGACAAAAACCCTTTTTAGGGACATTTCAATGAAAAAATGATGTAAATCTAAATGTATTGGGACCAGAGTTGCCACAGATTACTTGAAAAAGTAGTCTGATTACTGATTACTTCTTTAAAAATTAATTTACTTTACTGATTCCTTAAAGGTACAGCATGTAAAAAAAAAAAAAAAAAAAATCAAAGGTCAATGGCAGAAAAATGTGATATATAATTCAAAACTGTGTTTATATTGATGTGTAATTGCTGCACTAGAACAGCTGTTACGTGTTCATTTTCTTAGAATGAGTCATTTATATCTACTTGCTGGGTGGTGCACATATGGATGCTGCCATATTTGTTCCACCATTTTTACTATGGTGTCCCTGAATGGACAAAAAAATTTTGAATGAAGCGAGAACCTCTGAACTTTAAAGCTGCTGTACCAGCTTTGTTTACAGTGTTTCTCCATCGGTTTGGCTCATTTCTCGAATCAGAAATTACATTCTCAAAACTCTAAGATCATTTGCCTGAACAGTCTCACAGTTCTCACAACACCACAGCGCACTTGCAAAAGCTCATATCTCTCCAAAAACAGTTCATCATTGTGTCAAAATCAAGTTTCTTTCTCATAGAAATAGTCAGAGCACCTAAAATGCATCATCACTGTAGCATTGTGTTGCACTGCAAGCCAAAATGTTTAGGTATTTTGTCTATATGGCAGAGAACCGTGGAAATATCCCTAATGCCCACCTCTCAGTTTTAGCTCAGTCCATTGATAATGGTTATTGTGCTCAGTTTTTTTCTTTTTGTCTAGCTAACAGAATAGTTATGTAAAAAAAAGAAAAGCAAAAAACAGTAAGATTAGCTTCCAGCGGTTGAGATCACACTTTGCACTTATATTGCAGAGGAAATTATAATCTAATCCTCTATGGCATGGTGTTGCGCTCAGGCAACAAACCACTTTTTTGGCCCCTTTACATTTTTTAAAAGTAAAACATTACATTAAAAGTCTGATGATAAGTCTGTGACCAATTACATTTGAGCTGGGTGTGGCTTTGACCCTTCGTTTTGTGGTGAAACAGTCCCTTTTTAGACCACAGCCAACTTGAACACACTGCTTGCAGAGAGTAAGATTCATTTCACTTTTTAACATGTTCAAATTTACATAACTTTGTATAAATAATATCTGTGATGTGCATGAATAAGTGCAGAAGCATGTTTGATTGAGTAAAGACTCTTTTTGTCTTTATTTATATACTAAAATGTCGGTTTTTCATTCGTTGCCCAGGGCAACATTGTGCAGTTAGACCACTTTTGTGTGAACTCTAACATAGTAATGGATGGAGATGTGTAGGGATGCATAGTGATCAACATAATCAATTTTTTTTGCTGTCCTATCTTCTATTACTCACAGGAAATGGAAGCATAAACATTATATAGGTGTAAGGAACACGATCAAGCGGTCAGGCTCATTCCCTCATGCACGTGTCATTCAGCTCTGCAGAAGCTGGTAACGAGACATTCATTTGATTCAGGTGTGTTGGAGAAGGAATACAACCAAAATGTGCAGGATAGTAGCTCTTGAGGACTGGACTTGGGCCCCCCTGCCTTACAGAAAGATTGAACCTCATGAAGCAGTTGCTGGTGGGTGTGAAACAGAGGTGGGCGTCACATTTTTGGCACTTGGCTTTAGGTGTATCTTTGCATCCTCGTACCTTGACCATCCAGTGGGCTGTGGCATCCAGACGCACATCAGCGACCGGTATAGGTGAAGTGATATCAGATTGGTCATCTGATATGGGTAAAAAAGCTCCTTCATTAGTGACTGTCAATTATGTTATTATATTGTTACAACAGACTTACATGGTTTTCATGGTATTATGGTGTTAGTAGTTTTGACAGTTGAACAGATGATTCTGCATGTGACGACTTCCATAATTAAACGATGCTGATATATTTTGGAGAGAACCATTAGACTGAGAATCAACAATCAGTTTAGATCAATAAGATCTATTCACTTGGAAATTGTGCTAAATGTAGGATAACTGTACTCAATTATTTACAGAGATGTCATGAAACATTGAGACATTTACTAAGACATTTGCAGTTTAATAAAATAAATGAGAAATGCAATTATGTTGTGAACAATTGCCATATTTGGAGGTTTGACCATGCTGTTTTGAGAAAGTAATTTCTGATTCTGGAAATGAGCCAAACCGATGGGGAAAAACTGTAATGGGAGTTAGAGACTGTTTGGGATCAGTAATTCCTTAAAAGACGTAAAAAGTAATTTCTTATTGTACAGTCACAGCTACACCTGAGACCACTGGATCCACTCAGAAATTAAAACATCTTTATGTCTGGGAGAATTTTGGCCACTAATGGCCACCATACATTCACAACAATGCTTGGAATATGAAGTCATTTAAAAGAAAACATCTTTTCTCTCAAATACCCATCTTTACCACTAGATGTCAGTAATTCTTACATACTGTACAGTATGTACAACTACTTTTTTTTATGTCTGTCCCAGTTTGCCCATACTCACCCTAATATATGAATGTACTTAAATGTAATTAAAGTATATTGTTCAAAAGTTTAAATACACAAAAAAACGAATATTTGACTTCCATAATTTTTTTTTTGTCAACAGGTTCCACATAATTATAATATGTTACTTCAACTGAAAAGAAATAAGTTAATCATAGTTTGTTGTTCACAGTACTTAAATGAATTGTGTTCATGCAACACATATATATTATGTAGGGATAACATTAGATAAAATCGCATTAAAGGGGAAGTTCAGGATTTTTGACATAGGTCCTCATTTACAAGGGAGCCAGGGTCCTATTTATCACTGAAGACAGTTTCAACATATTTCATCCCATTACTCTAGTTCCTGGAGATCACCGATGCTAATGCTAGTGTGAGTCAATAGGAATCTGCTAGCCTGTCATTAAAACCAATCTCATCCACTCCACAGAACATCAGAGGCAAATCAGCAAGCCTGTAAATACCATGTTAAACTAGTACACTCGTGTGTTAAACTAGTAAAACCAGCCTTGTATGACAAATTTTGCATGACATATTGAGGAGCTAGTTTCTTGCCAGCTGCAGGATTATATACAGGTACTACCCCAAAAATTAGAATATCCTGAAAAAGTTCATGTATTTCCATAATTCAACTTAAAAGGTGCAATTTACATATTGTATAGACAAATAATATGTGAATCAATATATTTCAAGCTTTTATTTGTTTGGATGTTGCTGATTAGAAATTGCAGCTTAAGAAAACCTCAAATTCAAAAACTCAAAAAAATTAGAATACTGCATAAAATCAATCAGAGAAGGGTTTTAAATACAAAAATATCAGGCCTCTTAAAGTAAAATCTTGCATCTGTACTTAGATCTTGGTGGGGGCCCCCTTTAATGACTGCCTTAACCCGGTGTGGCATGAATGCTACCAGCTTCTGGCATATCTCAGCTGTTATGGAAGACAAACATGCTTCCACCATTTAAAATGGTTTATTCCTATCTCACAGATCGACAGTTTTTTGGAAGTGTGGATACATGCTCCTCAGAAATCCATAAAAGAAGAGGGGTTCCCCAAGGATCAATTTTAGGCCCAATACTTTTTAACCTGTACATGTTACCACTTGGGGACGTCATCAGGAGACACGGCATTGACTTTCACAGCTATGCTGATGATACCCAGCTTTACATCGCCGTGTCTCCTGATGACCTGGAGCCAGTTAAAACCCTTTTAAACTGTATTTTAGATATAAAGTCATGGATGGCAGAGAACTTCTTACAGCTCAACCAGGACAAAACTGAAGTTTTAATCATCGGTCCTGAAGACAAGAGAGAGATCATTTTACCAAAATTACAGAATTTTAATCCTTCTCAGTGTGTGAGAAACTTGGTGTTCTTTTTGACTCTGAGCTGAATTTTATTCCACATATCAAAAATGTCACAAAGACAGGATTTTATCATCTTAAAAATATCGCCAGAGTCCGCCCATTTCTTCTCTCTTGCCAGCACGGAGGTGCTGATGCATGCTTTTATTTCCAGTAGAATAGATTACTGTAATGCCCTGCTCTCTGGTCTTCCTAAAAAGTCTGTTTCAGCTTACAGTTACTGCAGAACTCAGCGGGCACGAGTTCTGACGAGGACCAGAGGGCGGGAACACATTACACCAGTTTTAAAATCGCTGCATTGGCTCCCCGTGCATTTCAGGATTGATTTTAAGGTTCTCTTAGTGGTTTATAAATGTCTTAATGGTCTTGGGCCTTCTTATTTATCAGACCTGCTTTTAAATTATGAACCCTCGCGGACCCTGAGGTCCTCTGGCACCGGCCTTTTAATTGTGCCTAGAGTGAGAACTAAAACTCACGGTGAGGCCTCATTCCACCATTATGGTCCTCGTCTGTGGAACAGCCTGCCAGAGAACCTCAGGGCTGCAGAGACTGTTGATGTTTTTAAGAAGAGGCTCAAGACCTACCTTTTTAGTTTAGCTTTTAATTGAATTTTGTCTCATTTTTAAATGATTCTTTTAATTTATTTGATTTGATTTTTATTTATCTATTTATTTATTTTTAACTTTGGTTTTGCGATATTCAAATTGATTCTATTTGTATTAATTCCTTTTATGTGTATTTTATTATCTAGCTTTTATTTGATTTATTTATTTATCTATTTATTTTTGGTTTAACTCTAAAAATTTTAACTTCCCCCAGTGTTTCCTCATGGGGATCCTTCGCTCCAGGAGTTTTGCCTGCTCGGTCTGGGGGTAACGGCTGTGGTGGATGCCCTTTTCTTGGTGTCTAGGGGCCTGCACTGCAGCCCTGCGGCTGTGGGTGGATCCTGGCCTGTCATGATCTGGGGGTCCCTGCAGCTGGGCCTTATGTGGCTAGGGGGGCTGGCTCCTGGTGCGAATGGATCCCCAAGATATCGTTTCCTCACAGCAGTGTCATGCCAGATGGTTTTTACAGTTACTGTTTTTATACCTGTTCACTTAGAAGAGAGAAGTTGGGGGTTTGTAGTTAGGTGTGGAATTGGGAGGGGTTGGGTGTGTGCATGTGTGTGTTTTGTGTTGAATCTGGATGTGTGAAGGCTTGTTTTTATTTGAATTCACATTTTGTTTTTACTATGTCAAGCACTTTGTGTTGCTTTTTAATGGTATGAAAAGTGCTTTATAAATAAAGCTTGATTTGATTTGATTTGATCACAGCCCTGAGCTCTTCTTTATTGTTTGCTCTCTTCCAGTTCAGCTTTCTCTTGGCAATGCCCCACAGATTTTCAATGGGGGTTCAGGTCAGGTAGGTTTGCGGGCCAATCCAGCATGGTGATCCATGGTTGTTGAACCAGGATTTTGTACTTTTGGCAGTGGGAGCAGGTGCCAAGTCCTGCTGGAAGATGAAGTCTGCATCCTCATACAGCTGGTCCACTGAAGCAAGCATGAAGGTCTCCAAAATGTCCTGGTTGACGGCTGCATTGATGCTGGACTTGAAGCACAGAGGACCAACACCAGCAGCTGACATGGACCCCAGGTCATCACAGACTGGGGAACTTAACACTGGACTTCATGCATCTTCTATCTAGCGCCTCTCTGGTCTTCCTCCAGACTCTGGAACCTTTTGTTTCCAAAAGAGATGCAAAACTTGCTCTTATCAGAAAAGAGGACTTTTGACCACGGTGCAACAGACCAGTCCTTCTTTTCTCCAGCCCAGCTAAGGTGCTTCTGGTGTTGCTTGCTGTTGAGGAGTCAATGATGGTTTTCTGCACAACTGTCAGATCAGCATCTTCCCCATGATTGTGAATTCTTCTAAACCAAGACAGAGACTTTTTAAAGGCTCAGGACACTTATGCAGGTGTTTTGGATTACTTACCTGATTAGACTGTGACACTCTGAACCTACAATACTGGAGCTTTTCCACAGTATTCTAATATTTTGAGTTTTTGATTTAGAGGTTTTCTAAAGCTGCAACTTCTAATCAGCAACATTCGAACAAACAAAAGCTTGAAATGTATTGATTTACATATTATTTGTCTAAACAATATGTAAATTGCACCTTTTAAGTTGAATTACGGAAATACGTGAATTTTTTCAGGATATTCTAATTTTTTGGGTAGTACCAAAAGATGTCAGTGTATTCTGGTTCATAGAGACATGGTGACAGTTCGTTTGATAAAAAAGTTAGAAATCGTATTCAAAATCTGACATATTCTCATGCCTTTCAGACGTGACCATAGTTTCGACTGTATATTTGTATAATCAAATTCCTTCATGCACGTAGCAGCAGATGATATCACTCCGCTACCAAATACAGGAAGTAGCCTAAAATTTTGGAAAGTGTCTCAGCAGCAACAATCAAAATACAACAAAATGCAGGTTAGTTTTATTTGTAACATTATGCAAATAACACAGTATTTACACAGATAGTCTTAAGTTATAAATTATTTGCCTCTGCTGTTCTGTGGAGTGGTTAAGATTGTATTTAATGAAGCCAGATTCCTATTGACTTGCACTAGCATTAGCATTGGCAACCTCCTGGAACTAGAATAAAGGAATGAAATATGTTGAAACCATCTCCAGTGATTAGTAGTATCCAGGCTCATTCGAAAATGAGGCGCTATGTCAAAAATCTTGAACTTCCCCTTTAAGATAACTTAAAAAAATTATTTAATCCAACAAACACCTATTTTAAATGTTAACTGAACATAAATTGTTTAAATAAAGTCAACAACTGCTCTGATTCACTTTTTCAGTGTAAGTATAGACTAAAATATATTTAAACTTCTATATATTAGAAAACAGAAAGTAAACTTTAAATATATTTCTCATAAGTACATAAACAGTAAACTGAAAGTATACTGTCTTATTTAAAGTTTAAAATTAGTATACTTCAAGCATACTTGCACATACTACTTTTTGGTAAGGGCTTTTATTTTGTAACGAGTAACGAGGATGCTCAGGTAAACGTAACGGAGTAAAAGTATTGGTCTTCTCAGAAAATGTAGTGAAGTAAAAGTAAAGTACAAATATGAAAAAAATACTACCTAAGTAAAGTCATGACTTATTTTTTATTTCGTTACTATACAACACTGTTCTCATGGTTCATTTATCCTGAAATTGAGTAAGTCAATTTTGGTGATATAAGGAGATAAATGTGGTGTTGATGCAAAAACATCCAGACTTGTGTTAGTGCTCATATTTCATCAGGTTTATTTATAAGTACATTAAAATAAAGTTCATAACAATGAAAACAGATGTTGAACAATATTCTGTACATACAGCTCTACACATGCGCTTTGAGTGCCTTCAAAAGCGCGATATAAATCTAATCCATTATCATTATTCTAAATGTCATGATACATGCAGAGAGATGATATCATCTCAAACATTTTACAAAAACATCCTGTAGTTTTAGTGTTATTCTGCCACAAAATATAGCATTGATGAAGTCACATGTAAAAATCATGTTTTTCTGTTAATTCATGTCATTGACATGCAAGCAACTATTCCCATTACATTTTCCATAAAAAGTTCTATCTATTCTTCAGTTAACAGGTGGGTCTGTACAAGATTTTCTTTTAGAAAAACACACAAAATAAGTGGTGAATGAAAAAACATTCAGGTAGCAGCTGGTTTTCAATGTGAGACCGAGGGTTTGACGACGCATGTGCACGCCACAGGCAGCTTGCGCTTACACCTGCACCAGGGATGAGTGTCATTGTGCGCCCTTTTGAAAACTACAACCTGGATGTGGATTAGTTTGGGGATCATGTTGGGTATGGTGCATTTCGTGCACTTAGCTTCTTGGAAAGAGCCCATCTCTCCAGGTATAAGCCTGAAAAAGACAACAGGAAATATTCATATATGAACAGACGCATACACGAGACAAAAGTAAAATTAGACACCAGTACAGGTTCTCTCAGCGTTTACAGACTATCAGCTCCAACTTTCACTTTAAAGGATTCACTTGTTCAAAAATTCAGCATTAAATATGAAATTCGAACTGTAATTTTATTTTGGCTCTGCAGTTGCATTAATGTTGCATGTCTAATAATCCAGTTCATTTATTTACAGTCACTCAAAATTATTCATACCCTCCGATTAAAGAAAAGGCTAAATTCACTAGAGCAGTGGTTCCCAAACTGGGGGGCAGCTCAGGGCTATGTCGGGGGGCCCAGCCAAAGTATAGTTTTTGTACTTCTAACAAAAATATGGGCATATTCTTCATGTGTCTCATGGTAAATCTTTGGGTGCATGTGGTAGCGGTGGTGGGATGGGGGCTAAGTTTGGGAACCACTGCACTATCGTAATTCAAATAACAAGAAACTAATAATAAATAAAAATTTACAAAATTATAATTTAGTGAAATAAAATATTACTTTTCAATTGTGATTAAAAATAACAATGATAAAAAACAAATAAACAAAATATACCAGACACATTAGAGTACATTTCCCATTAACAGTGGACCAAAACACCTGATTGCAGTGATTGCCTCAAAGTGTTGCTCAAAATTTTAGCTTCATTACATGTTTTATTTTTTTGTGTGTTTGTTTTTAATATTTCTTTCAAACAACAATTCAAAACCAATGTAATTATTATTTTAATAGAATTTTTATTTATTATTACTTTTGTCAGTTTCATCTTATTTCACTGACAGCTAATTTTTTCCTTCTTCAATTTGAGGGTTTGAATAATTTTGAGGACGACTGTATTTGTTCAAGCAAGAGCAGGATGACATGATGCACAAACTACTGGGAGGATGAAATTTAAACTTATTTGATTGTTAAAAAAAAAAATCGTACCTGTTCTCCAGCGTCCAGGGTGCAACGGAAGACGTACGCAGCTCTGAAATGGGTTGGATGTACTGTTTCTCATAGTGGTTGGTGTATTCACAGCCGTTCTCACAGTGAGGTATAGCTTCACAGGAGCTCCACATCAGGAGCTGAAAGAAAAAAAAAATCATTTAGAGATGATCAATCACAAAAGGATGTGTGTATATGAAGTGTGCAGTCAAAATGAACAGCTTGTATGTGGATGAAATAAACATAGTATGTAGGGAGAGCACTCACCAAGAAAGCAGTGATGAAAAAGTTCATGGTGAAGTTGTAACTTGACTGAATCAGGATGAAATGGGATGAAACGGGAGAGATCTTCCTCCTGGATGCTGTGCAAAGATCTGCCTCAGTGCTGGTGAGCTGTCAGAAAGCCGGTGGTGTCTCCCTTTTACGAGGAACAGCTGTGTTTTTATTCTGTGTGGTAGTGGTGATGAAATCAGGCATTTGCATGACGGGGGAAGCCTGTAGGCGGTAGCCTGGAGGCGTGTTGGTGGACCAGTGCCAAGATTATATTATGATTCCTGTTTGATTGTGACATGCCACTTTCACTGAAAGTTTTTTTCCCTCCCACTCTCCTCTCTGGGTCGGCTATTTTTAGACTGAGCAACCCTGGAATGGGCCATAAGAAATTAACATTTAGTGCAGCAAATATCAGAGCTGGGAAAGAAGAATTCCTAAACATGATTTTCCTTTTGGCTTCTCTTTATATTAAACAAACAATTTGAAGTTTTGGGTTTTATATATGTATATATATATATATATATGAAGAGTTCTTTTCCAAAACGAGTTAACCACCATTTAAAAAACACAGAGTTAACTGTTTTTCGTTGCTGTCGGGTACAAACCTCCTATCTCCATTTGAATAATTAACCCCTCTACATCATGTGAGTGTGATTTGGTGAAAATATTCAAAAAGTAAATGAATAGGTTTTTTGCAGAAGCAGTTAACTCCGTTTTTCTAAATGGTGGTTAACTCGTTTTGGAAAAGAACTCTTCACATATATATATATATATGCAGTTGTTTGAAAAAGTGTTTTGCTTACTTTGTGTTTCCGTATTTACTTTTTTTGTGTTTGTCACACTTGAATGTTTCAGATCATCAAACAAATTAAAATGTGAGACAAAGATAATGTAAGTAAACAGAAAATGCAGTTTTTACATGAAGATTTTTATTAGTGGGGGAATCCAACCAAAATGACCCCAAGAGCACAGCGACGACTCATCCAAGAGGTCACAAAAGACCCCAGAACAACATCCAAGAACTGCAGGCCTCACTTGCCTCAATTAAGGTCAGTGTTCATGACTCCCCCATCAGAAAGAGACTGGGGGGGCAAAAATGGCCTGCATGGCAGAGTTCCAAGACCAAAACCACTGCTGAGCAAAAAGAACATAAAGGCTCGTCTCAGTTTAGCCAGAAAGCATCTTGATGATCCCCAAGACTTCTGGGAAAATACTCTGTGGACTGACGAGACAAAAGTGGAACTTTCTGGAAGGTGGAGGTCCCATTACATCTGGCGTAAAAGTAACACGGCATTTCAGAAAAGGAACATCATAGCAACAGTAAAATATGGTGGTGGTAGTGTGATGGTCTGGGGCTGTTTTGCTGCTTCAGGACCTGGAAGACTTGCTGTGGTAAATGGAACCATGAATTCTGCTTCTACCAAAAAATCCTGAAGGAGAACGTCCGGCCATCTGTTGGTGACCTCAAGCTGAAGCGCACTTGGGTTCTGCAGCAGAACAATGATCCAGAACACACCAGCAAGTCCACCTCTGAATGGCTGAAGAACAACAAAATGAAGACTTTGGAGTGGCCTAGTCAAAGCCCCCACCTGAATCCCATTGAGATGCTGTGGCATGACCTTAAAAAGGCGGTTCATGCTGGAAAAGCCTCCAATGTGGCTGAATTACAACAATTCTGCAAAGATGAGTGGAACAAAATTCCTCCACAGCGCTGTAGAAGACTCACTGCCAGTTATCACAAACGCTTGATGCAGTTGTTGCTGCTAAGGTGGAACAACCAGTTATTAGGTTTAGGGGGCAATCACTTTTTCACACAGGGTCATGCAGGTTTGGAATCAGCTGAAAAAAATACAATGGTTTTGAATTGTGGTTTGAAAGAAATATTAAAAACAAACACAAAAAAAAAAAACAAGTAAACAAGCATGATGGGGCTCTGAAGCTAAAACTTTGTTCAGCAACACTTTGAGACAATCACTGCAATCAGGTGTTTTCTATAATGTTTAAAAAGACTTCTACACCTGTTGAAGGTAAGTTGCTCCACTGTTAATCAGAAAGGTGCTATAATGTGTCTGGCACACTTTTGTTTTTTTTTTTAAACTATTATTTTCAACCACAATTCAAAAGCAATATTTTATTCCACTTAAGTATAATTTCGTAAATTTTCATTTATTATTAGTTTCTTTAGTTTCTTATTATTTGAATTTCTATAATGAATTTAGCCTTTTTTTTAATTGGAGGGTTTGAATAATTTTGAGGACAGCTGTGTATATATATATATATATATAAAGTAAAATTCACATGACATGAAACTGTGAGGTAACACGCAGGGCGTTCTCTGACTCCACCTTAACAAAACGTAACTTCCTCTGAACTGGTTTGGGGAAGCCCACACGGTGGAGAATACCTGATGGAGAGTTCCTGTCATAACAAGTCTGCTCCAGCCTGCCACTGGTAACCACAGACTGGGCGTGTCATTTTATTTCAGTCACATGAAAGTGCAGCTCCATGAATGAATGAAATGGATCAAACAGTCTCAGTAATAACAAGAGATGCAACTGGTGCATAGTAAAAGGAAGTACTATTTTAAGAGTTTTGTAGGCAGGGACATACTGAGCAATACTGTAGAAATGTCCATTTATTTCAGAGACAAATGGGATTTGTTCCCACATTTTATCTTGAACTGTTTCATTCACTAACCTAAAGTAAGATTAAAGATAACACGTGTTGTTGGTATCTTGTGGTGCGCAGCTATGCTAAAACTGGCTAAACAGAAAGTGGTGCAGTCTAGCAAAAATTATATTTTTTTATTTATATCAACTTTTATGTACTATTAACAGGCTTAACAGATTTCTTGAAATAAGATGCATTTGTCTTTCAATAAAAGTTCTTATATCTCACTGAATATTTTCTTCTTTTTTTTAAGGTAATTTTGTCTTATTTTGAGTGTAATGAAATATTTTCGAAATTTAGTTTTTCAGAAATTAGAAAAAATATACTTGGTAAAATTTGAGATTTTGCAGTGTATTGGTGAAAGTAAGGAAGTTTGCTGCAGATGATGCCTTATGTATTTCCCTTCGGGGATCAATACAGTATCTATCTATCTATATAGAGGCCCATTCATTCTTCCCCCTTCTTCTTCATTGTATGGATATACACGGATCTACGACTAATCTGAATTCATTAGCGTCCAAAGGAGTCAGAGTGATGCAGAAAGGTTACTGGTAAGTGAATACATGTATAAATTCCTAGAAATAAAGTCCATGTGGAAAGAAACAAAAGTTATCTTTTAATAACCCTTGGCCACCCTGCTATTTTCTCTGGCCACTCAATGGCCCCCCCTAAAAAAAATCTCTGCAGGCGCCCCTGAAGCTGAGAAACTGCACGATATAACTTTTGCGTCTGGGACGTTGCAGCTGACTATTGGTTGCGCACTGCATCACGTACTAGCAAACAGATATGAACCAGACGTGAACACAGCGGGTGTTTTGGATGCTAGTTTAGCCGTCGATAGGGGGGTCACTGAGAAAATTGCTGAAAGTTGCATTGTGGGTCTTTAAATTTCTTAGTTCTGCCCTTCAGTTTTTTTTTATTTATTAAACTTACAAAAATAATCTTTATACTGTATTTTCTTATGATCGTGATCAATGATAAAAGGCAAAATTATTAGATGACAGTGAAATTTAGAGTAGTATCGGTATCTGTGATACTTGCTCTTTACTTGGTGTCAGATCAGTACCAAAGTTTGATGTATCGCCCAAAACAGTCCTCTGCAGGGACGAGCTCAGGGTTTAACTGGCAGACTGATTTTCTGCTTTTTTTTTTTTTTTTTGCATGGAAATCAAAGCCATTGCAGCTACTGTGGTGATAACATTGAGCTCTCACAAACACACTTTTCTTGCACAGACTGAACTTTGCTTTATATGTGGCATGCAAGACCCCAAATATTCATAATATTTGCTTGTGTGTCTGTGAAGACTTTCCACTGGTCCCCTTGTAAAATCTCTGGATCATCAGCAAGTGAGATAATATCAGCAAATATTCCAGAGCATTTGCCACCTGTTTCACGTGAGCATGTGTGTGCTGATTTCTAATTTCTGCCTGCTCCGTTGGTGGAAACCTTTCCATTGGTGGCCCCACGTGTTTGAAATTAAATTAAATGAAAAATACTTTATTTGGACGGACTGCTAGGGGGAGTATGAGCGGATAGGACGCGCCCTACAACAGCTCTCGCTGATTTTGACTTAAAACTTCACTTTTAACAAAATAAGGACCCTTTTCATTGCTTACTACACTTCGGCATCTTAGGTACTTGCAAGGGCAACCTACTTCAGAGACCCCAAGAATGCCCTTACCAAAAAGTAGTATATGTAAGTATGCTTTAAGTATACTAATTTTAAACTTTAAATAAGACAGTTTACTTTCAGTTTACTATTTATTTACTTATCAGAAATATACTTAAAGTTTACTTGGCATTTACTAATAAATGTACTAGAAGTTTAACATATGTAGCCTATACTTATATTTAAACTTTTGAACAATATACTTTAGTAGTAGTACATTTATAGTACATTTTCAAACATACTGGTTTCTTTGATACTAAGAGTTTAAATGTTACTGGGCCATTTGGTGGAGTCAAATAAAACACCTGAATCTGTTTTTGACATAAATTTGTAATATTTTTTTTACTCAGCATTAAAGGTGAAGTAGAAGAATAAAAAGGCAATTTAAGCTGTCCTCCTGAGCTGCTGTGAGATGACTACGCCTCCTCATTCAGATCATTTCCCATAATGCCTTGTGGCACAACTGGGTCTTCTTTGCACCATCACTCAAATGTGTATGTCACCACTTCAGTACCCTTGTTAATGAACAATATAGCATGTCAGTGAGAATATGTTGCAACCAAATGATACTGCGCAGGCATGAACATGACTGTTTGGTTCAGTGACGTTATTTAGCGACTTCTGGTGACTATTTGGTTTAGCAATAGTAACTTCTCTGGCTAAAGAGTTGACCACAGTGGTCTACTTTCTGAAACTAAAAGGGTATTGAGAAGTTTGCCACTAGAAAACTAACAGTATGCATAGAAGAATACTTTTAGTAGACTTAAAAGTGTACTTTGTAGGAGTAAAAGTGAGCATAAAGTTTTAGTACGAGTAAACTAACAATCTACCTAGAGGTATACTTTCAGTATACTTTAAAATGTGCTTTCTAAAAATAAGTAAGCTTGAAGTTTTAGTACGAGTACACTCACAGTATACCAGAAGATTACTTTAAGTATACTTAAAAGTATACTTTTAAATACTTAAATTGGGCCAATTTAGTCCCAAGAAGTAAACTTGTTAGTATACTGGTAGTACACTGAGAGCAGTGTACTTGGTAAATAAAAGTACACTTGGGGGATATACTTTAGTATACTTGAGTATACTTAATAACATGTACTTAAGGAATACTTCTTTTTGGTAAGGGTGCCGAACTTAAAGAAAGCAAATAAAAAACCAAAAGCGATCTTGCTGAAGGCCCCGGCGGAGACGCGTGCTCGCCTGAAGGTGACGGTGGTGTTACAACAGGAAGTGGGAATGAGAACGCTGCGCTGGCTGCAACAGCATCATCACGCTCCGAGCTTCACACTGTAAAAGTGGATATCTGTGGCGAGAATTGCAGATGTCACGGTCATGCTGAGAGCTGAAATTGCCGCTTTGAAAACAGAGAATGACTCAAACATCACCGCTCTGAAAACACAAACCGATTCACAGGCTAAAGCGCTACGGGGGCTGGAGCAGTCGGCGTCGCGACCACCACAGCGGACAGAGCTGCAGAGCTGGAAACGCAGGTGAAGAACCTCATCAGACAAGTGGACCGCATTCATGGGAAATGTTTGGATTTAGAAGGGCGTTCAAAGAGACAAAATCTGAGGATCACGGGCCTGAAAGAGGGGTTGGAGCATGGACAGGCGCCCAGGGAGTTTGCTGAAGGGTTGTTGAAAGAGGTTCTGGAGCTGAAGGAAAAGCCGATTATTGATCGTGTCCATAGAGCTCTCCGGCAGCAGCCAGGAGATGATGAGCCAAGAATTCACTATGGGCACGACTTTGAGCACATCTTCCGCAGGATCACTGGCAAGAAGGAGTTCAGATGTTCAGAGATCTCCCACAAGAAGTGGCTAAAGCGTGAGCTACCTTCACACCTGTCAGGAAGATACTTCGGAGCAAGCCAGGCGTCAGGTTTGGGATTATGTATCCAGCGAAGCTGCAGGTGACACACGATGGCAGATAGCGAGTGTTTACTGATCCCCAAGAAGCCCTCGCTCATGCAGAACATCACTTAAACACAAAGTATGTGGTTGATTATATTACGAGTGGATTGATGTTTCTCTCAAAATTGGGACTGGTTTGTTTGACTCTAATAATTCTTACAACCTGTAGTGCCTAATACTAGTGTGAATATCATCATTTAAAATTTCTGTAGGCCGTTTTTTTATGTTGCAGAAGGCAGTGGGCTGAAGTTTTTTTATTTACTGTCATTACATTTACTGGACATATGTACCTGGAGTTTTTGGTCCTGTTTTGTTATTGTTAATACATTGTCCAAAGGATGTTAGCTTATCTTTTTCCTTTTTCCCCCTTTGTCTCAGTTTGATAATGTTGGAAGTTCATGGCTTTACTTTTGAAGTCAGGGGTTAGGGGATGGGTGGGAGGAGTGCTACCTGGTGGACAAGATTTTTACACAAGATCATAACACAGAATAATGCAGGGGGAACACAGGAGAGGAGGGTGGAAATACTTTTCTCTTCTTGGAACTTGAAACGAATAAATGAACCAATTAAAAGAGGTAAGGTACTGCCACACTTAAAATCTCTCAAATCAGGAATTATAATTTTACAGGAAACACACCTGAAGACAGACTCACATCTCAGACTCAGATGTAAATGGATAAATCAAATTTATCGCTCCTCATTCCCATTTAAGTCCATGAGTAGCCATTATGATCCGTAAAGACGTTCCTTTCAAACATCATTCTACGATTGCTGACAAAGAGGACGGATGTATTGGTAGTGGCGGGTGAACTGTATTCAAGGCATGCTACTTAATTATATATTTATGGACCTAATCAGGAGGCTCTAGATTATTTTAGGTAGGTGTTCGGTTTGATAGCAGACATTTCTAATACTAACTTGATTATTGGTGGCGACTTCAACTGTGTGTTAGACCAGTATTTGGATAGATCATCATTTCAACGCGTAGTTCCATCCAATACAAGTAAGATCCTCAACACCTATATTAAGAACATGAACCTGTGTGATCTATGGAGGGCTTTTAATCCGACAGCTAGAGAATAATCTTTCCACTCCCAGGTCCATAATGTCTACATGAGAATAGACTACTTTCTGATTGATGGTAAACTATTAGCATGCACAAACGATGTTAAATATCACAATATTATTATTTCTGAACACTGCCCAGTGACATTTTTGTTGAGGCTAGGTGAAATAGACCGACAACAAGGAAACTGGAGGCTTAACCCCCAGCTTCTAACTGATTCAATTTTTTGCAAAGATATGAAAGCACACATTGATATATTTTTTTAAACAAATGACAAATCAGAAACTGCTCCCTCTTTATTGTGGGAAACATTTAAGGCCTACCTGAGAAGCCGTATCATATCATCCCAAGCCTCGAGGAGGAAATACAATAGATGAACAGTCAAAACTGGAAGAAGAAATGCATAGGCCTGATATGGAAAATGCGCCCCTCCAAAGAGAAATTTAACCAAATACTAATGCTCAGATACAAACTCAATAAGATACTTTCAGCCAAGATTAGTAAAGCCTTTATGTTTACCAAACAGAAACACTTTGAGTTTGGCGATAAGCTGCATAAATCACTGGCCAGCAACTGCGTAACCAGGAGAGTGAACGTGCAATCCATAGAATTAAATCAGGTACTGGGGAGCTCCTAACTTCTCATAAAGCCATTAATGAAAGATTTAAGCAATTTTATGAGATGTTATATAGTTCACACATGAATTCAATTCCAGGGGATATGCAAACATTCCTGGACAAACGTAATTTCCCAACAACCAGGCGGACCGTGATTTTCTGGGGGCTGATATTACATCACAGGAAATTTCAGAAACAATAAAATCCCTTAAAAATCACAAAACTCCAGGACCAGATGGATTCAGTAATGAATTTTATAAAACATTTAACAACTTGCTAGTGCCCTACTTAAATAAAATGTATGGACAGGCGTTTGGAAGCAGAGTGCTTCCACACACATAAATTAGGCGACTATCATTTTAAGTCCAAAAAAAGGGAAATGATCTGGAGGAGATTGGATCTTATCGATCCATATCTCTGTTGAACACAGATCAAAAAATTCTAACTAAAACTTTGTCTAAAAGATTGAGTGTTTTAATAGATAAATTAGTGCACCCAGATCAGACTGGATATATACCCCCAAACCATTCCTTTTTGAATCTCTGACGCTTCTTTAATGTCATTTATTCCCCACAGGCATCCAAGCGGGACCTTTTGATCCTGTCTTTGGATGCCGAAAAGGCATTCGACCAAGTCGAATGGTCATACCAGTTTGCAGTCCTTGAGAAATTTGAAATTGGTGATAGGTTTATTTCCTGGGTAAAATTACAATATAACAACCCTCATGCTATTAACTAACCAGACATTTTCCTCTAACCTTAATTTGTGTCGAGGAACAAGGGAAGGTTTTTCATTAAGTCTCTTGCTTTTGCTTTAGCGACAGAACCACTTGCTGAGAGCATTCGATCACACAGGAAATCTACGGATACAATACAAACTATGATAATAATCGCCTGGTAATAGCTGGGATAGGCTCCAGCAACCCCCGCGACCCTGAACTAGATAAGCGGTACACAAAATGACTGAATACAAACTATACTGTAAACAAAATATCCCTTTATGCAGATGATATCCTCCTTTTTATATCTCATCCTCAAACATCTCTTAAATCAATTCTGTCTTTAATTGATCTATTTGGAACTTTTGCAGGGTATAGAGTAAACTGCGATAAGAGCAAGCTCATGCCAATACACATAACAGACAACTCCCCTTTAAGATAACAAAAGAGAGGTTTACATATTGAGCATAGTAGTCACTAGACATTATGACTTTTTTAGGCTAACTGTGACCCACTTATACGTAAGTTGCATAACAGCAAACAATTTGAGGACGCTTCCCATCTCTCTGATTGGCAAAAAAGGTGCTGTTAAGATGATGTTTCTTCCGCAGTTATTGTATCTTCTTCAGAATATACAGGTTTTTTATCATTAAAGCCTTTTTCAAGCGACTAGACTCAATTATTCTATCATTTGTTTGGGATTATAAAGTACATAGAATATGGAAAGCCCACCTTTGCAAACCTAAACTGAGCAGAGGCCTGGCCCTCCCTAATTGAATATATTATTATTGGGCTGCTAACATCCGCTCCATTTACCATTGGACCAGTGGTCTTATCACCGGTACACTAAGTAAAGTTAAGTACAACAAAAATCCAATTATTTGTAACACTATACGCATTTGTAAACAAATATCCCAACATTTCAATCTAAGAGCGGTGTCTTTCTCATTACTCATAGTGGCAAATCCCCCATTTGCTCCCTCCAACACAGATGGCAGTTTCCTTGCGTGGCGAGGGATGGGGATAACCAAGGTGGGTGATCTTTATCTCTGAGGGGCATTTTAATCTTTCCAACAGCTCCCAGAAAAAAACAAACACTCTCACGCAACAGGACTTTTAAAAATATCTTCAGGTCAGAAGTTATGCGAGAGCTCACCTCCCCAATTTTGAAAGTGCGGGGCTGGATAAACTGGATGGTTGTCTGAAATATTTTGCTGGGTCTGAAAACACAATTTCACATTTGTGTACTTCATTGCAGAATATGGCCCCGATTTCAACAAACAATATCAAAGCAGAATGGGACTGAATTGGGTGTACAGATACCAGACGATACCTGGGACAAATGCCTTCAACACATACATAAATGCTCAATTAATACAAGACACAACTTAAATCTTTCACACATTTTTTCCTTTTTCTTGTATTCAATTTAACCAAAAATGGAAAAGATGAAGGAATTGCTTGAAGGATAAAATGTATAAAAGATCTAAAAAAAAAAACATTTGAAGCATAAAAATACTTTATTTATCCCCGAAGAAAAATTCAATAGATTTGAATTTAAGTTTGCTCTTGTGGGTTTTCCCATATGGGACCGTATGACTGAGGATACTGTACAAACTACACAAAGTACTTGTCTCAACATGCTGTCAAAACTTCCACTGTGCACGGTATGAAGCTGTATTTTCTAAATCACTTGCTGCCTCTTGCATACTCCACACCAGAAATATTTCCATTCTGCAGCACACCTGACTCAGATAAAAGGCTAATTCAGAGCCTTGTGCAGAAATGACAACAGGGAGGATTTAATTCAACATACACACTGTCCCACATGGGGAAAAATTGTCTTGGACTCACCAAATGCCATAAATGTCTCACAAGGACAACATGTAACAAAACATCACCAAACACCATCTCAGACATTAGTATTACACAAATCTTATTACACATAACACATACAGGTACATAGACCCGATTGAAAGCCATATGCTAAAAAAATCACCATAAGAACACTATAAAAAAATGTTGCACATTCTTTGGCCTCAAGCGTTATTCAGGAGTTTGATTGAGGTTGGGACAAATTAATTCTTAAATTGGTTTAGTTTGCAGTGGGGGATTCAGTATTGTCTGCCCGAGGGTAGGAGCTGGTATAGGTAAAGGATATGGGATGGCTCAGACGCTATCTTCTAGGCCTGCTCAAGTACAGTTTGTTCTTTAGGAGTTTAATTTCTTTAGACTTAAAGAAAGTATTTTAAACAGGCAGCCACTGTATTATTTAGAGAGGTCGGATATTATTGGCTTACCAGTATTATCGGCTGATATCAGCATTACAGTTTTTTTCTATTGCTAAAATCCAAAAAGCAAAAATTAGGCAAAATTTTCACAACCTTTACTTCTGTTCCCAATTGCTTGACTCAGTTTGTTACTACTTAAGATTTCCTTATCTTTTTACACATAAACTCTCAAAGCATCAATCCACAACACACAAATATTCAAATCTCTGAACTTTCGGGTCTGACGAGCAATTTGCAACCGAGGAATGCAGCAGAAAAGGAGACCTGACACTCTGTTTTGTTTGATGAGCGATGGAGAACAGAGACAACAGTCAGAGAAGGAGAGGCGTATGTTCTATCTAAATCTATGATGCTTATGCTTGAGGGGGGGGGGGGGGGACTTTTACAGTAAAAATAAAATGTTTTGTCTGCAAATTTGTGTGATGTTTTATGTTTGTCTACGGTATGAGAGAAGTGGGCAATGCCATTTATTCAGTGTCATATTTCTATGACATTCTAAGGAAGTTATTGACTCAAAACAGCATCACCTGGCCTAAAAAAGCTACACTATTGTCAAATCATGCCCCCAAACACAGAAAAATGTAGAACACTACAGAGCAATCAGGAAACACAAGAAGGAAAAAAGGATAGCAGAGTTGTCAGAACATCATGCTGTCAAAATGCTTTTCTTTTTTATTTACATCAGGCCAAATGGGTCATGTCACAACACAGGAAACTAAAAAAAAAAGGAGGAAGAAAAAAGAGAAGGAAAAAAAAAAAAAAAAAAGAAAAGGGAAAAAAGGAGGGGGGAAAGAAAAAAAGGGAGGAGAAAGGGGGGGAGATCAAAAAGAGAAGAAAGGGAGAAAAAAGGGGCGGGGGAAGGGATAACATAAAGCGAAAGTAAAAATACTTTAAACATAATGAAAAAAGAAAGTTCAACATAAGCAAACAGTATATGCAAATGTCATTCGGCCACAGCATCATGTCTCCTGGCTGGGTCAGGCCACAGAGCCTCATCCCCGTCACAGGCCACATTCTGACCGGCCGAACAACGAGGGAAAAAGCCCCGAGCATGCCGGATCCAGGCCTGGCATGCACTTATCTAATCACAAACTAATTCCATCACTTCCAGGAGGTTTTCCCTGGCTTACAGCAATACTTTACAGCAGTCTTCTTTACAATCCAAACATTTCTATAGTATACAGTCATGTAACGGGGGGATAACATTTACCTGTTTACATTTACCTCATTTACCTCTCCTCTGAATGGCCGTATGATCGTGGAAACAGAGAACCTACTGATGTTGGATTGCACCCTTAGTCTGGTTTCTCTCATAGTCAACCCACGGACAGCAACATGGTTGATCACAGTTTCATCCGCATGCATGGATTTCATCTGAAATGAAGGCTCTGTGTTGGACCTGATTTTGTCCCCTTACGTCCCCATCCACAACCACCTCTTATGCGTACCCTTCCTCTCTGATTTCCTCTATCCGTTGCAAAATCTTGACCTCCCACAGCTTCCTCAACTGGTTTATATTGGTTCCCTCATCATCAGCCAAAGGTGAAATCAATTTTGAGTCACTGTGTCTACCTGCTGACATCTGTGTCTTAATTGTGATCAAAGTGTGCAGCATGTGTTCACCATTTTGAACAAGTGCATCACAGTGCAAATGTGTTTGCAAGCAGTGTCTAGTGATGTGAAACGTGCTTTAGGTTTTGATCACAAGGGGACTGATTTGATACCTTGGTTTAAGCTTCTGAAAAATTAACTTTGAGAATGAGATTTAGTGTTTTAGTAATTAAGAAAAACTGTATGCGTACCCTTCCTCTCTGATTTCCTCTATCCATCGCAAAATCTTGACCTCCCACAGCTTCCTCAACTGGTTTATATTGGTTCCCTCATCATCAGCCAAAGGTGAAATCAATTTTGAGTCACTGTGTTTACCTGCTGACATCTGTGTCTTAGTTGTGATCAAAGTGCGCTTCTGAAAAATTGGCTTTGAAAATGGGATTTAGTGTTTCAGAAATTGAGAAAAACTGTCAGAGATTTGATGGCAGAGTTGTTTTGCAAAGGGATGCCATGGTTTTGTGTGTGAAGTTTTGAAAAAAAAAACACAAAGTTTTGAAAAACGTGTTTTAGCAATAGAAAAAAACTGTAAAATGTGATTTCAGAAAATATTGGTATCTTTTTTTCTTTTTTTTTTAATGAACAGAATGAAATCTTGCAAGATCTTGTTCCATTAGCATTGGTCCAGCATGTATAAAAGTCCCTGTTATTGTGGAAGAACTTCATATCCCAGCATTCTTTTCAGTCATGTGACTATACGGTGCAGCTGCTGCTGCTACAGACTGACTTGTTTTGAAGCTGCTTATGTTTGGTTTTCAAGACCCACAATGAAACTTTTAGCAGTTTTCTCAGTTTCTATCGGCGACTAAACTAGCATCCATCTTGCATCATGCCTGTACTGTGAGCTGACTCCAGCCAGTAAAAGACAGTCTTATCTTGACTGTTGTTCTTTCCCTTCCTCTCTTTCTTTTCCTCTCTCCCAGAAATGTTTCCTTGTGTTTCTTTGCCAAACCTGACATGATGCACGTTCAAAACACCCGCTGTGTTCATGTCTGGTTCATATCCGTTTGCTAGTGAGTGATGTGGTGCGCAACCAATAGTCGGCTGCAGCATCACAGCACTGTCCCGGATGGAAAACTTACATACTGCAGTTTCTGAGCCTCGGTACGCCTCTGGGCAGTGACAGTGATCGATACAACCTCACGGTTATCTGCAGTCACTGGTATTGACATAGGAAATTAAGAGTTATTGGTTAAAAAAAAAAAAAGAGCCAATATCGAACATCCCTAGTATTAATGGAACCAAATCTCCAAGATTGTTGTATTGGGGTTCTTCAAGGTTTTATTCTTGGACCACTTTTATTTCCAGATGACACTAATGGTCTAACTGATTAAAGATGGGCAATGCTCTATCCTTCATGACACCATTAGTTAACTACTTACAGCACCTTTTCAGAGATATGTTAACTGATACTTTTCACCCCCTTTAAAGGAAAATCATGCGATTGTACAGTGTGCACTGATATCTTTATTACTAGTGCAATACTTATGAAACTTATGAGCATAGATACTAATGAAAAAAGTTGATAAAATTAGAATTATTTACATGTCAGGTGCAAAGGATAAAGACCCAAATACAAGGGAAAGACGCAGGAAACAGGTGGATTTAAGAAGATATGCTATTTAATAAAACAAATCTGTGGAAAAATAATAATGGAAAATAAATAACTTTCCAATGTGACTGGAGTCTATGTTTTCCTTTAAATTATGTTTTTAAAAAGGGGGTCAAAGTGCCAAATTCGAGGAGGAAGATAACCAATCTATCCTTTCTACAACATGAATTTGCTCTGCAGGCAGAGTGAGTCAGCCATGCTATTTTGTCATCTTCTCCCACTTGGAATTAAATACTTCTACATGTGCCAACATGGGTAGAGACGATGAAAGTAATGCCCACATTGCTGAGTCAGACACACTTTTCTATTTAACTATAATTACCAAAGCCTCTCAGTTTCTCTAAAGCTTGTGAAACAAGTTACGTCTTGAAGTTTTTGTCTTTTTAATCCAGCATGTGGATGTTATCACTGCGCAAGAACTTTCATGATATGCCATACTACTCACAAAAAGTTAGGGATATTTGTTTTGTTGTATGATGTCAGAATCAACCTAAAATCCACTACAACTTTTCCAGGTGAACTGAATTAGACTTTCTCTAAACTGCACAAATGCACAAAAAGATGAATGACAAAAAAATAAAATAAAAAATACAAAAGTAGTGTAAACTGTGACTTGACCAAAAGTTGATCCCTAACTTTTTGTGAGGATTGTATTTGCAAAATGAGAAACAGGTTAGCGGATAGTAAGGTAGGAGGGTGAGAAAGCACTAGAGAGAAAAAAGAAAAGGAAGAAAAAAATCAATGCAAATCCAGCATGGAAAGCATATTTCATGCACTGTTTCATCCATATTCTGGTCAGTGTGCAGAGGAGGAAACTCCCCACCTCAGATGTAAAACGGACCATGGCAGGGTTTGTTTGGTCACAGAGGAAGAAAAATGCCATTTTTTATTTTTATCACATGGTATCCACGGATACCATTATTTTATGGGAAGGTAGCTATTTAGAATTTGAATAATCTAAGGATGAAAATATTGTTCCCTCCATGGAGAAGCTGCATTCAGCTTCTATGTTCCACATGTCTGGAACGAACTCCCAGGAAGCCTCAGATCAGCTGAAACATCCATGTAAAAGACCCACCTGTTCTCAGCCGCATTTAAATAAAGTTTTATACAGGAGTCCAAATCTGCATGGCCTCTTTTAAACTCTATTTAATGTTCTTTCTTTACTTTTATTCTTTTACTTTTTAATGCTTTCTTTTCTCCTGATGTAAAGCATTTTGAACTGTTGTGCACCTGAATTGTGCTGAACAATTAAACTTACCTTCATTACTCACAAGGGATTGTTCGAAAACACAAAAACAATAAATTAGCTACCTGGTTTTGTATTTTAAACATGAACCTATACGTCTATGCACAAAATGTACAGTTATTATTACAGATACAATGATGCTAATGAAACGTCAAAAAGAGCACAAGTCTTTCACCTTCAGTCTTATTTATTCTTCTTTTTACTGCCAGAGTGAAAGACTATTTATAGATTATGTGGACAGAGCAGTTTTTGCACACTTCTGAAGGCAAAATGAGTAATGACTTTATTTAACCTGCATCTGTACAAGTAGTCCCAATGACAGTCTCATTTACAAGAGACAGAGAAACTTGTTGCACTGGATTGGAAAAAAAAAAGTACTTTAAATTGTAAATTACAGATATGTTGCACCATTAAAGTTCGAAGGCAGATACTACAAATTTCAGCTTCATTGAACCCATCTAGTTTTTGGGTTATGAAATTAGGATGAGTCAGATATGTTTAATGTTTCAAGTGAATGACAGTAAAAAAAATATTATTGCAGCAGCTGAACTTCAGTCTTTCACCGAACCCGTCTCAGCTTGTCACGAGCAGCTACTCCTACAGTTGCGACATGAAAAAGTTCCCCTATCTGCCGACTGCCAGCCACTTAACAGCCACTTACCAGCCACTTATCTGCTAATTCAATCGCACAGAGAAGCCCCTGTGTGCCCAGGGGAAACGATTCAGAGCATAAATGAATGCCTGGAACGAGGATGTTTCCTCTGGACTCTGGACTGCAGGCAGACCAGTTCAGCAGCTGGAGTCTGGACTGCGGGCAGACCAGTTCGGCAGCTGGAGTCTGGACTGCAGGCGGACCAGTTCGGCAGCTGGAGTCTGGACTGCCGGCAGACCAGTTCGGCAGCTGGAGTCTGGAGTGCAGGCAGACCAGTTCAGCAGCTGGAGTCTGGACTGCAGGGAGACCAGTTCAGCAGCTGGAGTCTGGACTGCAGGTAGACCAGTTCAGCAGCTGGAGTCTGGACTGCAGGCGGACCAGTTCAGCAGCTGGAGTCTGGACTGCAGGCAGACCAGTTCGGCAGCTAGAGTCTGGACTGCAGGCAGACCAGTTCAGCAGCTGGAGTCTGGACTGCAGGCGGACCAGTTCAGCAGCTGGAGTCTGGACTGCGGGCAGACCAGTTCAGCAGCTGGAGTCTGGACTGCAGGCAGACCAGTTCAGCAGCTGGAGTCTGGACTGCAGGCAGACCAGTTCGGCAGCTGGAGTCTGGACTGCCGGCAGACCAGTTCGGCAGCTGGAGTCTGGACTGCAGGCGGACCAGTTCGGCAGCTGGAGTCTGGACTGCCGGCAGACCAGTTCAGCAGCTGGAGTCTGGACTGCAGGCAGACCAGTTCATCAGCTGGAGTCTGGACTGCAGGCAGACCAGTTCGGCAGCTAGAGTCTGGACTGCAGGCAGACCAGTTCGGCAGCTGGAGTCTGGACTGCAGGCGGACCAGTTCAGCAGCTGGAGTCTGGACTGCCGGCAGACCAGTTCGGCAGCTGGAGTCTGGACTGCAGGCAGACCAGTTCAGCAGCTGGAGTCTGGACTGCAGGCAGACCAGTTCAGCAGCTGGAGTCTGGACTGCAGGGAGACCAGTTCAGCAGCTGGAGTCTGGACTGCAGGCAGACCAGTTCAGCAGCTGGAGTCTGGACTGCAGGGAGACCAGTTCAGCAGCTGGAGTCTGGACTGCAGGCAGACCAGTTCAGCAGCTGGAGTCTGGACTGCAGGCAGACCAGTTCAGCAGCTGGAGTCTGGGCTGCAGGCAGACCAGTTCAGCAGCTGGAGTCTGGTCTCCATGTTCTTTCCAGCATTGATAGAGTTTCATAGATGTCTAAGCTGCTGTCGCCATAGCAACCCCATACCATCAGAGATGCAGCTTTTCAACTGTCCACTGATAACAAGCTGGAAAGTCTGAGGGTGCAAAACATGCACAGGGTTCCCACTCTTTTCTTAAATTATTTTCCAGGTCATTTTTAGCTGCTATAATAGAAGTCCAGTTATCCCACATACACAAATAAATTCCACCGCTTTGGAAAACTGTTATCTTCTACAGATGCAGGCATGAAAAAGTTCCCTTTTCTGCCCACTTCCAGCCACTTATCTGCTAATTCAATCGCACAGAAAAACGCCTGTGTGCGCAGGGGAAACGATTTCAGAGCATAAATGAATGCCTGGAACAAGGACGTTTCCACACACCAAGTTTGGACACCATGCGTGATGACGTATTCGTAGGACAAAACGTTCAGGCAGTGACCACTTTATATACGTATATATATATATATATATATATATATATATATATATATATATATATATATATTTTTTTTTTTTTTTACATTTAACCAGATTACTTAAATGTTTATTTCTCTCCCTCTTTCTCTCTTGTACTTTCTCTACAAAATATTTCTCCACACTGCCTGACCAAAAAAAGGTCATACACCCACTCCCCCTTTTCCCAGTTATCCTCACTGGTTAGTGGTTTTCTACTTTGTTAGACCGCCTTTGATTACAGCAGCACGTCCAGCATCTTCTGTGGCATTGTTCTGATTCTGCAATGTCAGCATATTTATTTCCATCCAGTGTTGCATTAATTTTTCACCTAGATCTTGCATTGATGATGGTAGAGTCTGACCGCTGCTTATTACTTCATCTACCTCTCTTCTTACCCTGATGCTCCCATCTCTGTGGAACAAAGTAAATCTGGACTCATCAGACCACATGAGTCCAATCGTTATCCTCCCTGGCAAATTGAAGCCTTTTTTGATAGATGATATACTATGTTCCCGAGGGGAAATTCTGTCACTGCATTTCACCCATCTCTGTATGCATCACAGAGCAGTGGGCTGCTACTTAAGGCAGCCCAGGGAGCAATTGGTGGGGGTTAAGGACCTTGCTAGGGGGTTTCACAGTGGTTCACTTGAGTGTTGTGTCAGGGACTCGAACCCGGGTCTGCCACGCCAAAGCCTTCGACGTTACACTACACTACCCACTCCACCTTTTCCCAGTTAGCCTCACTGATTAATGGTTTTCTTACGGCTACACAGCTGCTCAGTCCCAATCACTTGAGTTCCCTTTGCATTGTGCGTGTGGAAATGCTCTTACTTTTACTATTAAACATAGCCCTGAGTTCTACTGTTGTTTTTCTTTGATATGATCTTACCAAACTTTTAAGTGATCGCCGATCACAATCATTTAGAATTTTTTTCTGGCCACATCACATTTCTTCCTGGAAGATGATGGGTCCCCACTATCCTTCCAGTTTTTAATAATGCGTTGGACAGTTCTGAACCCAGTTTTAATAGTTTCTGCATCTCCGTAAAAGTTTCGACCCATGATTCAACCCTTCTCAGACAGACTAACATCTTTCTCACCACCACGGATGTGCGTTTCCACATGGTTGTTTAGGAAATGAGAAGCAACTCATTGCACCAGTTGGGGTTAAATAACTTGTTGCAACTGAAAGATAACCGCCCAGCAGCAATTATCCAATAGGAGGCTCGTACCTATTTGCTTCGTTAAATCCAGGTGGCCACTTTCTGGGAGGCCAGGCAGTGTAAACCAAGGCAATGTCATTTCAATTAATGCTCCTCTAAAGTAAAATCTCAGTTACTGTAGCTTCTTGACTCTCCTGCAGGTCTTTCGGTGTTTTTGCTCGAGAACCGCTCTGAGGGAAGATGCTGGCCAGAAGCAGAGAAGTTGCAGCTCATGTGGCCCATTAAAGGCAGCTGAAAACAGACATACATGCAGAAAATGTTTAACCCGTTTGCGTTCACCCACAAGGCGGAGAGAAGCAGAGAGAGAAGTAGCTCAAGCTTTTCCACAACATTTGACTTTTTCCTCCTTATTTTCCATGTGATTTTCATGAAAAATTGGTCAATCTTTTACCATGAAGCGATGTCTCTTCAGAAAACACATTTTCAATTTGGAAATATTGCACAAAAATACATGAGAAATGATTAAATCTCGATTCATATTTTTATTTCTTTACACCAGAACTGTTGTGCATGCAGTGGGGAAGCACCTTCAACATTAAAACTACATCAAATATCTACACAACTAGTTTCAATCGTGATTCACTGCAGAATAACTGAACATTTTCCCAGAAACCATTAGTAAGGGAGAAGCTCAAGGTCATTTGCAACAAGAAATTCAAAATAAAATGAAAAATCATGATGTGGTCCCTGTTCCTCTTTATTAGTCACTTTTACTCACATACCACTTGTTAAGTGAGCAGGCATTCTTCAGTGTATTTGAATATGACTCAAAGGTTAGGTCATGTTGACCACAAACATTTTCATCTGTTTCTCCAGTTAGCAACAAAGCTAATCGCCATAGTGCATGGAAATAAGCATAACTTGCACACAAATAAACAAAATCTCAATGATATAAACACTTAAAGCAAAACATGGTGTTGTGCTTCATGTTTTATATTTTTCTCAGTTAAACTGCAAAGACATATTTCATGGTATTGGAGGGGAAAGAGAGGAGTTGGCCTACTTTGTTACAGTTGATTAGTTTTGGGTAGTTTATGCACTGAACAACTTTTTGTTTGTTTTAAGCAAACATACTGTGAGTGACTTTTTGTAAAGTTAAATGATTCCCACTGCAGAGTTTCTTCATCATGACATGCATGTCTTGCATCACATACACCTGCAAGACATCATTGCATAATACACCTGCGTGCAGTAGCTTGGCTCCTCTCCTGCTGAACATGAGACATTGGTTTCATCCAAGCCAAAATGACTATTTTCAGCTCATGCCCTGATGACTCCTGTCCTATTTCTGCTCCACTCACCGCTGTCACCTACGCGTTGGATGTTTCTTTACATCTTAACATCACAAATGGATGCTTGAACATGACCCCAACTTTTAAGCTTAATTCTTAAACCAACTACTAAACCTGTACAGCCCTGTGGAAGTAGTGAGTTCAAGTAAAAATGACTTCCCAGAGCACAAATGTCCTCATAAAAATTCTCACCTGGATAGTAAACAAATGAAAACATACACTGTACCCGTTGTAATGGCAGCTTTAACCACAAAGTATTTGTATTTGTGACTCAGGATGCAAAGCATTTTCCAGCTTGGAACGATGGCACTCCAGAAAAAGTAGCTTTAATTGACAGGCTGTTCTATCACTGCAGATAAACAGAAACCATTGGCAACATGACTGAAAGTGTTCGCAAACAGGGGGATCCCATGCGGTCAACCTGAAATGGGAGGGAGTCCGAACCCTGTCCAGAGATGCACGGTGGAAAGTTCAGAACAAAAACAGAACTGGCAGCAGTGTTTGTATTTTTATTGTCATGGCAATGCACGTATGTAACCTTAGAACATGAGTAAGATTACAAAAATAAACTGCAAACTTACTGTACATATCTAATGTAAAATTACATGAAAAACAGTAACTGTGAAAAACAAGAAAATCTGTTTTCAATTTACATTTCACAAAAAGACTTTATAGGTTTTCAAGTGCTAAATTCAGGATTAATATTGTTAATGTGATTATGTTACTGTGAATTTATTTGATATATCTCTCATACATACACACACATATATGATATATGTATATATACAGTCCTCAATAGTATTCATACCCTCCAACTTAAGATAGAAAAAAATCAGCTATCAGTGAAATAAGTTTAAATAGACAAAAATAATGATAAAAAAAATCTATTAAAATCATGATACTGATTATTTTGTAAAACATGTAAACAAGCATGATTTGTTGAGCAACACTTTGAGGCAGTTACTGCACTCAGGTGTTTTCTGGAACGTCCAATGAGACGTCTACTCCTGTTGACAGTTATTTTGGTCCACTGTTCATGGGAAAAGCGCTCTCATTTGTCTGGGACAGTTTTGTTTTTTAAATTATTATTTACAACCACAATTCAAAAGCAATGTTTTACTTCACTAAATCATAGTTTTGTAAATTTTTATTTAATATTAGTGTGTTGTTATTTATATATATTTAATTACTTAGTAAATTGTGTGTGTGTATACAGTTATATACACACACACAGACGTATCACACACTGCGTGAAAAGGTCCAGAATCCTACATATCTGGAGATGATGCTTACCTAGATATCTGAAGAATCCGGACCATGTCTGGTGCATATTGAGACAGGAGGCATATCTTGTGATATAAGGACAGCAGATTCTGCATGAGGGCATATATTGTGCCCATATGCGGACTCCGAATATGACCTGCAGTCATATCTGGTAATATCTGAGGCCATGATACTGGGAGAGACAGAATCCTGAAATATCTGGAGGTGATATTTCACTTGCTCCTAGAAGAATCCGGACCATTTCTGATGCATATCCTGAGTGCTTGATATGTACCATATCTGGTGATGTACAAACAGCAGATTCTGCACGAGGACATATATTGTGTCCACATATCAGATGCATCTGATTTTTTCATTTATGGACTCTGATAATATGACCAAAAAAAAACATTGTGGTATTTATTGTACAGTTTCTTATTTTTAACAAAAAAAAAAAAAAAAAAAATAAAAGTGAGCAGGAAAGTTCTTTTACAGCAAAGACGAGACAATCTTACTATACAAGTTAGATGACAATAAAGTGATGCAAAATGTTTGAGGATATTGGCTCGAGGGCTTAAATTGATAGTCACACGTATGATGCTACGTTACATCAATAGAAAGCAACAGCAGCACTATTTTAACTTCATTATTAAATTGGAATGATTGTAGTTATTGATTTTATTCATTGACCAGCACAAGAGACTATAGTTTACATTGGTCTAAATGTAATTGTAATTATATAATAGGATTTAAAGACAACTGCACTAAGCCAGCTCCTTTGTCTTGCATTACTGGACAAACTGATTAATCCAGGTGTGTCTGGCCTCAGTAACCACGAGGACAATGGCCAGACACACCTGGATTAATCAGTTTGTCCAGTAATGCATGACAGGAGACAAAGGAGCTGGCTGAAGTTTGAAGCTGCATAATTTGAATGCGGGCATAAATAACAGGCTGTTTTGTTTTTAGCAGTCAGAAACTTCTTTTTTCTTTTACCGTCATATCATTTATCACAATGATGCTCACATCTCAAGCTGCATGTCTGAGTAGGGTTAGGCATTGTTTGATTTTTAACAATTCAGGTTCTGATTCAATTCCCTTCTTTCGATATGGTTCCTATCGATTCTCGATTCCGATTCTTTTAAGGGTTAGGATAAAAAATAGTTTACATTTTCTTTTTTTGTAGGCAACTAAATCAAATAACAAATAAGGAGATCGATATAGTAAACTCCAGCTCTATTTATTTTTTTTACCAAAAGCATTTAATTGCAGTTCAACTAAGAAAAAAAAGTAGAAAAAGAAATAAAAATTATCCCTGACCAAGCTTGAATAGACCTCATCATTTCTCCAGTTCACCATTTTAAGAACTTTAACTCTTAAACTGGTTGTTTTCTACTTAGGAGTAGTGCATGAAAGATAGTACTTAAAATTAAATGTTTCTGTCCAGATTCTTCATAGAGACATTAATATATGATAATGGGTGGGTTGTTGGGAGAGGGGCTGGTTGGTGGTGGGGGTGGTAGGCACTGTTTTGAACTATTAGATGGATTAAAAACATATATTGGAAAAGAAATTGTATAAAGTGACGTATTAATTTTTCACGGATGATGTGAATAGGGCGAGTTTTAACACTGGCTCGCTATTTAAAACATTCTCCTGAAAATTAAAAAATAGGCTTTGTGAAATTATTTTAATGAGAAAAGCGGTTTTTTTTTTTAGTTGTTTTTTTTTGTTGAAGACATGAATGTTTAACAAACGGGCAATATAAAAATGTTTTTATGCGGGAAAGTCTTCAATAAGACAGAGAGTGTTGATTTGTGTGTGTTTAATTAAAAGAAAGTTAAAAAGGTCTGAAACGCTAATAGAAAAGTAATTGTGTACAGAAACTGGACTAACAAACGTCGCAGCGGATTGATGGGGGCGGACTGGGCAAAGAGTCTTACTGGTTAAATAGCTGATAAGGAGGAGGGACCAACTGCAGTCGCGGTACGTCGTATATATCCAAGCTTTTTTTTTCATGTAACTTACTAACATTTACCCACCCTAACCCTTCTCCTAACCCTAACCCCCAACTCAAAAACAACTGTTTGAGCCGAGATAGATACTTTGAGTGTTTACTGCTTCCGCTGGAGCTTCCTGTATGGATTGGATATATGGCGGCTTTAAGAATACAAAGTAAATGACGACGAGGGGCCTACATCAAGGAGCTGCGGAGAATCGCAAGAGTTTTGAGCTGTAAATGGTATGGGTACTTGGGTGGTTAGGGTTAGGAGAGGTAGGGGTAGGGTTAGATTTTGTAGTTAATGAAGAACAAACTTCGATTAGGAATTCGGCGTGGATTGGATATATGGCAACATACCGTGACTGCAGTTGGGTCCTTTGACTGGGCATGAAAATGGAGTAGAAATTAAAAATTTACGATTCCGGGAGAATGGGAGAGTTAGTCCTGGTTCCTTCGATTTTCTCTATGCCCAACCCAGAGCCACGGCATGACGGTTTCGTGACACTTTTCCAAGGATCGAGAAAGCAAAATTTTATTGGTTGCATCAGTGGAGCGTCACTGTCCATTGTTTGGAACATGTCACATGACCGGACTTTTGAACATAACCGCGGGAATCTGGAAGAAAACGGGAACGACATCGCCAAAGCTTTTAACAAATAATTAAGATAGAGATTACGAAGGAAGAACGGGAGACATGGAGTGATAAGCATGCGAACACCCTGCACGGAACGGGAGGACGAGATTTTGCCAAGATCAGACAGGACGCCAGGAGATTTGGGGCTATGACCCGTCCCTACATTTTGAGGTAAATCCAGTGTTATGTCACGCTGTGCTATTTCACCAGTCTGGTCAAAGGCAAACAGAAACTTTACTAACACAGGGTAGATTAAATAAGTTAAAACAGACTGTACACGAGTTAAAACAATAATGAATAAATATATTGTTGTCTGACGGGTGCGTGTGTACAGTAATTGGATATTCATAAATAAATAACAAGTGTCTTTAGTTTGTTGCTGTGTAATGTAATTATTGCACATAACTGTTAAACTTTTATTGCACAGGATCCAGAAGTGATGGTGACGGATGCAAAAGTTGCTCATTGAGTCTGACAGCAGGAGGAAAGACCTGCAGTGTTTCTCCTTCACACATATGACAGTGAATTAACTGGGATAGCCATATACAAAAATAATGTCAGTTGCCATTGGAATTATCACTGACCATGGTACACATTTAGGGTATTTTTTTAGTGTACTGTATGCTGAGCCATTTAATTCCATCATATTAAAAAAAATATAATAATATTATTGATTTAATATAATATCATAATATTTATTACAGTACTCAAATCTCAAATGAAACTACTTTCTTTTTTTATTACATTTCAGAAGGTTTCTAAATAAGGATCATCTTGTTTTGAGAGACTTTAATAATGACAATAAATAACTTATGAAGCATGGGATGTATGGTATTATGTCAGATTTAACTTTTTTTGGCTGATTAGTTTTTTTTTTGTTGTTTTTTTACTATAATATAACTGACAGTAATACACATACCTTCAAGTGAAGTTTTTACCTAGAACAAAAAAAAGAAAAGCTGCTGTTTTTTGTGAGGAGTGGAGCTTAACTCAACATGTCTTTTCTTGTTCCACAAGCAAAGAACGACTTCTTTGCTTGCTTTGAGGCAGAAAACAGCACAGAGGATCGCTCCTTCCTCCGATGACCAGGTGCTGTCTTCAGACACTCAGGAGGATCAACGCCAGGAAAGCCCTCGGTCCTGACGAGATTCCTGGTTGTATCCTGAGAGACTGTGCTGTGGAGCTCACAGATGTCTTCATGGACATCTTTAACATCTCGCTGAGACAAGCTGTCGTCCCGACGTGCCTCAAAGCCACCACCATCATCCCGGTACCGAAGAAGTCGTCCCCCACCTGCCACAACCACTACCCCCTCCGTCGCACTTAACCCCATCATCATGAAGAGCTTCGAACGAGTCATGCACCACATCAGGTCTCCAACTGGCTGCTGGACTCAGGCCCGGCCTTAACCAATCTGGTGCCCTAAGCAAGATTTTAGGTGGCGCCCCCTTGCATCGCAGTACAGTACTTGCACTGCTAGTGTACTGTACATACTCACAAGAAATTATAAGCTTTGTTTGGACATTCTTTTATTTAAATAAAACAATTTGCACATTGAAAATATTTAAAAAAGAACAAATACAAGAAATGAACTCGCCTGTGCTGCTGCTGAGGCGGAGGCGACAGGACGATTCGCAACAGGGGACTGAGAAACCTATAGGTCTGAAGACAGAAGAGGAATATGTGACACCAGTCTAATAATAAACACGATTTAAGATTAAAATAAAATGAAATAATATAAATGAAAAAATTGCATAATACAGTACATGCATGATGTGGAATATAGTGTATAATATACAATGTAATTTTTTAATTACTAAATTATATTAGTATTTATATATCACTAATATTAATTTTTTTATTGTCATTACAGTGAAATGCTAATCAGCAGAATGCAAAGAATAGTAGCTGCAGTAAAATACACTGGAGCATGTGGGAACGTTGCTGTAACATTAATGATGGGCACTGATGCACAGTTTAACATGATAAACACACTTTGAGCTGTACACAGCTAACAGCTGCCTTATAACTATGGAAAATGAGTAGTATTTTGATTGACTATTACAAGCTGGAAAAACGGAGATAACATGTAAATGCAATAACAACACATGCTGACAGATCTATTTTATTTGCAAGGAAAGTAAGAGGGTACTTAAATGACTATTTTCCATAACAACTGGGCGTTCTATAACATTAACTGATGTTAAAACTAACAGATAGCGTGGCTATGTATTGATTAGCAAACGCTAATGGCTAATGCCGATGCCATTAGTGATCATTGTTCTGCAGCAGAACTTCTGAACAGAAACATAATAATTAACATCATCTTTCCTAACCTCCCCTTTTCTTTGTCGCGTTTTTCTTCCTCTTTTTTTTGTGTCCTCCCTGGGCACCAGGCAGTTTGGGACGCTTTGACATGTTGACTTTTTTGATTCAACAAAAAATGAAAACGAGTAGAGGTAAAGGAGGTTGATTGGTGGGGGGGGGGGGGGGGGGGGGGGGGACTTGGGCTTATTAGGAAAGTGGGCTACTATTTAATAGGTTTGAAGTTAAATGTGGACTTATCCCTCGTTATTGTTTCTTAAGAAAAGAATAAGCCCCTAAACATTACCTGGTATTATTAATACTGTTGTGGCTGCTGGGATTGGCCCACTGGGGAAAGGGTATGTGCATGTTTCCCATCCTGCTTTGTGGCACCCTATGTCTTGCTCTGACTGCACCATGAGTCAAGTGTATGTGTGATCCCTTCAGTGCCTCCTTGTTCGCGGGTCACACAGTACGTCCTTGAGGAAAAGAAGTATGTTAAATGACATGTTTTACACATGATCTAAATGCAGTTTGGAATTTAAATGCTTTTGGTCCTCGCGTTTGTAGTTAAAAGAAAGGCGCACGCCCGGCGCCGAGGGGCGCCGCACTTACTGCCCCGGCGGCGGCTGGACTTCCTGACAGGGAGACCACAGGCAGTTCGGGTCGGCAGCAACACCTCCAGCCCCGTCACGCTGAACACGGGGCCCCCCAAGGATGCGTGCTAAGCCTCCTCCTCTTTACTCTGCTGACCCACAACTGCACTCCCAACATTCAGCTCCAACCTCTACATTAAGTTTGCAGACGGCGCGACCGTGGTGGGTCTGATCACCAACAACGCTGAGACAGACTGAGTGAGGTGAGCCGTCTGGTCACGTGGTGCAGGACAAGCATCTCCATCTGAACGTGGAGAAGACCAAGGAGACGGTGGTGGACTTTAGGAGAGAGCCTGTCAATATTCCTGGGTGTCCACATCTCCCAAGACCTGTCCTGGGACACCAACACCACGGCCCTCGCCAAGACAGCCCAACAGCGACTACTTCCTACAGAAACTAAGAAGAGCAAGAGCCCCGTCCCCCATCATGCACTGCTTCTACAGGGGCACCATGGAGAGCATCCTGACCAGCAGCATCACCGCGTGGTACGGAGCCTGCACCGCATCCCGCACCGCATCCCGCACCGCATCCCGCACCGCATCCCGCATCGCATCCCGCACCGCATCCCGCACCGCATCCCGCACCGCATCCCGCACCGCATCCCCCCGCATCCCGCACCGCATCCCGCATCCCGCACCGCATCCCGCACCGCATCCCGCACCGCATCCCCGCACCGCATCCCGCACCGCATCCCGCACCGCATCCCGCACCGCATCCCGCACCGCACCGCATCCCGCACCGCATCCCGCACCGCATCCCGCACCGCATCCCGCACCGCACCCCGCACCGCATCCCGCACCGCATCCCGCACCGCATCCCGCACCGCATCCGGCATCCCATCCCGGACCGCATCCCGCACCGCATCCCGCACCGCATCCCGCATCCTGCACCGCATCCCGCACCCCGCACCGCATCCCGCACCCCGCACCGCATCCTGCACCGCACCCCGCACAGCATCCCGCACCGCACCCCGCACAGCATCCCGCACCGCATCCCGCACAGCATCCCGCACCGCATCCCGCACCGCATCCCGCACCGCATCCTGCACCGCATCCCGCACCGCACCCCGCACCGCATCCCGCACCGCATCCCGCACAGCATCCCGCACCGCATCCCGCACCGCATCCCGCACCGCATCCCGCACCGCATCCCGCACCGCATCCCGCACCGCATCCCGCACCGCATCCCGCACCGCATCCCGCACCGCACCCCGCACCGCATCCCGCACCGCATCCCGCACCGCATCCCGCACCCCGCACCGCATCCCGCACCGCACCCCGCACAGCATCCCGCACCGCATCCCGCACCCCGCACAGCATCCCGCACCGCATCCCGCACCGCATCCCGCACCGCATCCCGCACCGCATCCCGCACCGCATCCCGCACCGCATCCCGCACCGCATCCCGCACCGCATCCCGCACCGCATCCCGCACCGCATCCCGCACCGCACCCCGCACCGCATCCCGCACCGCATCCCGCACCGCACCCCGCACCCCGCACCGCATCCCGCACCGCACCCCGCACAGCATCCCGCACCGCATCCCGCATCCCGCACCGCATCCCGTACCGCATCCCGCACAGCATCCCGCACCGCATCCCGCACAGCATCCCGCACAGCATCCTGCACCCCCTCCCCGCCTCCAGTACCGGCCCCTCGGAGGGCACCCTCGATCGCCCCCCCCCCTGTCTCCTGGACAGTACCCCGTCCCGCCTCCCGTACAGAGCCCCGAAGAGCACAGGGGACCCCACCCAGCATAGTGTTTGACCCTGGTACCGTGAAGGGGAAGGCGGAAGAGGCACCGGGCCAGGACCAGAACCGGAAGCGCAGAGTGTAGTAAGACAGTAGGGGAACGTGAAGGTCGCTGGGAGGCCCGAAGGTGTCCTGCTACATATTTGGAGATTTATCATCGGCTATATTCAGAGTATCAGGATGTAGGACTTGACTATTACGGAGTACTGGGAGATGCTAGGGAGAGGTTGTAAGCATAGGGATAAAATAACACGGGCAGAGAGTAGAGAAGTAGAATGAGGAGGTATTCCCAATAGGCACAAACTTGAAAAAAATATGATGGAGTAGAGGGTAGAATAGGGATAGCTCTATAAGAAGAAAAGTCATGCTATGGGAGAGAGGAGATAATTATAAAATATTCCTAATTATATCTAAATTCTATTTGGTGGGAGGAGGTATTATTAAGGTAAGAAAAGGACAGAAAGAGGGAAAGAGGCTAAAGGAGAGCTTAAAGGAGAGAAAGGAGGAGTAGGAGACAAGGAAAATTTATTGTAGGGGGTTTGGTAAAGGATGGTTGTAGAGGAGTTTAGTGTTTGAAATGGCAGAGTTTTGTCATTTTAGCTGAATTTTTTATGAATAGTTAGACAATCAAAATAGCTAATTGCCAATTCAGTTTAAAAAAAAATCAGAACTACAGTAAACATTCAGTGCCCTGTGCTCGTAGGATGAACCATCTCTTAACATACCCTGGAAAATTGTAAGCTTGTGTTCAGACTTTAAGTCTGCAGCACATATCTTTATAAAACTGATCCTACATAATCTATGCATACCGACATCAGAATTTGTAGACATGGTATAAGTAGAATCCTGTAATGACATCAGATATCACTGGTTTTCGCCTTCAAATATGTCCTGCAGCAATATGTGCAGAATACTGACTCCAGATATGACTGGTGCTGTATTTTCAAACCGTATCTCGACATCTGTCAAATCCTGAATGATGTTTTCACGCACAGTTGCTCCTTTATCTCACGAATCCTTTTGATCCATATGTAAACTCACTTGATCCCAACTACAGGTGAGTTTGATGGGTATCTCCTGGAGATCAAGTTTACCCTCCCACATCTTCTCACCCGCAGAGCTGCAAATGTTCCATGGCCTTAAAACACAATCCAACCGATTTCTTTGGCCTACTGTAGAAAGGAATCACTGTTTTATTTACATTTTTGGGTTAGAAAAAAATGTAGGCTAAAAAAAGAGGCTTCAATCAGATTTTCTTCAGCTTAACAGTTTTTTTTTAAAAAAAGGTTGAATAAACAAATTTAAATGTAGATCTTGGGAATTATGAGGGATAAGCCATATAAGCTAATGACAAGAGAAATATGTTACAGTAACTTTAGTGTCATGTTGTGGTAAATCAACACAATTATTTTATGAAAAAAACTGCTAAAGCCTACAAATGTTATATTAAAAAAACATTTGTTGGTTTTTCACTATTTTTAGTCAAATACAGCCATTTTAGGAGGTCCAAAGAGCCACTTGTGGCTCTGGAGCTGCAGGTTGCAGACACCTGACCCAGAGTCTGATCCTAATCCCAGGGGGTGCAAACCAGTAACAACGTGGTCTACAGCAAAACACACGTCAGGAATGATATGACATTTAGCATAAAGGAAAGATTCTGGTGTTTGCATGGTCTGACGGTCCGTCCTGGTCTGAGGGTCCGTCCTGGTCTGAGGGTCCGTATGTCCAGTAATGAAGGACAGGAGGCAAATGTGCTGCTTAAGTTCAGGAGGGAGTAGAGTTGCGCATAAAGCCGGTTGTTTTAGTTTTTGCAGCATTTTCTTGTTGCAGCTGTTTTAGTCTATGATGCATTTTCATGATGCAGTTTTTGTTTTGCAGCTTTTTTTTGTTGCAGTTATTTGCTTTCATGCTGCATTTTCTTTTTGCAGTTTTAGTTTCTGCTGCATTTTCTTTTTGCAGATGTTTTCAATTATGTTGCATTTTCTTGCTGCAGTTTTTTTTCGTGCAGCATTTTTTTTCTTGCAGTTATTTTTGTATCAGAAGCGCATTTGCACTTTGGGGGCCACCATATACAGTAAACATCACCCTGAAACTACTTTTTATGGACGTGTTCCTACACGATGGTAAATAGACGTGTTGCTGCCATCAGATTCACAATCAGCTTATATTTCCATCAAATGGTAAAATGTCTCAGTTTTATCATCTGATTTGTTGTTTGTTTTGCTGGGAATAAAATGACATCATATGATTTGTAGAACATTGTATTTACACAGCATTTTTGGATTTTTGTTGTATTATTTGTACACTGATAATTACTGTTTTGTATTTTTCTTTATTTGCATTAGAGAACAAGCACACACAGTAATGTTGTACTGTACCAGAGCACTACAATGCATATATGGCTAAATATAATTATCTTCTATTGCTGTGTAACTAACCTTTAACCGTCTTACAGAATATCTACAGTATACGTGTACAGACTCCTCATACAATGTGACGGAGGGAAATCTGCCTGAATTGTGTGTGCATTATGCTGAACGACTTTTCTGTCCAATTACAGGCTAAATCAAGTCTTAGCAGATATTTTAAACGGATGAATTTAAAATAAAAAGTCAGAAAAGTGATAGGATCAAACACTTTCTTTTGTTTCCTTTCTGCAATTTCCGCGTGTTAGTTTCAGAGGAAAATGAAAATGAGGAGAAAACGGTGAAATGTGATGCGGGAAGTTTTGAGTCAGCGTTGGTGGATGGCCGCTTTATCGCTTCATCTTTTCCCTCAGTTTCAGTACGTAATCATTTGCATCAATCCCAGAGAAAAAGACACAAGCAAACAGGGCAACTTGTAACAACTTTAATTTCCTGTCATGAAACTTGATCAAGCACGAGAAAAGCCTTTCACAACACAAGGAGAGACAGAGAAAGAGCGTAATATTACAGAGATGATAGATGACATGAGTTTCACCTTCGTGACACAGAAGAGAAACGAAAAAAAACCAACAAACAAACAAAATGGTTGAACTAGTTTTTTTCCATAAAGCTACAAAAAAAAAACAAAAAAAAGAGTTCAGATCCTCTTGAGAACATACAGGATTATAATACAGACTACATTACTTAAGTTCCCCCCTCTCCTCTTGTGCTCCCCCCTCCCCATCCTTTACGTTACTCCTGAAGCTCATCACAGATGAACAATATCAAGTACTGTACAAAGACACGAGTCATCACGGCTCACCCAAAACTTTTTCAGGAGAGCAGCAGCAAGCTAAGATTTGCATGTACATCCCCAATCTGCAGGATGGAGGGAGGGAAAAAAATCTGCCGTTTCAGTTCGCAGGAACAGAAACTGTCTCCGCTTCAAGGACTCAAAATGCCTCGTTAAGCAACATCGACCAGCCCCAGTGATCCTTTCATCGTTTACAGTTTGTGAAAAGACAGCTGGCCGTGATAAAAAGATGTGCTCATCCGGACTGGGGCTTGTTCTCTGATCTGAGGCGTGAAAAATGAAGCTTGCATTTGGGTTTAAAGTGGAACTTGTTTAATTGTGAGCAGGACTCTCACTGAAAAGCAACGTGTCAGCACATGCAGCATCAGAGATCAAACATGACGCAGACCTCTGCACAAAGCCTACGTTCCAACACATTTTCTTATAGGCTTTAATCTTTTTCTGGAGAATTTGGAGTGTGTGTGTGTGTGTGTGTGTGTGTTTCTGTACTTGCTACACCGTTTTGCGTTTTTAACCAATAAAGTGAGGACATTTTTGTAAAGGGAGGACTTTTTGGCTGGTCCTCACTAGGGGTGTAAATCACTTATTTGATCACGGTACGATATTATATCGATACAGTGGATAGGCGGATCGATGTCTGCCAATATCTCAAATTCAGTCACGATACAATTTCGATTAGATCGATATAAAACAATATAAAACAATATTCAAGTAATAAACAAGGTTATTGTTTCTTTACATAACTGGAAGCTTTGCAATACAAGCTCCCTGTGTCACATCTATTTTTGTTGTGAAAATGTGTCACAGGACCTTCAAAATAAAAGCCATTTTCATAATAAAAGTGGGTTTGACATCGATTTTTGGTCGATATTGGGTATTTGGATCGATTTACGATCAATACATCAATCTAGATTGATATATCGATATCGATCGATGGATTATTACACCTCTAGTCCTCACTAGGAAAGACCCATTTTTGAGGGTCAAGATTTGGTTTTGGTTAGGTTTAGGCAATCAGCTGTGATGCTCACAAAGATATAAATACAAGGATGTGTGTGTGTGTGTGTGGGTATGTGTGTATTTTACATTCTCGGCTTCAATTCAACTGCATTCTTCGTAACAGGAGTAAAAGGTGGAGGAGGGTGTGTGGAACCTAAAGAAAACACCATCGTCATCGTCATCACCTTCTTCTTTCCTCACAGAGACATTTTGCTTCCATTTTCTTTCATGAATCATCAATCGTGACAATGTTCTTCATCTTTTACAGTTTTATGAGATCTTCACAAAAAAACATCCAGGTTGCAAAATGTCGTCCGTCCAGGTGAACTTTCTGTCCAGTAGTTAAAGTCCTTCATCAGGAGGGTATTCTCAGCTCTGAGGAATGTCGGTTTCTGCTTTGCTGACAGAATTAGGCTCATTTAGATGCTGTCGCCTGTCTTTTAATGTGTCATCTCAACTTACAGGTTTTTTTTTTTTTTGTAAAACTTTTTTCTCCTTCCTTTTTGTTTTGCAAGTTTTTGGTTTTTATAAGAAATCTTAGAAAAAATGTGACACCTTTGAGAGGAGATTGCAACCAACTGCCTGCGTTTGTGTCCTCCACTTCACTGTAATCGTGTTGTTTGGTTGTTCGAAGTTTTGTAGAAAAAAAAAGAAGAGATTTCCAACACAGTAGCAGTTTGCTTCCTTGATTTTTTTTTCTTTTAAAGGGATGATCTTGAAGATTTGAGGGGAAACAAAAAGGTGAAAATGTGACTGATTTGGACAAAATTAAAGAGAGAAAGACAACAATGCAGCAGAAGGTCATCAGCTGTGAATTCAGAGCAAAAAAACAGATTTTCCACTGAGAACATCTGTACATGATTAAAGACGCGGTGAACAGTAACAGGATAACTGGCATCAACCCTTTAACGCCTAATACATCATATTTCGTATATACAGTTTCTGAGACCCATTGCATCACTTTGTGGTAAAAACTTTACAGACACAAGCTGAAACTTGTCTTCTGCCCCCTGGTGGATGCCTTCAGCACTACAATAATTCTGACAATAATAAACTGCTCGTATTCAAATTGTTCTTGTTGATTTTTCTATTTTACATTTTGTCAAAGTTGCTAAAAATGAGAATTTTCTGTCCATTATTTCTCTAGTCAGACGTTAAAGGATTAAATCTGAAGATGGACAGATGTTTATAAGTTACAAAGCTAGAAATGTGAAAACCTAAAATGAGGTCCCAGCTGTGAGACTAAATGTACAATTCACAGAGACCACGCTAAAAAAACAGACGAAAGGTAAAACCCGGCTTACACTGTGCGATTTTTGGCCTTTTTTGAGCCGATTTTCCAATCGTGCGGCAATTTTGGCGATCGGGCCGAGTCTTGGACAAATACTGCGTCGTGCAGCATCCGAGGAGGTCATGAGAGCCGTTCGGCACCTCACGACGAGCTCCTGATCAGAAATCGAAGGTCGCAAGAATCAAACCTGTTTGAGAATTTGGTCGTCGCTGGTGAGTGAATCGCATGCTGAAGCGGAGCCGCGACCACACAGAGAACTCTTTCCTCGGAGAGTTTCACATTTCGCATGGGCGAAACAAAAGCGGAAGTAAACCGGAGGTTAGCACGACGACCCGGTTTGTCATTTGGATGGAGTTCTTGTTGTAGAACCAACAGACGGTACAGCCCACGTCTGCTCAGCCAATTCCTCGCCAACACGACGTCGTCCCCTTTTTCTTTTTAGCGAATTCTTCACAAAGAAGAGCGCAAATCGCCAAGACAGCGCGTTCTTTTGGTCTTTCTTAGCGTGCTGTTGCTGTTGTCTTCTTCTTCTACGACTAACCTACCTCCTATTTATAGCGTTGCATGTTGGGATTGTTCAAAACCCTGACCTGTCTTTGAGGACGTACAGTCAGATCGCATCCGAGCGTCGATAATCCTGCGGCAACGATTGAAAATATCGCACAGTGTACCCAAGGTTTAAGGAAAAGCTGATTCACTTACTAAGAAACACGACGAAGAAAAGCTCATCGTTAACTACTGTACTCGTAATGCCGCTTCCTAAAAAGGCATCTTTTTACAGCCTGAGTGATGTGACGAACTATTCTACAGGAACACACTGTAAACACGTTTAAAGACCAAGAATGGAAACTGGTCTGGCATTAAATATATATGAAACATACACTTCCATATTTGTAGTCCGTCTGTAAATATTATACCCCCAAACATGAAGTAAAAAAAAAAAAAAAAAAACCTTTGCTGACTGTTTTTAGCTGCCGATACAAATCAAATAATCTCATAATATGAGAATATGAGCGTATTATGCCAACCAGGCAGAAACCTGTGATCATGGGTAGTTCGTGGGAGACTTTGTAACCTGAAAACTGTGTATTACGATGCAAAGTAGTGACACAAAGTTCCTGAAATGAACCTGGCTGTTTGTTGGTTTTCATACAAACACATTTAGTTATTTTGCCTGGTAAAAATCAGGATCAATAACTTCATATAAATATCAATAAAACCTGTCATTTCTTTCTTTCTTTTTCTCGTACGTCCAAATTCTTACCATCTAAAGAAAAAAAAATGGCGAAAAATTATTTACTATTTACAAGGATATTCATTTGACAATACATATGATAAAAATAAGAAATAAAGAGAAAGACTTGAACATTCCTGGAGTGAGTCTGATGGGAAAGTTTCCATGTGGCGGCGGACACCGTGAGATGACGCAGCACGTCTGATGCTTCTTTGGGGGCTACGACCTTATGCTTGTTTATGTTTTAAGCTTTGAAAATAAACAAAACAAAAACACAAGCCCAGAATATTCTGTGATTTACATTAGTAGCTGCTCTTCGGTGTCTGTACAGTTTATACTGGCTGGTGGCAGCAGTTTTAAGACAATATTGTTTGTTTTTTTGTTCTTTTTTTTTTTTAAATAATCTTTTTTAAAAACATTTTGACAAGGTAAAGGTGTGAGGTGTTTTGTTTCTTTGCACATTCTTCTAATGGCGTAACACCAGTCTGTGTGCAGCTTCCATAGGCCGACGGTTGACTGCTTTTTCTGGTTTTTTGTTCATTTTCACTCCAATTTTTCTTCTTTTCTTTTTTTTTTTTTGTAAAAAAAAATTGGTTTTATGAGCCAAATTTCACATTTTCACCTTTATGTTTACACCCCGGGGAGTTTGAGGCAGAGCAGGTTTTAGTTGCACTGTGTTGGAGCTGCAGCTGGTGGCGTCTGGAGCTGCAGGTGATCTGGAGCACAGGTGTCGGGCTTTCCTTTGTCCGCTGGCCAGATGGCGACTTCCTAACATGGATCATCTCCAGCTGCTTTAGGTAGTCTGCCGGGGGAAAGGAAAAAGACAGAGGCGCGATGGTGACACAAGTTTTTGTTGTATTTTTCCTGTATACGGTAGTTACCTCTTGTTTATGTGAATCATTGTTTTGCATAGTCCAAGTCCTGAATTCAAACATCTGCTTTGTATTTCTGACTGAGAGCAGCTTCATGACAGGCTGACATTTACATAACTGGCTCCATAAACTGTGTGACAATGAAATATATTTACTTTAGAGTAGGAGAGGAAAGTCGTACATATAAACTAAACAGGCAAATTCTTGTGCCGCCGTTTCACCAAAGGTTAACGAAGAGATTAGAAAAACATTAACAGGACGCAGCATGACGATCTGAATGCAGCGATGACATTAAAAATGATAGTGGTTAGTAAACAGTGAACACTCCTGTGTTTACAGGAGGGAACAATATACTGATGGAGACACGGAGACAGTGACGTGTCACGGCGCTGTGAGAAAGCAGTTTCACTGGTAGACCTCGTTTTATGACATATACAGAGATTAAACTGACCTGTGGGGTCATGGAGGCATCTTTCCTATGTCAGTGGGCACTTATAATCTGATCCTCCCACGTCAAGGGATGATAAATGACGTGGGATTTTATGCCACAGTGCTGCAACCTAAACAACCTCAGAGTTTATCTACCAAACATCCTCAGAGCGTCTTCCTTCAGATCTGAACCTTAGCGTGATGTCCGAGGATGCACATGACATTTCGGGTTTGTTCCCAGGGGAGAATCTTGTTGTAGCTTGGTCCTCAATTTTTAAATACATTTTTCCCAAACCTAACCTTTACTCTCCCAGGAAAGTCCCAGTGAGAGTCAAAAAGCAGCAGAAGTTACAGAACAATTATACAAGATATGCAATAAAAATTAGGGATGTTCAATATTGGCTTCTTTTTTTTTTACCGATATCCCATATTGTCTAACTGTTAGATTCCGATATCAACCGATACCGATATATGCAGAGAACTGTGAGGTTGCATCTCTCATATTTTGAGCAATACAACCATATTCTGCTCTGAGAGCAAAGATCCCAAAATCTCCCTAACTCTGCCAGAGGAGTTCATTTTGGACATCTGGCTGCCAGATATCAGATACTAGCAGGTATTAACCAACATGTGGCTGATTATGATGTTTCTGACAACTTGGTAACTTAACCAACAACTTAAAACCAGACATATTATAAGCAGCTTCTAAGCAAGTCAGTCTGCAGCAGCAGCAGCTGCACCGTAGTCACATGACTCTGAAAGGAATGCTGGGAAATGAAGTTCTTCCAGGATAACAGGGACTTTTTCATTCATGCTGGACCAACGCTGATGGAACAAGATCTCGTGAGATTTTGTTGCAGAAAAACAAAATACTTTGTTTTTTAAAATATTGGCCCAAAAAAACTATAGATATTTTCTGATGTCACATTTTAATGTCAATATTAGCTGAAAATATCGGACATTCCTAATAAAAATAATCAAAATCAGTTACAATTTAAAGAGGCAATTTCAAGTGCTCTCAGTTTAGACTTAAAAGTGTTCAAAGAAATAAGTTCAGATGATTTCCAGTCGTTTTGCAACTCTCCATGTAGAACGAGCAGCGTAAGCAAAAGCCCTTTTTCCCAGTTCTGTGCGGATGAATGGAACAGAGAGCAGCAGGTGATCATTTGATCGCAAAGAGTAAGATTCAACACTTCTCTGTGTGGTTAAAGGGATAGTACACCCACAGAATGATGTGCCTTCACACTTTTTTAATATCTCAAATGCAGCTGGAGATCCAGTTTTTTTTTTTTTTTCATTTTCCCCCAACTTTCATATACTGTTCACCGGCACTCAAAACAAAAAGGTCAATATTCCTCCATACTGCTCGTCCAATGTAATCCAAGTGTCCTGAGTGAGTATAGTGTCGATAATTTACTTGAAACGACATCATTTAGTATATTTTTATAGCCTAAACAGTAGAACGTCATGCGGCAGACCAAACCAGACGAGATCGCATGTTCTCTTTTTTTTTTTTCCCTCTTTCTTTGTTTTAAATCAATATCCAACCCCTCTTGTGTTTGTCTGCAGCTCGTTCGCTCTTAGCACAATGTAAACAGCGAATTTCTTCTTCTATGCTTGTATTATCGGCAGAGTAGGCGCTGAACGCTCCGTAGTGTCGTAAACTCGCATAGATGCGCGTCGCGGAATTGCGATGTTCTACTGTTTAGGCTATAAAAATATACTAAATGATGTCATTTCGAGTAAATTCTGGACGCTACCCACTCAGGACACTTGGATTACATTGGACGAGCAGTATGGAGGAATACTGACACGTTTTTGTGGACTTTTATGGACCTTTTTGTTTTGAGCGCTGGTGAACATTATATGAAATTTGGGGGATAACGAAAAAAAAAACAAAACCCGGATCTCCGGCTGCATTTGAGATATTAAAAAAGTGCTCCAGAGTCTTGCTCAGCATGAGGGTGAGTTGAAAATGAAGGACCAATTCTGTGGGTGTACTATCCCTTTAAGCTACAAATGTACGACAGAATCAGACCAAGCATGGCCTTAGAAATAAAAATGTACCAATGCCCTGACGTTCTGACAGATAAAGATGGCCTTCCACATCACCTGCAAGCTTTGACAACAAAGGAATTTACTTAATTTGTTTTTATTTTTTGGAAAATGCTTAGTTTTAGTTTAGTTTTTAATAGTTTCAGTGTTAGTTTTGTTGGTTTTTTTCTTCTTCTTTTTGTGTAAATTATACATCTTTCTCTGGTGTGACATTCAAAATCATCAGAAAGTCACGCAGAGTAAATCCGGAAGAGCAAAGTAAATAGATTAAATTGAAATCGATTTCATATCAACCCAAAAGGCTAATGTATGAAATAAATTAACAAAAAAACTAAAACTAAGGATGTTTTTGCCATAATTTTAGTTAGTTTTTGTTAGTTTCGTAAAGACAAAATACAGTTTCAGTTAGTTATCTTTAAAAAAAAGAAAAAAAAAAGACATTTTTATTTTTATTTCAGTTAATGAAAAAGTTTTTTCAGTTTTATCTTTTGTTTTTTGATTAGTTTGAGTTAACTATGATAACCTTGCACCAGTCTGGGTGGAGGAACACCAAAATAATCGCTTAATGAAGCTTGCTTCTTCCACATTTTGATAACGTTCTAAAACAACGGCTTATAGGCCAATCAAATCTGAATCTGAACAGTACATAATATTTATATTTAGACATAATATTTCCTGGAAAATTATTTGTGAAATGCTTAATGATAGAATTGTATTTCTCATGTGTCCATAAGTATACGACTGCATAGTTCCTTTGACAGGAAGACGGACTAGTTTGAGTCATCACATCACGTTCTATGATGGGAGGAAATCTGACCTCTGCACTCTGTCTCTGCATTTTATGCACAGAACAGGAAGCTGGATCTTCTTCCCCTGCTCCTTCACGTTCCGACTCCCGCTCCCGCTTTCCTGTGATGCTGCTCCTGCTGTGCAGGAGTCCTGAATGTCCTGGAAGACAAAGGAAAAGTAATCAGGGAGAGACGAGCACATAACTCAGCCTAATGCCTGTCTGATCTTATCGCGCTGCATCTGCCCTCCAGGGAGCTTTATTCAGCCATCAGATGGTTTAGAGGTTCCTCGATCTAACTTAAAAACGAAAGGAAGCCGAGCCTTTCAGCTGTGGAACAAGTCTGTAACCAGTCTGTCCACTTTTGGGATCATTACTTGTTTATTTACCTCAGCCTTTGGCCGAGTACAGCTTTCTTTCTTAGGTTAACTTTGCTTTCTTATGTTATTGTTTTTGTGATTTGTATTTCTTTTTTATGTGTAAAACATTTTAGAGGCCTTGACTGTGTAAATGTGCAACAAAAATAAATTTGGCATTGACACAATCAGCAGAGAGTGAAAGTGAGGAGAAGTGAAGTGATCCATGTTTACAACCTAAAGCCCAGAGGCAGTGGCACGCTGTCGCCCCCTTGTGGAAACACTCAAAGTTACAAGAAATAATACCTGAAAAAATAAAAATGTCCTGTTTCTCTGAATTAATGAGACTTTTCACAAAATAATTAAAAATATTCTGTTTTTCTGAATTAACTGGATTATTTACAAAATTAATTAATTGATAAAAATATTCTACTTTTCATTCATTCATTTTATAAAAAAAATAAATGAATAAAAATGTTCTGTTTTCCTGACTTGATGTGATTTTTTTTATTACAAAAAAAAAATTCTAAATTAATGATACATTTTACAAAATAAATAAATGACAATATTCTGCTTTCCTGAATTGAGGTAATTTTACACAATAAATAATTAATATTCTTTTTTCCTGAATTAACACGATATTTTTACAAAAATAAATGGATAAAAATTTTTGTTTTTTCTGACTTAACATGATTTCTTACAAAATAAATAAAGAAAAATAATCTGGTTTTCCTAAATTATTGAGAATTTTTAACAAAAATTTCAAAATTAAGTTTTTTTTAAATTAATGAGAAATTTTACAAAATACATAATGTTCTGCTTTCCTGAATTAACAAGATAATTTTACAAACATAAATGAACAAAAATATTGTGTTTCCTAAATAAGCTAATTTTTACAAACTAAATGAATAAAATGTTCTGTTTTTTTAGAAATAACTCAATCATTTTTACAAAAATAAATAAAAACTTTGTTTTTCTGAATTAACAAGACAATTTTTACAAAATAAATGAATGAAAATGTTCTGTTTTCCTTAATTACATGAGAATTTTTACAAACAAAAAAATTAAAAACACCCTAATGTGAAAACACTGGTGTGAATTTCTTAGATGATGTTCTGTGATTGTTGGCATTTCCTCCAGAAAAGCTGCAACACGTCCCATTGGTTGTGTTTAATTCAGTTTCACTTTGTTTTAGGATGAAGACACTGGGATATACTCTTGTCTTTTGGTTTTAGATGCAATCATTATGAATTTGTCGATTTTGCACAGCACCTGCGAACTATGCGCTTGTTTCAGTGAAAAGCTCCATTGGATATTTTGGATCAACTGGCTTTATGATCCACAGAGGAAAGCTGCAGAGTGCAGCTGCAGGTTCACCAGCATCTCAATCCCACAATAAAGTGAAAGTGAGTTAAACACAGTAAATGGGACATGCTGGAGCTTCTCTGGAGGAAACAAAAGCAGAAGAAACCTGCAAACAGTCACAGAACATCATCTAGTAAAATCACAGCAGCATATCTTGTTCATTCATTTTTCAGGTGAATTACACTTCTGTAAAAACACATTTACATAGAACTTACACATAAAAAATAACTCTTTAAAAACAGAAGAAACCCAGCAGCCGCCTGCTTCCTACCTGGGTGTTGAGGCACAGCAAACTCATGAAAGAGTCGGCTGCTGGTGATGGTCTGGCTGGCATCTGGCACTGAGTGGTATCCTGCAGAGAGAGCATTAAATCTAAAAACACCTGTAAAAATACAACTCTTGCCCAATGATAAATATTCCTTAAAAGCTATGAAACAAATTACTCAGTATTATGCAAATGCATTTTTTGTTTATTTCTCCTAAATCAATGCGTGAGAAAGAATGCAATTTTAATCATCAAAGATTGTATTAGTTGTCAAGTTCTCAGAAACATAATTAGCCACATGTTAGGTGGTTGCGTAGATCAGTATCAGTTCATATCTGAAAGTAAGAGTTGGACAATATCGATATATCTGATATCGGTAAAAATAAATAAATAAATAAATAAAAAATTCTTATTTTTGTACTTTTTTCTTCATGCTTTGTTAAAAGGTCAAATAAAGACTAGATTTTAAAAATGAAATTTTTTTCCTAATTCTTTCTTGTGTCAGTGTTTAAAGGGTTAACTGTGAGGTGGTTTGATGGCAGATGAGGATTTACCATGCTGCTGCTGCTGCTGCTGCTGCTGCTGCTGACTCTGCGACGGAGCTGGAAGTCGCTTCTGCTGTCCGACGCTGCTCGACCTGGTCTGTTCCTCGCTGTCAAAGTTCAGCAGGATGCTTCCGCTGCTGTTACCCGTCGCAACCGAGCTTCCCGACACTCCGGGCACTGATGAAAAGACAGGAATTTGTCTGATTAGACATCAAACAGGATTACAGCCGACGCTAACTTGAAAACTGGCTTACAGTGCGAGTTATTGGTCCCTGGCTGCTGCTCTCCAGGAGAGTAGGCCATGATTCCTCCGTTCCCGTTTCCATTGGTGGATGGGACTGACGCTAACAGGCCTATAAAGCAGAAACACACATGTATAAATACATTTTTCTGTTCTAAGAAGAATTTAGGTGAATTTTTCTTCCTCCAGAGAGCAAATGTGACGAGGAAGCACTTGTACAAGTTACATAATCATTTCTTGGGCCTTGTACTGTAATAAAAATGCCAGAATAAATATGGCAGCCTCCATATGTGCACTCCCCAACAAGTAGATAGAAATGACTCATTCTAAGAAAATAAACATGGAACAGCTGTTCTAGTGCGGCGATTACACATCAATAGAAACACAGTTTTGAATTATATATCACATTTTTCTGTCCCTGACCTTTGTTTTTTTTACAAACTGTACCTTTAAGCTTACATTTTTCCTATAAAACGAGTGTTAACTGTGTGATAAGGAGTGCATCGGTGTGCTACCTAGACCCCTGTATCGGCTCAGCTGCTGGTAGATCTGCTTCATCCTCTCGATGTTGAGCCGACTCGCCTCCGCGTGGTGCACCATGGGCTTTGGATAATGGACGCCTATAATACACTTGGCTGCCGCCTGCACGGATTCCGGGGCGTTCCAGGGGTCGTAGATGAACTTAGCAGGGAAACCTCGGAGGACAGGTAAGTATCGTCTGGAAGCACAGGAAAACATTAGATGTGCTGGCTTGTGCCGACGGGTAAAAATCAGGGAAAGGAGTGATGCAAGGATGTAAAAGTCATCAGAAAAAATTATAAAAATGGATATTATGGTTTATAAAAAGCATAAAATATATATATATATATATATTAATAAAAAAATATGTAGTAGTTTAAATGTTGGTTTCTCTGATGCATTTAAAATTCAGTACTATGACACAGTACTATGACATCATACATTTATCTTTATATCTTTGCAGCCCGTGTGTGTACTCTAATAGGAACATGCTTGTCTTCAGCAAATCATGCTTATGGGTACTATGGAAAAGAGCTGCAACAAAATGAAAAGTACGAACAACCACAACACTGCACATATGGCTACGTTACATGAGAGTGTGAGTACAAAATCTCTGCTCTTCAAGTCTGAGACTCTACTGAGGTTTTTCTGGCACTGAGGTGAGTTACCATCGCAGTGCACGCTGAGCACGAGAAGTGCCGAACATGATGGAAACGAGGGGCTGTGGTCCCAAAACAACATTTACTGTCAGCAGCCACTCCACAGACAAAAAAGTGTGATCCTCCAAACAGCTGAGGCCAATAAAGAAGTCAGCATCTCACGGTACCAGCTCCTGAGGCTGTCGTGGATTTTCTCCGTGTGACAAAGAGAAGCCACCTACCTACTGCACTGGGTCCGACCTTACCTAGTCCGAGGAGGGGAGACAGACAGGAGAGAGGAGGGGGGCGAGTGGAACTGTGGGAGGCAGCATAGTGCAGCGCTGAGAGGCACAGAGAGAGAGGGGTGGGGGCCCGTGTGGCGCGGCCTTGTCGGACCGGCGCGCACACGCGTGACGGACGCCGCTCCGGTTGCTACGGAGACCGCACCATCGCTAGAGAGATCGCTGCCGATGATGCTAGGAGACGTCTACTGTAACACGCGGTTAGAAAGCAGAGTGTATTGACCCCCCCCACCCGCAGCCCACCTCCCACCCCCCCCCCCACACACCCGAACCCTGACCGGAGCAGGTGTATGCTGGAAAAGTTCTGCCATCGAGGGATACGTTCACGCTGCGGAGAGAAAGAAAAAGAAGCTGCAGACTGACTTTCCTGTCTCGTCTCGCTCTTTAATGCAAAAACTAAAAACAAACAAACAAATAAAAACTTCATCTGAACATTAATGAAAATATTCTTTTTAATACTTTTTAAAAAAATCAACATTCACAGCTCCTAAATTTAAATCTAAAAGCTTAAATCTGCTGGATTTGCCCTGAAAAGCTGCTTGTCGATGACAGAAGTCTTCCATTATACCTCACAGCTCCAGGCCGCCCCCCCCCCCCCCCTCCCCCTCCCTCCAACCTCCCCCTCCCCTCCATCCCCCCATGATCAGACAGCGGTGGACTGGGAAAAGAGCTCAAGCCTGCTTCCCCTGTCCCCCAGACTGTGGTGGTTTACTTTTAAGCGGTGAGCGGGCCGGAGGCCCCCCCCCTGCTGACTGTCATCTCCCACAGCCACAACGTCACACTCTGGGCTGGCCCACTAGGGAGCCCCCTCATTTCACCAAAAAAGACCACAACCCTTTTGCCAGGAAGATCCGCGACCTGCCGGACGCAGGCGGTCCTCTGGAAGACAGCGGGCGGCGTAGGAAAGACCTACGATGTGGGGTGTTCCTGAACGTGTCACGGTTAAAACACTCTTTAGGTGTGCGAGACATTAATGCATAAATATTGAGTACAACAGCTTCCAGTTACACAGAATTTCTTGCTATTTAGGTCTTTTAGTGCAAGTAAACACCTCCTCTACCAAACATGCTGTTGATTACTTCACTTTAATAATAATAAAAATAGAGGAATGCATCAATGGTATTTATTATAAAAGAAATTAACTTATCATTGACTGTTTGACATCTTAATTTACTTCTGAAGTATGAAAATGAAAGTTTTCAGTAAGTGGTTTTTTTTATTTGCTTTATAAAATATCTGACTTGACTTGAAATGTGAACGATCTTGAAAAAATATTAAGGATTTGTAAATGCTGTAAATTCATACACAAATGTAAAATATGGGAAAATATGTGACATAAATAAAGCCCAATTATCAAGAATAACTTAGATGGCAATTGTAAATATTGTCTAAATACCACATACATATAATGCTAATGTTGAAGGGGCAGATATTATAAGATATATAATGGAAAAAAAGAGGGGAAAGGACTGGATTAGAATAAAATATTATCAATAAATATATAAGAACATATTATAAATAAATATTATAAAAATAAATGCATAAATAATAGCGAATAGATAAAAAAAAAGACTTTAAAACTGTTTTTCTAGTTTAATTTAAAACCAAAAAATAAACTGGTGTTAAATAATACCAATATTAAAGGGGCAGATATTATAAGACTGCTTTGCTCCTTGCTCCTTTTTATTCAAGCTGTACTTTAGTCATTGTGTGTCTTTTAATGCCTGTTTTACTTTTAATGAATGAAAAAAAAATTAAAAAAAATACAAATCTGGTAGAAATTAAGGGGAATAAATAGGAGAAAGGACTGGATTTCAATAAAATATAAGCAAAAAATATATAAGAACATATTATAAATAAAAATCATGAAAATAAATGCATAAATAATAGCTAATAGACAAAAATTAACACCTTAAAAATGCTTTTCTAGTTACATTTTTCTAATTTTTGCACCTGTAGCATGGTAATTATATCTGATGAACTGGTTTATAGAAGCGCTGTTATAATAAACTAGACTGATGTCAGGGATTAGCTCTAATGGGATTATAATTGAAGGACAATGACTTGGACTGAACTGGACGGTGTTTCGGAGAGCATGAACGTCCACCTACGTCAGCCGCTGCTTCAGGCCCACCTGAGCCGACAGGGCTGCATTCACATAAGCAGAGCACCACTGAACATTTCACAAAGGGCCGGATGAGGGGCTTCGCCCAGCGCCTGGACAACGGACCAGCTCGCGTGGCACGGCGCAGGTAACGAGTACCGGCGCCAACCGTGCAACACTGCGATGGCAGAGCTACAGCTGGTCCAACGCCTCTCCTCGCTACCCTCCGGGGAATGCTTCATAGCGCTCTACCTAACGAATGCAGGCGAGGCGTCTGCATTTCCCTATCAAGCGGTCAGAGTCCCTTTTGACGAAATGAGACGCTACCGAGTAACAAACCTGCCCAGAGGGTGCTGCTGGGGCGCGAGCAGGTCCCGTCCCTCAGGGTTGCACAAGTAAGAACAAAACAGCCACCGATTTCTCAACTCCACGCCCAGCTTCCACCCGAGGCGGCCCCGGCCGGAGCCCCGGGCCGCACACGGGGGGAGGGGTGCGTGAGAACGGCCAGTCATCTTAAAAGCAATCAGCTACAATCTACAAAAGGGGAGAGGGATAGCTGAACTTTTCCCCCAATCCCCCAAAAAACAGATGAGCCAAAAACACAAACACAGAGCCACATCCAGAGAAGAAGAAGAATTAATCTATGCCTCTGCATGTAGAAGCTATCTGCTGGTAACAGGAATATACCTGAAGACGTGTATGTGAACACAATCACCAAACATTCACAAACAGGTAAAAGGCACGCAGAGAGGGACACTGTGGAAGTAGTTACGACAGGCATGCCTGATCCTAAAAACTAGAGTGCTGTGGAACAGACAAGAAAAAGAACTGATGGCCAAGAAAAGAGGAGTGAAAGGATGCTCCTTCTCTTTCATTCACTCACCCAGAGATCTGGAGGTGCCTCTTTATCCCTCCATCTCTCATCTCTGTCCGCTTAATCCAACCTGAGATGCTGCAAGTGTTCGTGCTGGTGTGTGAACGAGTGTGTCCTGTGAAGCGCTGGCTAAACTCAAGCTGACCAAAATCTGTCCGTGCTGCACCGAATTCATCTAAAAATAGATAAAAACTCAAAAAAGATAAATTTATCCTGGATTTAAAAGCCTGAATCTGCTTGTTTTGTTCGTGAGCATGCGAGCGGAAGCCATGCCTGATTGTTTCTGGTACGTGCGGTCCAGAGAGAGACGGAGGGAAGCGGGGCGCCATCCAGGTTGGAAGGATCAGCTGTTGGCACCAAGGGGGGCGATGCCAGGAAAGGTACCCACCTGATGAAGTCCCCGTTGGGGTCGGTGCGCCGGCCGAAGCCCACGGGGCAGTAGCAATGGAAAAACTGCTGGAAAAACGAACTGCAGGACAGCCACATCCAGCTGCCTGCGTTCACGCTCCAGTCTGCGTCCAGCAGCAACTCCTCAAACACCTGCAGCACCAGAAACTCACCGTTACTATGGCGCACAAGTTCAGCTGAAACAAGCTCAGAGGAGGTGAATCCAGTGAAAAAGAGGGTTTAAAGCACATACGGGACAGGCTGGAAGCTTAGACTCACTCCCGTTACAGAAAAAGCTAAATTCACAATAATAATTCAAATATCAAGAAACCAAAAAAAGTAATAATAAATAAAAATTTACTAAATTATAATGTAGTAAAATAAAACACTGATTTTAATTGTGGGTTAAAAATAAATTTTTCTAAAATGTCCCAGACAAATTAGAGCACGTCCAATCGGACGTAACAAAAAACACTTGATTGTCTCAAAGTGTTGACCCATCCGCTTTGTTTGCTTGTTTTATTTTTCTTTTGTTTGTTTTTTATATTTATGTTGAACCAACATTCAAAATCATTGCCATGATTTTGTCAAAAATTTTTTATTTATCATTTTTATTTTATTATTTTTGTCAATTTCAAATTATTTTACTGACAGGTGATTTCTTCAGTCTTTAATGGGAGTGTGTCTAACCTTTCGGCTCTTACTGTAGATGATTTCAGCCCATTTTTGGGGGGTACTGGGGCACCCTTTAAATGAGTCCCAGCACCCCTAAAATTTGAGAATTATATTATATTATAGACAGTCACTGTCAAAATTATTCATACTCTCAAATTAAAGAAAATGCTAAATTCACAATAGTAATTCAAATAGCAGAAAAATAAAGAAACTAATAAGAAATAAAAATTTACAAAATTATAATTTAGTGAAATAAAATATTGCTTTTGAATTGTAGTTGGAAATAATTTAAAAAAACTTTTTGAACATTAGAGAAAACACCTGTTTGCAGAGATTGCCTCAGCGTTGCTCAATAAAACTTTAGTTTTGCTTGTTTACTTGTTTTATTTTTTGTTGTTTTTAATATTTCTGTTGAAACACAATTCAAAATCAATGTCATGATTTTTATAGAATTTTTATTTATTATTACTTTTGTCATTTTTAACTTATTTCACTGACAGCTGTTTTTTTCCGTCTTCAGTTGGAGGGTATGAATCATTTTGAGGACGACTGTATGTGCTTTTTTAAAAAAAACAAACTTGAAACGTAAAACAAAAAAATTGTATTTGTTGAAATGTAATATTTCAGCAACAAACACAGCACCCCCCACCCCTCAAAAATAGTTTGATCTGCCCAACTGGCATATTCCAGATAGCAGCAGTAATTACTGACCTTTGTTTTTATGATAAATATTCTAAATGTAAGTTTGGAAAACTGTCAAAATCTCCATAAATAGGGAGGATAAATGGTGTTGTGATGGATCTGGTTCACCTGCAGCCCAAAATAAGCTTCTCTCATCCAGATAAAGCTGAATGTGGATTTTTAAATAGCAGCAGTAATAACTTTGTTTCTGGACGCTGGATGATAAAAACTTAAATCCACGGCTGAAAATGATCAGAAACTTTATAAATAAGGAGGAAAAAGTGGGTTTTGGTGGATCTGCTTCACCCGTAAACCTCTCATCCTAGAACCGCCTCTGAACAGTATCGAGTCCTGCATCCTCACCTTCATCCCTTCCTCCCAGCTGATCCACAGGTCGCCTCTGGTGAGGAAGCAGGCCACCGCATGCCTGGCGAGGTGATGGATCCAGCCCTCCTGTCTCAGCTGAGTCATGATGGCGTCTATCCAGGGAAAGCCCGTCTTCGCTTCGGCCCACTTGGCGAGAGCTTCGGGATTTCTGTCCCAGGGGATGCGGACACAGATGGGGTTCCCCTCCATCTTGTCGAAGCGTGGGTTGTTGGTCGCTGCGGTGTAGAAAAACTCCCGCCACAGTAACTGGCCGTACAGGGAGAGTGGAGGGGAGCTGTTCTTTTTCACCTGGACACATCCAAACAGCACAGAACAGGAAAAATACGCTTATTTCTCAGAAAATAGCTGAAGTTTGCATTTTGGTTGTGTAGAAGGAGGCCTCAACCCGACACCGACAGCAATGTGGACTTATAAGGATTAGGGTTTGAAAAAAATAAAAATAAAAAATGGAAAACAAACAAACAAAAAGTTTAAATACCGTATTTTCTGGATTATAAGTCCCACTTTTTTTCATAGTTTGGCGGCTTGTGCGACTTATAGTCCAGTGCAACTTATATATCCAAATACAACAATTTAATATATTTTTAAGTCTCAATTCATAGTGACTGACATGAGTCAAGGAGTAAACATTACCATCTAATGTCAAAAGAGGGCGCTCTAAGCTTGTGACGACTATATTCTGCTCAAAGGGCAAAAATCCCAAAATAACCTCATCTCAGTGAGAGGAGTTTATTTTGGACATTTATCTGTGTTGCCTGTTTGGTGGAACAAATCCTAAAAAAAATATGTTTATTCTTCTTAGTTATGAAGTTTATGATCCTGATTGGGTAATTTTTAGCAGTAATAAGTAGGATTTGAAAAATCCAAAATCAACCTATTTTAAATAAATAAATATGACTCATAGTCCAATGCGATTTATACAGTTTTTTTTCCTGTTCATGAAGCATTTTTTGACTGATGAGACTAATAGTCCGGAAAATACGGTAAATGGTAATTGTAAAATAAAAGTATTAAAGGGGAAGTTCAGTCATTTTTCAACCTGGATCTATTTTCTAGCATGAAATACGTTCATTTCCTCGCCCAGACAGTTTTGGTGCAACTTGAATTCCTTCAGGAGAAATTTAGATCCACCCCAGATCAGCGTATGTCCAATATAATGGAAGTGATGGGGCAACCTCGCGCAGCCTCATAAGGCATTATCTGCCACAAACACCTTCTTTTTACCAATGTTTTGTTATGAAACATTAGTCGGACCCCCCCTGTGAGCTCGAGGCGGTTTTGAGTTGCTTATTTGTGGTGATCCGTCCTTATTTAGACATTTACTTATGGTGTCCCATAAGTGACATCATCAAAGCCGCCGCAGTAAAAATGTCTGTAAATAAGGACAAATCACCAAAAAAAGCCGCTTCAAAGCTAAAAACACAACATGTAATCCACATGTTCTTCACATGTGGATCAGATGTGGTTCACATGCAGCCAACAAACATGTGACTCACATGTGCTCTTCCAGTTCTTCATGTGAATGCATTCCAGAACCACCTGTTTGCATGTGCAGCACATGTTGAACACACATGGATCACATGTGTTTTTTCTGTAAGAACAGTGACTGAGAAAAGCCCCGCCCCACATTTTCCAGTATTTTTCCGCTATCTGCTGCTGTTTCACATCTGGGACGTGTTTAAAGCCGACCTTGCGGTAGAGGTCGGTGAGCTTGAAGTAGAAGAGGCGACAGGAGAGGCAGCCGAAGCGCAGGTAAGGGCTGAGGCCGGTCGGACTGGCCAGTAGCGAGTTGGCATTCATCCTGGGACGCTCGAAGTTGGCCACCCAAGCCTGAAAACAGAGAGAGAGAGAGAGAGAGAGAGAGAGAGAGAGGATGTGACACTGCACATTAATATACTGATCATCAATCAAAACTAAAAATCCCCAAATGAACTCAGGAAGAAAATTAGATTTAGATACATTAGTTTTTTGTTATTTGTGTGATTTTTTTATATGAAACCTTTAATAGTTATCCACAGGTTGTGATAAGTGGGGCAGAGACACGACACATTATATTATTATTATTATTATTATTATTATTATAACGACAACTGTTGTTATTACTACTATTATTATCACAAATATTTATGGTGAGAATAGTGGCAGCAGTATTATGTTAATCTATTCATAATTTATATCTGTTCATCTATCTAATCATTGTTTACGTATACATTATTTATATTATCTATTCATTTATTTCTGTTTGTATTTTCTGTCTGTTTATCCATTTTCTTTCTTTCTTTGTCTGCCTTTAATGGTTTGTTGTTGTTTCACTACACAAATTAGTCAGTAAAGAGCACCCGCACATTAATACACAATATTTTTGTTTATATTTGTAATGTTTTTCTATGTTGCACTGTTCACTGTTTCACTTTTTGTACAATAAAAAAGAGCATTTTAAAACTAGAAAAAGAAGAAATGAGGTAACAGCTTGAATAAATAAAGCGCAAGTGTGACCCTGAGGATAAAAATAATAAACAAAGTTATCCACAGAACCAATATGATGATGTAATGTGAGTTAAATCCCTAGATTATACTAATGTTTTAAAACAACGATGGACGTTAGTGCTGGTTGCTATGGATTTGTTAGTTTAAACAGCCTCAAAGGGAAGCTGTTTTGGGGGGGAACTGTTTTCACTGCTGCACCACTAAACATGGCGCAGAGTAGCTATGATGTTGGAGATGTTAAGCGGTTAAAATAACTGGAGAAAGTTCAGAAGCTTAACCTGCAGCAGACATAGAAGTTAAACATGATGATGTATTTGTTGCCATGGAGACACTTTGGTTTTAAAAGATAAAGTTGTCACCAGAGGCAGCAACCATGATCAATCCAAACCATCTTATCTGCATACGTGCATGTCTGCTGTGATTATTCTCACTGTGTAAAATGTTATCACCCAGTCCAGGCTGGAAAAATCCAGTTAAATACTACGTAATCTGCATCATCTATAAAAATACTGTGGTGCACAGTTTTGGTGCCGCTGTCCTGCTTGTTGGTGGATACCCTGTGGTTGTTTTATTGCAGCCCTGCTGAGAGGAGATGCAGTACTGACCTTCCTCTCCAGATGGCGCTCTATCCTGGTCAGAGCTTCAGTCTCTCCTCCGGGCCACACGGCTGACGGCAGGCCTTCTGTGTCAAAGCCTGCAAGCATTCATCACAGTCACTTCCTCTCCTCCAGAAACATCAAATGTTGCATCAAAATGTAGACGTGTCATTAGCATGACCCCCCCATCAGTGAGAGGAGGAGTCGGAGAGCGTAGTGGCTACGTTTTATAGCAAGTTTTAACTACTTATAAGACAACATTCTATCTATTTTGTAAAATGACGTGTACATTATTACCTCATAATTTGGGAAATGCTAAATTTTAAATGCCCTTGTTAAGAAGTAGCAGAAAGTTTTATATGTGAGCTAAACTGTGGATCAGGATGAGGGAGATATATGCACACATTTAAATCAACATCTCTGGAAATGATCCTGGAAAAGTACAGTCTCCGTTATCACAAGGTGTTTCCACAGAGTGACATATTATATGTTCAGTAAATGTTATTGTTGAATATAAATACTTTCTCATTAGCCTCAGCTGATGGCTGATACAACCTGCTGATATTTGGGGCCGTTACTGCAGTTGACTCCTAAATGAATATAATGAAGGATACAGGATACAATAAAAGGGTCATTTTACAACTATCTTAATCCAAAAAAAAGAACAAAGCACTTCATATATTCATATATATATATAAATATATATATATATATATATATACTGTATAGATACGCACACTAGGGCTGGGAAAAAATATCGACACACTGAAATATCGTGATATTTTCATATGCTGATATCATCTCGATATTTAGAAATGTGGTATTTATCTATTTTATTAATGAAATCTTGCGAGATTTTGTCGGTCAGTCAAGAAATCTTGCGGGTTTTCTTGAAATATCGCGAGATTTCACGGTTATCTTACGAAATCTCGTGAGATTTCGTTGGTAAAATAGATCAGTATCGCATTTTAAAAATCTATATGAAATCCGCATGTAAAAATATCGCAATATTTCAGTGTATTGATATTTTTTCCCAGCCCTAACGCACACACGCACACATATATACATATATATATATATATATATATATATATATATATATATATATATATATAGTCTGTAAATTATGCCGAGTGGGGATATCGGCCAAATCTGATACCAGCAAAAAATGCATATATCGGCCTAAAAATCGGCTGGCCGATGTATCGGTCTATTTTTAATTAGGAATGAATGAAAGTGTAGTATAGTATGTATACTGACATTGATAATAATTGTATTTGGGGAAATGGTGGGATTAAGAAAGTGCTGGCTTCTTCCCACTCCTGACATTGCTATTTTATTTCACCTCCACCCCCTTTGTTGCCTTTCTGTTCAAATAACCTCTCAAATCAAATCCAAATCAAATAAAAAAAACTGATCAGATTCATGTTAATGTGTCAGTGAGCAAAGCCTCCAACACTTTGCATCCCTCATACAGACATCATTCATGATGTTTGTGTGTTTTACCTGCAGAAAAGTCTGCTTTTCACTCGGTTTCTTTTAAAAGGTGAAGGTTAGAGACTGAAAATGTGAGTGTGCACGCATGTTTGCGGCTCTTTTTAGGGGGTAAAGTGGAAGAGGCCGTGTAGCTGCAGGTGGGAGCAGCAGATGGAGGCTGAGTGTGAATGAACTGCAGCTTTCTGAATGGAAACAAGACATGTGGCCTGAGCGGGGATAAGAAGACAACCATGCTGCCTGCTTATTTCGGGGGGTAAATAACAGCTTGTGTGGAAGCAGCTTGTACAGAGTGAAACCAGACATCTGTACTAACATATTTATAGAGTTAAAAGCTTCAGTTTCTCCCATGTCAGTGAAAGATCACAGGTGGAAGAGGCAGATGGCTCCACACAAGCTAATTGTATGAATGGACTGTAACAGTCTGTGAATGGAAACAAGACATCTGGCAGGTAATTTAAAGAAGGTGAACCCGATTAATCTAATTGGAAGAGTTTACAGGAGATGCACCTTTAAATAGAAACTCCAGCTGAGAGTTTAAGGAGAGTTCATGCACAAAGTTTTATTCAGAGAGATTTTTGTTGCCATGTCTCATTTATCTCAATTATTTTAGTTTTTCTGCTGTTCTAAAACTGCATGTAGGGATGCACGATATTGGAATTTTGGCTGATATCTGATGTACCAATATTTTAAAACTCATGTGGCCGATAACTGATATCGATACCGATATTAAAGCTGAAAAAAAATAAGCAGTCATTGCAAATAGCAGTTTTGTTATCTGTTTCCAACACTTTGAAAAATAGGGGTGAAAAGAAATTTAGATACTCTGAAATATCGTGATATTTTCATATGCCAATATCAAATCGATATCTAAAAATGCGGTATTGATCTATTTTACTTACAAAATCTTGCGAGTTTCATTATTCTGTTACAAAATCTCATATTTCATGAATTCTCGTGAGATTTGGTAACAGAACGATGAAATATCGCAAGATTTCGTTAGCAAAATAGATTGATACCGCGTTTTTAAATTTCAATATGATATCAGCATATGAAAATAGTGCGATATTTCAGTGTATCGATATTTTTTCTTCCCCTTGGTCTTTAGAAGTTTTAAAGTCTGTCAAAAAGAAGTTTTCGAAGAAGAAGGGTTTTTTTTGTTTTTTACTTTAGAAACAGCGGGCTGATCAGTTAAATATCGGTCAGTTTTTAGGTCGATAAAGGCCGATAGCGATAGGAGGCCGATTATATCGTGCATCCCTAACTGCATGCTTCCAGGAACCAAAATTAAAGAGCTGATAAAGTTTAGTTTCCCCCAATGTCCATATTACTAAAAGTATCTTTAAAACCAAATAAAATGATACTGAGTTTGTTTCCTGTCTATGGAAAGTATACCTTAAAAAAACTGAATGTTTTGTGGGTTTTTTTGGTTATTTTTGTTTAAAGGGGTGAGGAAAAATGGAATCATGAACCAAAATTAAAGCAAAAACCCCCCAAACGAACTATTTTTCATTTTGTTTGGGCTCCCCTGGCTTTGATGTATGTAGTTTAATAACAGAATATAATATTGTTTATCAGCTGAACTCCAGATTTCTCGTACGGCAGCTAACAGATCTTCTCTTTTAGGTTTTTTTGCATCTTAAAGACACACAACGGAACTTTTAGCAGTTTTCTCAGTGACGCACCCCCTATCGGCAACTAAACTAGCAACCATCTTGTATCATACCTGCACCGTGATTCATTCCAGCCAGTAAAAGACAGTCTTATCTTGACTCTTGTTCTGTCCCTTCCTCTCTTCCTTTTCCTCTCTTCCTCCTGTAATGTTTCCTTACCGAATCCGACATGATGTGCGTTCAAAACACTCGCGGGGTTAATCCCTGGTTTACATCCGGTTGCTAGTGAGTGACGCGGTGCTGCAACCAATAGTCGGCTGCAACGTCACAGTCGCGTCCCGGATGGGAATCTTACATAATGCTGTTTCTGAGCCCCGGGACGCCTCTGGGCAGTGACGGCTCGAAAATGAATGTTTGTGTGCTATCAAAACGAGTCAGAAACGCAGATTTTTAAGGTCGTTGTGTGTCTTTAAAACATATTTAACTTATTAAAAACAGTATTAAACCTCAGTGCTTCCCCAGCATTTGATGTAAGATCCTTAAAACATTTTGATACAATCAAACCAAAAAGCCTAGAAAATCCTCTTTACAGTAAAGCTTGTCCCATCTTATTACATCCACTTAAATGTGACACTTCAAACTCCTCTTTGTGAACAGATGAAAGTTGTTTTTGTCATTGTAGAAGCTAAATATGTGGGTTTTTTTCAGACTGATTACATTTTGATGCTCATGCGGATCACCGTCTGGATCCAGGAAGATTTTGAAGGATTCTTTGTCACTGTGAGATATAAACATATGGGGGGGGGGGGCTGCTTGACAGAGGTCTGAACTTTCCGAGAGCTTTTTTTAGTTCTGGGATGTTTAGCTCCTGCAACCTTCGGGCAGTGGTAGACATGTACATGCGAGGGAGGTGGCGTTCCTACCCAGCTCCTCCAGGGAAGGGACGCCATACTTTTCCCCGTGGTCCTCAGAGATGGGCGTGACACAGCGGCCCATGAGTGTGTCCGATAACGTCTCCACAGGCATCTCAGGTGGGTCCAAGCGGCTGATCAGGGTCTGGAAACGCTTGTAGGTGAGAGGAGGCTGTCCGCCGTTCAGCTCGATGATCCTAGAGATGCAGATTAGCGTCAAACGTGGCGTAAACCAAACATTTTTTGCTGCCTTCACAGTTTTAACAAGATTGTGTTTGGCTGTGCTTGTGTGTGCTGATCTCACTTGTCTAGGTCGTAGAGGGTGTGAGAGATCTTGACGATGACCTCCACCCCCGCCTCCATGGCGAGCTTCTTGATGGCAGCATCTCGCTCCTTCCCGAACGGCTCGGAATCGTACTCGAAGGTCAGCCGGGAAATCTTCCACTCCTGAGACAAAGATGAAAAGTTTAACTCCAATCCCAAACTTTCCCAAACCTTTCTTCACATTTTCAAATGATTTTTAATTCACTTTAAAATAAAAAGTCAAGTTATTTTATAAATCAAATATATTTTACAAAAACACATATTTTATACATCTTATATAAAAATTCTAATTTGAATATAAATAAAAATAATTAAAAATAAAATGTAAATAAAAATAATTAATGACAGTAACCGGAGGCAAAAGATAATCTATAAATCATAATTTTACAAAAACTAACTTTACATATATACAGTATCTTATAAAACATGTCTAATTTAAACATTAAAAAATGTAAAGAAGTCAAATAACTATGAGATTGTGACATTGGAGGCAAAACATAATTTTATAAATTAAAACAAATTTTTTTAGAAACACGTTTTATACATCTTGTATAAAACATATCTAATCTAAATATTTAAAAACAAAATGTGAATAAATATAATCAATTATAGAAATGTGTAACTGGAGACAAAAAATAATTTAAAAAATTTAAATATATTTTACAGAAACACATGTATATACTTTAAAAAATATATAATTTAAATATTAAAAAACATAATTAAAACAAAAATATGATATAATTAATTATAGAAATGTTTAACGGGAGGTAAAAAACATAATTTTATAAATCCAAATATATCTGACACAAAATATTTTATATATCTTATATGAAACATATCTAAATCAAATATTAAATAACACAATAAAAAACAAAATGTAAATAAGTAAATAAATGATGAAAATCTGTAACTGGATCCAAAAAATAATTTGATAAAAAAAAATATTTTAAAAAACATATTTTATACATTATATATAAAACTAATCTAATTCAAATACCAAAAAACATAATTAAAAACAAAATGTAAATAAATATAAGTAGATATAGAAATGCGTAACGGGAAGCAAAAGATAATTTCATAAACAAAAATATGGATTATAAATACGGATGCAAAATGGAAAACAAAACAATATTTTATATAAAACATATTCAATTTAAATATCAAATAGCTTAATTAAAAAATGTAAATATATAAAATAAGTTATGGAAATGTGTAACTGGAGGCAAAATATTGTTTTATTTAATGCACTTATTTTTCTCCAAAAATATCATGTTTTTCACGATGTTTTAAAAAAGGATATTTCATTAAATGTAAAGATGTTGCAGATGTACTTGCACTTCTTTACACTAAAACAAAAGGGAAAATGTTGAGTTTTCTTTTATGTATAGGTTGCTATGCTGTTATTCCACTGGTCCGGCCAACTGGAGACCAGTCCTTAACGCGCCCCATGAACTAAAATGTGAATAAGCGCCACTGGTTTCGAGGTTCTGAACTGAAAGTTTACAACTCCTGCTCTATGCTGACCTTAAAGAGCCGCGGGAAAACGTTGGCTGGTTGGCCCCTGATGACAAAAAGGCGAGAGTTGAGCTTCCGGAGATTTGCATCCAAATCCTCTAAACACTGCAGGAGAAACCTAAAGAGAAAGAAACAAAAAGGAACAAAGACGTGATTATTCATTTTTGCGAAGAACATAAAAGAACTTTTTTTGAGTTTTGGTTTGAAGTGTCTCATACTGGCTTTTGTCCCAGTATGAGACCCTGGTTTTATTCATTTTATGGTTATTGCATTTAGTTTATTACTAACATACAGCACATCAGCATCCATAAAGCTTATTTCCTTTATGAACAGCCAAAAATGTTCAGTACAAGCTTGGTTTTTAGGACTACAGTGATGAACTCGCATATAAAACAGGTTTCTATGACTACCCTCCTTCACCTGTGTGGTAGTACATGCATATTACATGATGATCCGAGTACTGAAATAAAACTACGTGAAACAATAAATGGTTGGATAATATGAGAGCATAAATGTGGGGTTTTTTCATATCAAATCTCATGTCTGTCCTCTCTGATTGTGTCTTCATCTTTGCTTCCATTAGCGAGGCATCCATGGCGTCTCTAACGGGGGTTTAACTGCTTAGCATGGACGCTCTGGACGCTCTGACGCTTCAGTTGTGTCTGACCTGCAGGCCTGATAATCAGCAGAATCAGGTGGGATCACAGATGAAACACGGTGTCCTGCTAAGTTCCCTTCTCTCCCGTCTAGCCTCGCCAGCCTGATCGTTAAACCGGAGGAGGCCTCGCTGATGGGCAAAGCTGCATTTGCTCCCAATCCGCTTGCAGACAGCGCTGGATGATTCGGCTTGTGTCTGGATGTGTGTGAGCTCCACACTGACAGCCTGCAGGAATGCTGAGAGTCATTTCTGTAGACCAGTTTTGATGCTTCGCACCATTCTGGGAGATTTAAATTAGAATGAAATATGAGCAACTTTAAGGGTTCATTTCTGCCCAATTCAGTCACACCCGACTTCCTAAAGACTTTTTTGCTTTTTAGCACAGGATGTTAGAAACTGTGGAAGATGGACGAATTATTTCTTTAACTGCTGTTTCACAGTTTATCAGTTTCTAGAGGATAAAAAAACACACATTAGTGTTAAGTATTAATTTAAGAGTCAAAGGTTGGGACCTGAAGCAGGTCCAACATATTCAGGATATCTTACGGTGATACAGCTTAGCTAAGCCAAACAGTGGAGATCTCCCGAAGCACAACTATGAAGCTGCTAGGGATGTTACGATTACAGGAAAAATGATTAACTGTGATAAAATTCCAAACGATTAGTAATACCGTTCCGAATTCTAATCATCATAAAACCGCGATTGATTATTGCGCTTTGAAAAACTGACAGTGATGCTGCTCATTGGCTGGAAAAGCAGCAGCAGTCCCAGTTTGTTATGTTTAATTTATGAAAACATGGCAGAGAGCAAAGAAGGCACCCAAGTGGGCAGTGTTCTGGAGAATTTTCCAGACAAAGTAGATGTCAAAGTAGAATTATTTTGGATGTTGGATGTTTTTAATTATACTTGGGGGCGATTTCAATAATACTGTTACGACAATGATAACCGGGATATGAAATTTTTATAACGTTACATCTGATGCTGCCTATAGCCAAGCTCCTCTTTGGTCCAGTTCTGGTGAGTCTGTGTGAATTGTAGCCTCAGTTTCCTGTTCTTAGCTGACAGGAGTGGAACCCGGTCTGGTCTTCTGCCGATTCTGGTCCAGACAACTTCTGCTCACTGGAGATTTTCTCTCATTTCAGCATTTCTGATTCAAATGCTGGTCTGTTAGTTGTGGATGTCCTCTGAGGTCACATTCACACCAGCCTTTTTATTCGAATAAGGGTCCATTTGCTCAGAAAATCCGCTTGGTTTGGAGGTATTGTGAATGTACAAACGGATTCTGATGATTCGGATCAAACAAGTGGACTCAGTCCGCCTACAAATGCAGGTCTCGGTACAATTGAAGCAAACCAAATGCAGGAAGTGGACTTCAACTGCCACACTGCATTTGTTCAGCATGGCATTTTGTGGTTGATGATTTTTTCCTTCCTCGGTTGGATGGTATGAATAATTTTGGGGACGACTGTATGTGTGTGGGAGAATAAGTGGTTCTGGCTCACGGTTAGATGTGGAAGAACTCGGTTAAAGTTCTGTAGAAACAGGGTCAACCCAAGACTGCTGCATGTTTTGTGTGGTAGAAACAGAAGTTGTCCTCCATTAACCAACTGATAAACAAGTTTCCTCTCCACTGCAAAACTCATCCTCTCCTTCAGCGAGTTTAGATGCAGCGCCGCCTCTGCAGACTCATTTGGGAAGTGCAGCATGAACATAAACTGGTTGCACCCAACTACTGAAAGGAGTGTGGTGTTACTGCAGCTTAAAAACCTCTTTCTCCCTCGTTCTGATGCTCAGTTTGAGCTTCAGCAAGTCGTCTTCACCATGTCTACATGACTAGATGTGTTGAGTTGCTGCCATGTGATTGTCTGGTTGAATATGAGTGTTAAACAGGTGAACAGGTGGATCATTGCGTGTATCTCAGTTAAGTTTCCAGCCGCCAGAATCTGGTAAGAAAACCTCAACATTCTTCTTCTGTGTCGGCAGATAACATACCTGATGGATGGATGACATACGTGTGTGAGTTTGCACACGCGATGAGCATGCACACCCGGCTCATGTTGACATTGTGAGCGGTAGTGCGAGCTTCCCTATTTGAGAGCCTCAGTGTTTATGTGTGTGTGTGTGTGTGTGTGTTGCAGGGTTAACCACTTCTTCCTGGTGTCACTGCCTGCATGTTTATGTGCAGTTATTGTTTGAGTGTGTGTGTGCATGCATTCTTTTTCCTTCATCATACATCCGTCCTTATATAACTGTTCTGGCCTACATCTGTCAGAGCGGCCACACTAAGCTTCGACTGCACCATAACTCAATCCCTCAGCCTAGTAACCTCATTACAGGCTCCCTGCACACACACACACACACACACACACACACATGCACGCACACAAAACCCAAGAGGGACACTTATTTTCTCTTTTTGTGAGCTGGAGCAGAAGGAATAATTACTAAATGTTGGGTTGAACTTTTCTTTTTATTCAACTTTGTTGAAAGATTTCCGTGATTTGATTCTAATGTTTAATCAGCTCTGATTGGTTCATTTATTTGGTTTATTTGTGCATCTCATGCATTAACAGTTGCACAACCTCCCCTCATGGGACTCTTAACCCTTCAGGTCCATGACAACGCCAGCATGATCTGATCATTTTTAAATTTTTGTAAATCACCGTAGCAAAAAATGTAGGTCACCTGGAGCGATGATGTCAACTTCACTCCGAAGGTCAAATTTAAAACTCTTGTTTGACATTAAATGACGGTGTGAAGCCGAAGATATGACCCGGTTCATTTCATATGTACCACATCAAAAGGGCAAAACTTGGGCAGGTGAGGCAGTTTTTACTGTTTTCAGTGTTTAAATTTAGCTGTTACCACTTCATGATTTCTTAAAACATTTCGATTTTTTCTGGTAATCAGATCTACAAAAATATAAAGCTATGTATAACCAAATTTCTAAGTATCATCATAGACAGCAAACTTGGTTGGAAGCCTCACATTGAATATATTAGAAATAAAATAGCAAAAGTTATTGGAATATTGTTGAAAGTAAAAGATTTAATAAATGTAAAAGGTTTGTATATTATATAGTACTCTGCCTTCGTTGTGCCTTATTTGTCATTTGTCATATTGTTCAGAAATTTGGGGAAATGCAAATAAAACAAATATTGACACTTTAGTTAAGTTTTTAAAAAAAGCTAATAGACTTATTAATAAAGTGGGTTACTGTGAACATACTAATAAACTTTTTATTGAAAGCAATACTTTAAAATTTAAAGACATAGTATATATAAACATACTGGAAGTATGTGTATAAAACTATGAACAATAGTCTTCCTTCTGGCATTCAGAAATGATTTAAGTTAAGAGAGTAAATATAATTTACGATGTTTGCCGGTATTTGAGTATGCTGAAGAAAAAAGTAAAGTGTTGATGCGTAGATGTGTTTCCGTTATCGGTGTGAAACTGTGGAATAATCTGAATGATGAACTCAAATTATCTGCTTTTTTGGTGAACTTTAAAAGAGCCTTAAAATGAAAAATGATAAAAGATTATTCTGTCGTGTAGCTTTAGTGTGTAAACATGAGAATATGTACTATGTATGAGTATATTTGTATATATGTATGTATATGTAAATGGACAGAAGATATTTTTTTGTTTTGTAGACTGCTGAGTCATGAATAGGGTAGGAAAGTAAAAGCCTTGGCTTCAGCCTATACCCTTTTTGGTAAATTATTGGTTTGTAATGTTCTATTTGTTTCTATAGATGTTTTGTAATGTAATGTTTTGATTCACTAAATAATCAATTAGTCAATCAATTTTCTTATTTTTTAAGCCCAAAAATAAAGTAGAGCTTGTTTTGTTTTTTGTTTTTTTTTAAGTAATTATCAGATTATACATCTGAAGTGTTGGTAGGAAATTACAACATTTTTATGTGGTGTAAAAAGGCAAAATCAAGAGTACCTAATGTCCAAAATAGGCTCAAAATAGACGTAGAATATATTTGGTTTGGTTTAGGGATGTTTAATATTGTTTTTTGTTTTTTGTGACCGATATCCTATTTACCGATATTGATAACTGTTCATTTCTAATATCCGATATCAACAGATATCAACTATATTCTGCTCCAAGAGCAAAGATCCCAAAATGGCCTTAACTCAGCCAGAGGAGTTCATTTTGGACATCTCGCTGCCATATATCAGATGCTAGCAGGAATTAGCCAACATGTGGCTAATTCTAATGTTTCTAATAACTTGGTAACTTAACCAACAACTTAAAACCAGACATATTATCAGCAGCTTCAAAGCAAGTCAGTCTGTAGCAGCAGCAGCTGCACCGTAGTCACATGACTCTGAAAGGAATGCTGGGAAATGAAGTTCTCTCACAATAACAGGGACTTTAAAATAGAGATTGAAAGAGCCAGGATTGGGGGGTTTAGGGGGGGTGAGAGAGGGGGGTATTGTGGGGGAAGAGTGGGGTGAGAGAGGGGGGGAGTGTGTGTTGATGAGGGAATTTTTATTATTATGTATATATCTTATTGAGAAAATTATGAATATTTATAAATAAATAAAAAGAGAAAATAATGAATTTATTGGTTGGATGGGAATAAGAATATAAAATAAAAAAAAGGATTTATAAAATTTAAAATTTGATTTTTTTTTTATAATGAAGAGATATAAATAATATTTATATTATAAAGAAAAAAAAGAAAATAGAGATTATATAATAGATTGTGAGGGGGGTGGGTGGGTGGGAGTAAAAATAAAAAAAAAAAAAAAAAAAAAAATATATATATATATATATATATATATATATATATATATGTGTATATATTTTTTTTTTTTTTTATATAAAAAAAAAAAATAAATAAAAAAAAAAAAAAAAAAAATAAAAAAAAATAAAAAAAAAAAAAGAAAAAGATAATAATTAATAATAAATAATTAATGAATAAGAAAATATCAAAATTTAAATAAAAATTATAAATATTTTAATATAAAATAAAAATATAAATTATTAATATATATAATAAATTTATAAATAATAATAAAAAATATTAATAAATAAATAAAGAATAAAGAATAAATAATAATTAATTATTCAAAATTTAATAAAAATTATAAATAAAATAAAGTAAAAGAAATAAAAGGGAAAAAAAGGGAAAAGGAAGAGAAAGAAAAAAAAAAAAAAAAATAAAATTAGAATAAAAATTTATAAAATTATAAAAAATATAAAAATAAAAAGGAATAAAAAATTTTTTTTTTAATTAAATAAATTTTATAAATAAAATATATATATAAAAATGTTTTTAATAAAGATTATTTGTTATTATAATGGGGTAATAAATAAGGTAATAATAATAAAATTAAATTTATAAATTATTTTTATTTAATAATTTAGAATTGGAGAGATCTAGAAATGATACAGAGCCAGAAAGTGAACTTCTAAATATGCTGGATTGCTGCTAATGGAACAAGATCTCGTGGGATTTCAGAACGGAATGAGATCTTGTGGTCTGGTTCTGGTTCTGCTAGAGGTTTTCCCCTCTGCTGCCAACTGCAGTCACGACACGTCGCCGTATATCCAATCCACGCCGGAAGTCCCAATCGCAAGTTTTTTCTTCATGTAACTTTCTAAAATCTAACCCTAACCACCAGGCTGCTGCCTCCTCATGCAGCTAAAGATGGAGGATTGAATCAGAGAGAGGATAAATGCAGTCTGCAGGTAATTATTATCATTAACTGGTTTATATGGAGACACTTCTCATAAGCTGGACTGATGAGAGTCATATGATGATTTAAATGGGCTGCAATGAATTGAACTGAATCTATAAAAGTCCCAAAGTTGACCTCAATAATGGCAACAAGTCGAACATAAAGTTTTAAAAAAATCCAAAATCTGCTCTAAAGCTTCTTTAGCCAACTAATAAAATCTCATATTAACAATCCAACATGAAAACACTGGGATAAAATGTCCTCGGGATTGTGTTTTTCATACTTAAGATGTGGTATAAATAAAGAAATGACGCAGTCGGGTTCTTGCAGGTCCTTGACAGGGGAAACGACTCGGCCTTGCTCTGATGCAGAGCTCAGACGGCCGCTAACCTTGGAACAGAAACCTTGCACGGTGCTCAGCTCTTGCGTATTTTTGCAGATAATAAATGACGACTGGTTTTGTTTTGCACTGCCGGTGCTTACGAAGATGTCCCGAGCTGCGTGCTTTCCTTATCTTTGCTCTCACCTCCAACATCTTCCAGCTACGGCTACCTGTTGGGTAACCGGCCACGGAGGAGAGCCTCCCAAAAAGTAGGTCATGATCACTTAACATTTCATGCACTGACACACTAGCCTATATTCCTGGCAGAGATAATGCTGACTTTCTTTCCTTAAATGGGGGAAATAACGACTTATTCTCACTTTTACCTGTCAAACAGCTTCCAGGTAAAAAGTGAGCCTTTAACCTTAAAGATGTAGCGGGAAAGCAGACTAATAATTATAATAATAAGGCATTTTTTAAGCAGTAAAAACATGAATTTGTGGATATCAGTTTGAGATGTCTGGATTAAAGCTCTGTTTTTTTATCGAATAACCATCCCCGTGGTGGAGACCTCTCCAGTTTCAGCACATGGTTATGCAAAACTGGATCTAAATTTTTTTTTATCATCTCTGACCTTTAGATGAGATGCTTTCAAACACTGAGGATTTAGGTCAGTCAGGGACAGAGGGGCAGTCGAAATCAACAAACAAGGACTTTATTCACAGCTTGAGGTAGTGAAATATTTACAGGCTCTGAGACTCACCAGATAAGTGGAACACAGCTTTTAAAACGCTAAAGCGGTCGGATCCGGTTCATTATGTGGTTTTTATTCATCACTAAGCTGCACTTAGACAGCAGTTTTAGAAAGAAGACGCTGCCTGCAGAAATAATAAAACATCTACCTGAAATCTTTTGTTTTTCATTCATTATCATCAATAATATTATATAGACAACTGGAAATAGTTTTTTCCGCTGATGTCACTATCAGCTTCTTCATTCATATATTATACGACATGATAGACTTTATTGTTCCCTTCTGGAAACATGACTTGGACTTTAATGCTGTTATTTTAGCTGCCTCGCAAACATTAACAACACAATAGCAAACCACTGTCATCTACACACTCAACTTTATTAATAAAGCCCTATAAACAACTACAGCTACAACAAAGTGCTGTACATAAAGTAATTGTGTTGTTTTAAAAAACAATTTTAAAAGGTCCCTTAGTTAACATTAGTAAGTGCATTATTAAGCATTAACTGTTGTTATTATATTATCAAACAGTTATTTTTAGCTATTACTTCACGTTAGTTAGCATACTGGTTAATGAATTAATTAGCAGTTAATAAATGCTTACTACTCAACGTTACTTAATGCATTATCAAATGTTGGATTTTGTAATTAGTTATCATTATGTATGTATTACTCTGCAATTATACTCATGTTAGTTAATATGTTAGTAAGCCCTTAAAAATATCTCAAGTAATCGTTTAGTTAGGGTGTTTATTTGGACTGTATTGCTCGTTTGCTGGATTGGCATTAATAAACAATTTATTAATGTCTTAAGTAAACATTTATTAATTCTGTGCTGTTTAAATCATCAGGTAGCCCTTACCTGATCTTAAGTAAGGAATTTCTCGACATTAGTAGCCTGATCTAATCAAAGATGCATCCGATCCCGGATTGGATATCGGCTCCGATATTGACTAATTATCTGGATCGGATGTCGGATGAGTGAGGTCATTTCTTTTGATTTTCATTAATATAACAATGAATTTCAACTTAATAAACAATATTAACTAAATTTTTAGCTTTGTTAATTTTTTACCTTTAAAAAAAAAAAGCCTGATGCTTTTACTCACATGTATACGCTTCATTCATTTAACAGAATTATCAGATCGTATTGGGTATTGGCTGATACGCTCAGCCCCGGTATCATATCGGACTGGATCGGGAAAAACTAGATTGGTGCATCTCTTGACCTAAAAATGTAGCTCTTAAAAATGTGACTGTCTCAAAAGCTTAACCTACTTAAAGCTTTAACTACTTAACCATTGTTAACCTTTACTGAATGCTTTTTTGGACCCTTATCACTTATTAACATATCAATTAACATGGTTATTAATGCTGAGTAATGCATATAGAATCGTAACTAATTCAATATTAAACTTTTATTAATGCTTAATAATGCATGAAGTAGTCTAAATAGTAAGCATTAATTAACATGCTAACTAAAGCTAATAGTTAATAATATTTAATATATTACTAAACAGTTAATTAATGCTTAATAATGCATTAACTAACATTAATTAAGAGACCAAACCATTTAAAACATCAGCCGCACAGCAGAAATAATAAATATACTGCACAACACCCACCCAGAATAAAAGTTAGAACATCAGAAAAAGAATACAACAAGATGCTACAGTGCACCCCCCCCCCCCCCCCCACCACCACCACCACCACAGCCCCAAGAAAGATACTGCAGGTCTATGTGGCTGTAAGAAAAACCTTCAACTGATCCATGAGGAGTTTTAATTCTAGTGCAGCAGATGCAGGAGCCAGTTTCAGGTAAAAATAACTGCTAATTGGCTGAAAGTCGCAGACCTGCAGGTGTCACAGCAGCTGGGCGGGTTTTAGAGCCACGAGCAGAGCCGGCATTAAGCTGCAGTCATGGAGGCAGCTGGGAATGGGGAGATCAACGGTCTGCTGTGAGTCCCGATGCAGATAGAACAGATCTGCAGGAGCTTTTCTGCAGCTGCTTCTGCATCTTTTTTTGCACCTTGTGTTCCTTAAATCACAATCAGACCCCCAAGAACAAAAAAAATAAATCACTGAAGACTTCTAATATGAACCATTCCCAGACATTAAAGCATGCTTGGCCTTGTAATCCACATCAAGGTGAATAACTGACATGAGGGCCACAGGAGACCTGCCATAATCCAAGCCAGGCTGGATTCTGGTCCACGTCTGGCCCACACAACGCTGGCTGGTGCCGTACCAGAGCCTTATGCCATAAATAGCCCAGATTTGGCTCAAACATGTCTGCTATCTGGGTTTTCTTCCAAAAAAGCAAACGAGATGTCCAGTAAAAACTCTAAATCTGGAAGAAGAAACCTCTATAACACCATCTAGAGATCATTTTCTCCGTAAAACTATAAAAATCTTTCCATGAAAGTTCTGATTAAACGATGCAGCTGGAAAAACGCAGCATTATTTCCATTATATTTATGACCTCTTCTGCTCCACTCACTCCTTGTTAAGAGCACAAGCAGACATAAATAGATAAATAGAAAAGCATTTAACCCAGAAACAACTTAGAAAATGTGTTTCAGAACTGGGGATTAGCCAACCGACGTGCGTCACCGATGTGCATTTCCTGCCAATCGCTGCACACTTTCAGAGTCCCAATCAGCTGGATGCTGCTGCATCACTGCAACTTAACTGTGTTCAATGACGGGATATAAATAGAAATCAGAGAACAAACAGGTCAATGAGCAGAGAATATTGGAGAAACCCCCCTCCCTCCTCAGACTGGGGCTGTTTGAAGACTTCGTGCACACGTGAAGTGACGTGCACTCCCTCAGCAGGCTTCATCTGACCAGATAAAACTGACCTTTTCTTCACAAAATAAGCCTGCACATTTATTCTGACCTACTTGTGAGCCCCCCCGGCTTGTGCCATGCAGCCAGACGCCGGTCGAGCCCTGTGGTCCACCTGCAGACTGACCTCAGCGGGGGGGGGGGGGGGGGGGATTATGTGAGGCAGAGATCGGGAGACTTAAACAAAAGGGCACCTTGTGGCTGTGAAAGCAGCTGAGCAGGAGACTCAGGTCAAATCTGTGGATCCCTGCTCACACTTATTCTGCTTAATCTGCTGAAATGACCCTCATTTACTCCCCGATTCAGCTCATTAGTCATCATAACACAAATATTTCCGATTAAAAGCGACTTTCCTCGTTAACGACAGTCATAAATGTGAAACCGTTTCAGATCTGAGTGTCCGCGGCGGAGAAATGCTGACATCATGCTGCATCTGAAAGCTCTGCAGCTCTGCTCTGCTTTCCCTCCTTCACTCTGATGACTCACAGCTTCCAGCATCCGTTTGGTCAAACACAGTAAAAACCGGCACAGCTCAGACTCAACACAGCAGTTACAGGATGGAAACATCAGAACCACAACTGATGCAATTTCTGACAAACCACTTTTTAAAGATTTTTTTTAATCTAATTTTTATCTATTTATTTATCTACTCTTATTTGTGCATCAATTTTTATTTTTATTGTTAATAATTCACATATATTTAATTGTATTCTACTTTATCCTGATTTTTTTTTCCTTGATTTATTTTGTTTTTATATAATTGTTTATAAATTCTGTTGTTAGGGGGTTAAAACTATTTTTTCACCCCTGTGTTAAATAAAATTCTAAACCCAAAGTAAATGAGGATTGGCTTGACAATAATCAGGTTTATCTCTGTGTTCTTGGTGTCTAGGGACATCGAAGGACTTCAGAGAATGTATTCAAGGGAAAAAAGGTTGCGTCTGTTATTACACCTGAGTAAATGGCAATAAAAACAGGGTGAATGTGAACTTTTCATCCTCGCCTGTTTCTAAAACATGATAACACCATGCTAACAATGATTCCAAGGACACAGATCAATGATTTTCTTAAGCAACCAAATCGTTTCCAAACATCAATGTTTGACCTAAAATGCACCTGCAGTCTGATTTTGTTAAAGTTGGAGATAAACATAATTCTTCCTTTTTGTTTTGTCGTCCTTTAACTCTTGTTATGTTCATATATTTTTCAGCCAACCCCATATAAAAGACTGTTCAGACTTTCTGAAGAGTTACTGACATCTAGTGGTAAAGACAGGTATTACAATGACCTTAAATAGTTGAAAATGGACGGTTGCCATCAGTGGCCAAAATTACTCATATACATATACAGTCGTCCTCAAAATTATTCATAAATTAAAGACGGAAAAAAAAATCAGCCGTCAGTGAAATAAGTTGAAATTGACAAAATAATAATAAATAAAAATTCTAACAAAGTCAAGGTGTTGATTTAGAATTGTGGTTCAACAGAAATATTAAAAACAAACCCACAAAAAATAAAACAAGTAAAAAAGCATGATGGGGCTCTGAAGCTAAAAATTTTTTTGAGCAACACTTTGAGGCAAACTGGAGTTTTCAGTATTGTTCAATAAGATTTCTGCACCTTTTTACAGGTATTTTGGCCCAGTGTCCATGAGCAGGGTGCTCTATTTGGTCTGGGACAGTTTCGTTTGTTTATTTTTTAAATTATTATTTTCAACTCCAATTCAAAAGCAACATTTCAAGTCACTAAACTGCATTTTTGCAAATTTTTATTTATTATTGGTTTCTTTTGTTTATTTTTATTTTTATAACTATTGTGAATTTAGTATTTTCTTCGATGGAAGGGTATGAATAATTTTGAGGACAACTGTAATATTTTTTTTTTCTAAACATATTTAAGTGCTCAGTTAGTTATTCTGAATCTAATTTATTCATTCATTCATTTAATTTTAGCTTCTCCCCCTCTTCTTTTTCTTGTTCATTTCAATTCAGAGGCAGAAATTTGTTACAAGGAGTATGAAAGTACAAATAACTAATACAGAAGAAAGAAAACAGACATCTTACCTCCACCTGTTGACCCCGACGTTGGAAGATCCTGCAAACCAGGGGTCCAGAAAGTAAACACAGCGCACCGTTCCCGCCCCCCGGACCGCCTCCCGCAGTGCTGGATTATCATGGAGACGGAGGCCTTTCCGGAACCAGTGGATGGAATTTGGGGCCATCTTGTTCTGAAGAGGAAGAAGAACATTAACGAAGTCCAACGGTGGAGATCTGGAAACGACCGGCTGCGTCTCGCTCCCTTATCAAGCTGAATGAAAGCACTTCGTGTACTCAAAAATGAAACAGAATGTGATGATGGAGGCTTTTTTTCACCACCAGTACAGAACTGAACATCTCTCAAAGGGAGAGATGCTTGATGCATCCACATTGTATCAGCTGCCAACAGTGTGGGATGCGCCCAGAATAGAACTAGCGGTTTTGTACTTTCTATTATCAGAGACTTTTAAAGCTTCTTCTTTCGGAGAGATGCTGAAATGAATCCAAACTCTGCAAACTCAGCTTTAGTTTGCAGAGTTTGGATCTGAAAATGGAAACATCGCCTGCCGTTGTGTCTTTTAGATTCAGGAGCAAAAAGATAGAATGGTGAAATCTGTCTGAGCTACCTGAAACTACTGGATCATTTCTGCTGCCAAATCATGCAAATCAGGTGTTATTCACTGCTGTTCCTCCATCAGGGTGGAGTCCAGACATGTTCTCAGTTCCTGGGCTGAATTATTTGGCAGAGAGGTGGAGCATCCTCCTCCGGGGGAGGGACGAAAAACTACAGCAGCAAATCTATCCTGAAGCTCTTCTACTTTTAATGATGCCTCTCAGAAAAAGCTTTTTATTCTGGTGAATGTGCAGAAGTTCACAGCTGATTTGCTGGTCAACGACGAGGCGAGACTGCGTCACCGAGTGAAGATGGTGAACTGAACAGCTGATGGCGGTGGAAGACAAACAGGATGCCCCTGACAGACGTGCAGGCGCCGGTTCAAATGGCTAAATCATCCGCTGGCAAGCTGACGTTTGGCTTGCTTACAGTGTGTCTGCATTACCGAGTGAATGAGTCACACGCACGCTGACGAAGACCTCGTTGGCTTCATTCAGGAACCAGAAACAGGGAAACTGCTCATCTAAAAACAGATCAGTCTAAATCAGTTTAAATGAGCACATATTTTTGTTTGTTTGCTTACTTTTTGCACAGAAAGATGCATCTGGATGTTGATTCCTGCATCCAGACAAAGGTTTGACCGATACATCGGCCGGCCGATATTTTTGGCTAAAATTTGCTCTTTTTTTTTGCAGGCATCGGCCAATACATCAGGTGTGTTTGGCCGATACCCCCACTCTGCATAATTTACAGACTTTATATCTATCTATCTATCTATCTATCTATCTAAATAGATAGATACGTTGTAAAATGATCTTTTATTGTATCCTTCATTATATTAATTTGGGAGTCAAATAGGATTATCGGCCCAAATATCAGCAGGTTGTATTGGCCATTAGCTGAAGCTGATGAGAAAATATCAGTATCGGTATCAACCAAAAAAAAACCTGTATCAGTTGATCCCTATTCCCAATAACAAACACCAGGCATTTCCATAATATAATATACAGTACATCATATTAGAAGGAATGAATGTATATATATATATATATATATATATATATATATATATATATATATAAATTTTACAAGTTGAATGTTTCTATTTATTATTTGTTCCCAATTGCACTGTTTCTTTTTCATTTATTTATATTTATTTATTTCTTTGTTATTTTTGATATTAAAGAGTTGTAAAAATTATTTTTCATTGTGTCCTTCATTATATTAATTCGGGAGTCAAATGCAGTATCGGCCGTAGGGATGCAACGATTTACCGGTAAAAAGATGAATCGCTGTATAATTCCTGACTGTTAGTTTTACCAATTCAGGTTTTAATTATTGGAAAATCGTGATTATCGCACTTTGAAAAACTCTCAGTGATGCTGCTCATTGCCTGGAAAAGCAGAAATATTCCCTCAGATACAATTAGCAAAGTCTGGACAGAGAGGACAAAGTCTTTTTCTATTTCTATATATATCTTATTTATTTATTATTATGTATTATGCTTGTTATTTTTTATTTATTTAATAAAACTCAGTGAAAGAACTGCAGTGTGTAAAAGGAAGTTTTGAACATTTTGTGCACATTTCAACAAAACCGTGATATTAAGGATAATCATGATAATTTTGCTCACAATTATCGTGACATGAAATTTTCACACCGTTACATGCCTAATCGGCCGCAAATATCAGCCCAAAATGATGAGAAAATATTGGTATTCGTATCAGCCCTACAAAAAAAAAAAACCCTGAATCGGTCAAACCCTGGTCCACACATGAATCGCAGTTTTACGTTGTTTTCTAACAGGACATGAACCAAACAAGCACCAAACCAGTAGTTTTACTGGCTGAGGTGTCAGAAACCAGCATTACGGAGCATTTTCAGCGTCTCTGGAGTTTTAATAAAGTTCAGCGAGTGTGCTCGGTGACACATCAGTACAGTACATCTTGTAAACGAATGTTCACACAACCTGTTGAGATGAAAAATGTGTGATTTCACACTTTGAAACGTCACCGAACTGCCAGCTTACTCTCAGATGGTAATTACAAATCTACTACACAATGCTAAGCAGCCCCTTACTGAGAAATCCTGAAAGCTCCCGCTTGGACTCCAGCACTTGTTGAAAATAACTCCTAAAGAGTTTTAAACACTCGTCTACCCAACACAGTACTTTATTTCTAAATCTGTTAACATCCTTTTAAACATTTCATGCAACATTTAATGCATTTAAAAATATAGATATATAAAAAACTTTAAAACAAAAGTCTAATTATGATTGATTAATTCATTAATAAATTTAACAGCAGGCACTGAGATAACAGAGATGACATTAAAACTAAAACACTCATTTAAAACCTAACAACAGCTGTGATGTCCTGAGTAAAGTCCTTCATACAGGACAGGACATGGTGTCCACTGAGGCTTCTGCTAATCTAATGAGACCACAACTACACTGTAATTTTGTAAAAAAGAAAACTACAGCTATTTAAGGAATTTATTCACAAGACTGGTCAGAGTGGCATTAAAAAGAATAAACCATCACCAAGTTATCCACCCCAAAAACATTATTTCTATCTGAGATGTCAGTACATCTCATATATTCCTGTGCTCCCCTAACAACACTTATTATAAAAAGAAATCCTCAGTTTTTCTCTTTTTAAAACAACTGGTTTGCATATATTTGTCAGGTCACTGTTGAGGCTCTCAGGATTTCTCCAAATGAAAATTAGGTCACGGCGTCTCTTCTGTGTGGGGGCCTGATATCCCGGTGTCCTCCTCATATAATAACCAGCACAAATAAAAACAGAATTATCGTTTTAAGTTGACCATTTTATTCTACACAGATGCAAATAATGTTGGAGTAACTGGAAGTTTAAGCTCGTAGTGAAGGAAACATCTATGCAGACCAAAACGGGGTCACCAGAGCGCCGCTTATGTAACTAGTGGCGCTGTTTATAGAAGTAAACCTTGTTTCTCTTTCATATAAAACACTAAAAGCGGACAGAAAAATCGCTCTTACCTTGTGCTGGCTCACCAGAGGTGATGTTTATGTCAAACCCAGGGGAAAAATCATTTCTTCCCTCGGTTTGGGTGAGCGGGGGAGTGATATACGCAGGATACGTGCCAGTAACCACAGTCCGAGAATCCCTCTGAGTCCCTGTACCTGCTGTACCCTGCTGCTCTAGTTTGTTTCATAAGAGTTCTCAGCACTGCGCATGTGCCCTGTTCTTATCCCTGTCTCCTGTTGCGTTCATGGTCCATAGGTTAAAAACAAACAACCGGCTGCTTATTGTTTGGGAATCCATCTTTCGTTTCTATATTTGAACACAAGACCATTAAAAGCAAACGAGCAACAAAAAAGAGAAAGATACTACTGAAGAAGAAAAAAAAAAGAAGCTAATGCTTATTTAATCCCACCCCTGCGCTGCACAAAACTTTAAAAAGTGCATAAAATTATTACTTGCTAAATAAAAATGATCAATAATACCAATGACAATAAATGCCTATAACAATGATAGCATGATTATTAATACTATTAATACAATACTATTAAAACTATTAATAGTAGGATAAGAATAGCAACGCCAGTCATCACTTAAATAGTAACAATCATTATCATTCCAACAGTACTACCAGTATCAATAATAACAACAATAATAATAATAATCACTATGACAATAACCATAGTTGATGAGAAATAAGTCATACGACAGACCATATTTTTGTATGATGATTTGAACATTGTGTATCTTGGGAGATTGTATTTGTCCTCCAGGCTGTTCCAGAGTTTCACTCCACATACAAACTTGTTTCTCAGGGAGGTTCACGAATTTATTTGTCAAAACAAGATAAAACTAATAAAAATCTGTGTATAAGATTATCAACTTTCACAAATTATAGTTTTTTTTTAAATAAAGCAATTAAAGTGTGGCGTTTTGGTAGAATATACCATGTCATATACGTTTGCGCAAATACGAGCAAAAATTACAATAGCAGATCATGAAAAGTATAAAAAAAAAACATATTTTCTTGTATTTAATCGTTTCTTCCATCTTTAGCCTTGATAGAAACCTTTAATTGATCATTTTGATTCGTGTTAACACTCTTTGTTCCTATGGTTATGAACGCAGCAGCAGCCCGGTAAACGACGTAATTCAAATCGGCTGTTTCTATTGGCTGATTTTACGTCACGTGTATGATGTCGGTCACGTTTAAGAAGCATGGAAATGCGGAACTTGTGCAGCTGTCAGCAGCAGATGCTTCTGTCGAGCGAAGTTGGTGAAGAATAATGTAATAAAGGACGGATTTTTCCTTTTCTGGTCGCTTTGTTTTAGTTTTTTCTTTCGTTAAGCAACAGAAGAAGAAGAAAAAGACCAATTGTTTATAGGAAGATGGTTTAAATACGCGACACTCAGAGAGGTGTAAGAGGGATTCCTGTTACCCTCATATATTTAATCTCTTTCTTTTCCGTGAGCTCTGCTTTATCCTGGACAGAGAGACCAGGATCCACCTGTGTGAATTTCCTGATAAGCTGTTACTTCAGTTATAATCTCCCAAACACGCCTCCATCCTCCACCCACACTGTTTAAGACTGTTTTATTTTTGTCCCTATTCATAAATAAAGCCCATTGTGAATATTTATCCATCACGTGATGCACGTTTACATCACATCTAAATATCCAGTTTACTTTTTACTCCACTAAATTTACTTGACTGCATGATAAGGGCAGAAATCTTTAATAAAAGAGAACACAATTATAATTTTGTTAACAATTTCAAGCATTTTTCAGGTACAGATACAAATATTTTGGGATCAGTGTGCTCCTCTTTGGGGCTTTTGGGCAGTTATGTAGGCTTTTTTTTTTTTAAGTGTCCCACTTTATTTAGATCTTTAAAATCCTACTCTTAATTAGCACCTTGTTTTGTTTAATCTTTGTCATAGAGTATTTTCACAGAGCTATTGAAGGTCTCTGAATACTCAACCTTGGTTGTTTGCTTTCAATAACGTCTTCTTTTCAAAGTCTTTTTTAATTCAAGAAACAGGACGTTACAAAAATAATTTAATATCAACATTTTCTGGACACAGTTTTCTTCTTCTTTATGAACGATAACTGTTTATACAACAAGACGTGTTGCAGACCTACTGCATAAACAGTCATCTTCAAAATCATTCATATCCTTCCATTAAATAAGGAAAAAGTCTGTAAAAAGAAAAATTCAATCAATTGAAAAAGGTAATAATACATTAAAAAATTCTTAAATTAATGACATTGATTTTTGATTGTTGTTTACCAGAAATATTAAAAAAACCTAAAAATAAAACAAGTAAACAAGCATGATAGGGCGCCCAAAATAAGATTTTGTAGAACACTTTGAGACAATCACTGCAATCTGGTGTTTACTGTAACGTCCAATCAGACGTCTGCACCTGTTGGCAGGTATGTTGGTCCATGTTCATGAGCAAGGTGCTATAATTTGTTTGGCACAGTTTTATTTGTTTTTTTGTTTGTTTTTTTTCAAATTGTTCTTGTCAACTAAAATTCAAAAGCAATAGTTTATTTCCCTTAATTATAAATCAGCAAATTTTTATTTATTATTACTTTTTTTTTCAGTTTCTTATTTGAATAACAGTTGTGGATTTAGCATTTTCTTTAATTAGAGGGTGTGAATAATTTTGAGGACAACTGTAATGGCTAATTTAATAGGAAAACAAGTGATGTTGGCGGCATCATTTTTAGAGAAATGAAAATGTACATACTTGTTTTTATCCACAGAGCTTACAGTATGAGCTTCAGTGACGTCCCATTCCTGATCCAGAGGGTTCAGTATGACGTTGGTCCACCTTTGCAGCTTTGCTTTGCTTCTAGAAGCGCATTTGTGAGGTCACACTGATGTTGGACCAGAAGGCCTGGCTCTCAGTCTCCGCTCTGATTCATCCCAAAGGTTTCTATGGGGTTGAGGTCAGGACATGTTGGAAGAGGAAGGGGCCAGCTCCAAACTGGTCCCACAAAGTTGGGGGCATGGAATTGTCCAGAATGTCTTGGTATGCTGAAGCATCCAGAGTTCCTTTCACTGGAACTAAGGGGCCAAGCCCAGCTCCTGAAAAACACCCCCACACCATAATCCCCCCTCCACCAAACTTTACACTTGGGACATGCAGTCAGACTTGTACCGTTGTCCTGGCAACCACCAAACCCAGACTCATCCATCAGATTGCAGATGGAGAAGCGTGATTGGTCCCTCCAGAGAACGCCTCCACTTGGTGATGGATGGATAGATGCAGCTGGTCGCCATGGAAACCCATTCCATGAAGCTCTCTGTCACTGTTCTTGAGCTGATCTGAAGGCCACATGAAGTTTGGAGGTCTGTAGTGGTTGACTCTGCAGAAAGTTGGCCACCTCTTCGCACTATGAGCTTCAGCATCTCTGACCCGCTCCATCAGTTTACGTGGCCGACCACTTCGTGTCTGAGTTGCTGTCGTTCCCAAACACTTCCATTTTCTTATAATCCAGCTGACAGTTGTCTGTGGTATATTTAGGAGGAAATTTCACCACTGGATTGTTGCACAGGTGGCATCCTATCACAGTTCCACGCTGGAATTCACTGAGTTCCTGAGTGCGACTCATTCTTTCACGTTTGTAGAAACAGTCTGCATGCCGAGCTGCATGGGTGAGCAAATACTTTTGGCCATATAATGTACGTTCAGAAGTGGATTACTTAGAAAAAAAAATAGTCTTGAATTGTTCTGGGAGCATAATAATGATAATAACAAGAAGAATTTTTACTTTCTTAATCCTAATTGGGAAATTCGGCTCTGCATTTAACCCATCTAGAGTGCAGTGGGCTGCCATGTCACGGTGCCCCGGGAGCAGTTGGTGGGGGTTAAGGGCCTTGCTCAAGGGTCCACAGATGTTTAACCAGAGTGCTGCTGTGGAACATTTGGATGATGTAACTTTAGAAAAGTGAGCAATGCAAGACTTTGAGTTGTATTATTCCACATACCGTATCTACGTATCTTTATCCATTTTTTCACATGACATCTGATGTATGTTCTGTAAACACGATGAGCTGATCTCCCCCCACCCCCCTCCTTCAATAAGACCATTTTTAATGCCAGATATGTGAATAGCTACATGCTGAGGATTACACCTTCAGGCACGTGAGTGGCAGACTGAGGCGTGCACGGGGATTTGGCTTGCTTTGAACACAATATAATCTCATTAATAAATGTAAATAAATATTAATTAATTTCTTCAAGTGGCAGTTTAAAGGAGGAAGAAGGAACAGCCGTCAACACACACATGCAAAAAAGTTGCACTTTACAAATGTTTATCCAAAGATGAAAATGACTCCTTTTTATGGCTTCATATCAAAGTTTTATTACCAACACATTTATGTCATATTGAGTGTGAGATTAGAGAAAGATGCGTAAGCGGACCAGTAATGATAAAAAACACCAGCAGCTTTTTTTTCTTCCCATCACATGCCGTCTTCCCCGTTTCTCCTCGTCCCTGTTTACCTCCCCTCTTCTCTCCCCCGCTTTGTTTTCCATGAGACTTACTCTGAATAAATGCCCAACATATGAATAATTAGCATATTCTTGTTTTCCAGGCTAATCGAGGTCAGAGGATGTAAACCACATCCAAGCATTTTAACCAGATTATAATGAGGGTCGACAACGACGCGACTTATTTTTGTCTGGTTTGACTCAACTCTTCATTCTGATTCCACATATTGTCTCTTTCTGCGACCATCTGTCAGCAGATGGTGTGCGATCGGTTTGTTGAAGATCCCTGACACAACGATCCCTGCTTATGGTGGTGGCACAGGATGCTGCCACTCAATCTGTTTGTGCACGTCAAAGCCTTTGAATAGATTTTTGTTGCATTTTTATGTAAAAAAATTATAATTTTATATTTATTTTCAATATATTTGCAATAGACTAGAAATAAAAAGAAAACAGCTTTGAAAGAGTTCTGCACATGGATGAAAAAGACAAAAAGAAGATGAAATTCAAAGTTAACAGCAGAAGTAGGTCACGGCTGTATCTCCCCTCATCATCTGTGAGTCAAGCAGCCTTCATCAGAGCACCTGGTGATCCAAAATCTATTAATATGTCCAACTTGTTCCATGAATCAACTGCCTGTTTTTCTCCAGGAGGGACCGTCACCCCCCCCCACCCCCCTGAACTGCAAGGAGTGACTCCTTGAAAGAGTTGCTGCTACTGCGCTGACGTCCCGTCTCAAGGTCTCCTGCAGTTTTGACGCAAGTTCTGCAATATCACCAAATTCTTTTCAGTATTTATGGACGTGGACCTTTTCCTCCGCGTGCCATGACATCATCGCTCATGATACGGAGATATTTTGGTACAAGTAGCTCCAATTGTGCTGAAACTAAAAAAACAAAAAGGAGGGTGTTAAATCTTTGGGGTCTGTTTCTCTGCTGTAACAGATGTTAAATGTCAGCTGCAGTTCTGAGTTAGTGTCCAGCAGTGTGGAAAAAACCCTTTATTCATTCCTTATCCGGTGTGTTGGAGCAGGGAAACATCTAAAAACAGAAAAGATTTGAAACTGTAGGACACTGGCCCTCAGTCCTGGTCCTGGAGGGCCGGTGTCCTGCAGAGCTCGACATAAACCTCTGTACAAGTCTCAGTCAGAGGCAGGTGTGATGCAGCAGTTAACTTCTACAACCTGCAGGATTCTGGCCCTCGAGGACCAGGATTGAGGATCCCAGATCTAAAACCTGCAGGATACCGGCCCTCGAGGACCAGGATTGAGGATCCCAGATCTAAAACCTGCAGGATACCGGCCCTCGAGGACCAGGATTGAGGATCCCAGATCTAAAACCTGCAGGATACCGGCCCTCGAGGACCAGGATTGAGGATCCCAGATCTAAAACCTGCAGGATACCGGCCCTCGTGGACCAGGATTGAGGATCCCAGATCTAAAACCTGCAGAATACCGGCCCTCGAGGACCAGGATTGAGGATCCCAGATCTACAACCTGCAGGATACCGGCCCTCGAGGACCAGGATTGAGGATCCCAGATCTAAAACCTGCAGGATACCGGCCCTAGAGGACCAGGATTGCGGATCCCAGATCTAAAACCTGCAGAATACCGGCCCTCGAGGACCAGGATTGAGGATCCCAGATCTAAAACCTGCAGGATCCTGGCCCTCGTGGACCAGGATTGAGGATCCCAGATCTAAAACCTGCAGGATACTGGCCCTCGTGGACCAGGATTGAGGATCCCAGATCTAAAACCTGCAGGATACTGGCCCTCGTGGACCAGGATTGAGGATCCTAGATCTAAAACCTGCAGAATACCGGCCCTCGTGGACCAGGATTGAGGATCCCAGATCTAAAACCTGCAGAATACCGGCTCTCGAGGACCGGGATTGAGGATCCCAGATCTAAAACCTGCAGAATACCGGCCCTCGAGGACCAGGATTGAGGATCCCAGATCTAAAACCTGCAGAATACCGGCCCCTCGAGGACCAGGATTGAGGATCCCAGATCTAAAACCTGCAGGATTCCGGCCCTCGAGGACCAGGATTGAGGATCCCAGATCTAAAACCTGCAGGATACCGGCCCTCGAGGACCAGGATTGAGGATCCCAGATCTAAAACCTGCAGAATACTGTCTCACAGTCTGGAGTTTGAGGTCCTTGAGATACAGACTATTAATATCCAGACTTTAGGGTGTTCATGATTGGGATGTTCATTGCTTTGAGACTCCTAACGTCTCTGCTTCAGCGTAGATCCTTACATACATATTCCCTTCGCTTTATTTGTGGGGGCAGAATTATGGGATCAATCAAGGATATGAAGAAATAACTGAAATGGACCTCGACTGGTGTTTAAATCAGCCGTAATTTGTTTCAAAATCCAAAATTACTTCGACACTCTGATTTAATATTATGTAAGAAGTTGTTTTGTTTTTTTCATTCTTTTGGTGTATTTCTGAATTTTTCTGTGAAATCTTTCTTAATAAACTGTAGAAAATAAACAAAAGGGGCCGGTTCAGATATATGTTGCTCACTTACAGAGTGGTGAGTTGGCGCAGATCACAGACAGACGCTGTGTTCAGGGATTTAGGAGAGTCTGGACTCCCACTGCTCTCAAGTGTGGTCATTAACCGTAACACGGACAGTTTCTTCTATAACTAGCTTCTTTTTGCTCAGAGCAGAAGAAAAAATGAGTTGACGTCATATGAAAGGAGGCTCTCAGTCAAGCTGCCCACATTAGCTGCTGGGCGGCTCTTCAACGCACTGCCACCTCCACACAACAGCTAATGAGCAGCGAGTCATTGTTATACATGCTGATGGGTAAAAATAACCCTAAACCATCACACAGCTGGATTTGGTTTTTGTGCAGGGTGGAGGGGCAGGAGGGATTATATTTATCTTTTCAAACCACAAAGAAGATGGTGTTTCTGTTAATTATTTCCATTATAAGATAAAAAAAAATTTTGTCATTCTTTCATGTAGAAACATTCTGGCTTTTTGTGAGGTTTCACTTTATTTTAAATCAAATGTGCAACTTTAAGTCCCCAAAGAGTTGGAATAGAGGCTAAAATATGAATAAAAACAGAATGGAATGATGTGAAAGTCTCGTATTTTGTTCCTAGAACATAAACAACGTGTCAGATATTGAAACTGAGTATGAAAAAGAGCATTGTTCTGTTACAAACTCTCGCGGTATTTTGTTAAATCTCATGAGATTTCAAAACAAAATGACAATATCTTGTGAGATTTCATAAGTAAAATAGATAGATACCACGTTTTTAAATTTAGATGTGGTATCAGGATATGAAAATATTGCGAAATCTCAGTGTATTGATATTTTTTCCATCCCTTATTAAATAATCAGGTGTATTGGTATATTGCAATATCATATCAGTATAATGTCCAGCCCTAATAAAGATATTTTCATCTGTGAGTGGACCCAGTGGTCTCGAGTGCAGCTATAACTGGACTGAAGGTAAATATTTTTAATGTCTTTAAAGGCATTACTGATCCCAAACAGTCTCTAACTCCCATTAAACAAAGCTGGTACAGCAGTTTTGAAGTTCAGAGGGTTCTTACATTGTTTTATCCATTCAGGGACACCGTAGCAAAAACGGCAAAACAAATATGGCAGCCTCCATGTATGTGTACCTCCAGCAAGTAGATATAAATGACTCATTCTAAAAAAAATAAACATATAACAGCTATTCTAGTGCAGCGATTACACATCAATAGAAACACATTTCAATTAAATATCACATTTTTCTGCTATTTATCTTTGATTTTTTTTACACACTGTACCTTTAAATGAGCAGTCAGTGAACTTGTTTGCTCATTAAGACAGTTGAGTTTGTGATTTATTTTTGCTATACAAAGAAAAAAAGAGCAGTTTGTTAATAAGGATTCGCTCAACATTTTCACTTTCGTGGACAGTAAAAGCTTCTCAAAAACAGCGGTAACAGATTAATTAGTTTTCCTTTTTAACTGAAACTAACTAAGTAACTTTTACTCAGAGCAAATTTTAAATGACTTTTTTACTTCTTCTCAGGTACATTTTTAGATGGGTACTTTGACTTATTTGAGTACAATTTAAGCAAAGTAAAGATACTTTTACTTAATTACAGTTTTTCAGTGCTTGTTTTTAACTGGTAGTTGCTGCCGTTGGTAAGTAGAATCAGACATTCTAGCAGGAAGTTGAAGCAAACGTGCTACTCTGTCCGCTCCCTGGCACGTCTTTCCTCCCTTTTGTTAATAATGAAAGCATTATCTAAACTATGTTACAAAAAAACAGGCTTCTCTTGCCTTCTATACTTCTTCTTTTGTGTATGTGTTACTTGCTTGACATGTGATTTAAGAAGTCCAACAGGAGCTTTTCTCTCCCGCTGAGGAAACTGGTAACGAAGTGGCTGAAATTTCAGGCTTTTCTCCTTGTTGCACAATGCCTGTGGAGTGGGCAGTTTTAGCCAGTCAGGCCTCCTGTGAAGGTTAAAAAGACAGAAGGCTGTTTTATAATGATGGTGACAAGATATGCTGCAGTCTTGCAACAATAGAGAACAGGTAGATCTATTCTAATCACCCCCCAAAATACAATATTGAACTTTATAAGAGAGAACCAAAGCAGATGTTAACAAATCCATGAGGAATTTAAGGAATTGGACAAGTTATCTGTTATTATGTGTGGAAAGAAACAGAATGAGAGCTAGGAAATGATTTATCTACAAAGTTAGTAAAAAGCAGATCAGTGAATCAGCTACAGAAAAGTTCTGGTGAAGGTGGAGGAGAAATAGCAGAAACCTTTCCAATGTCAGGGTCCGCCTACTCCATCATCAGTGAGTCTGACTGCAGGGTGGTAATGTATACCACCAACCTTCCCTGCCTCTTCACCTAAATACTCTCCCCATAAATATTCATTTGCAATGAAGGAAAGAAAATTGAGTTTGAAAAGTAAAGCCTCATCATAACTTTTAAATCGAGCAATAAAGAGCCGTTAAAGAAAGAAAACGAAGTTACAACCTTACTGTCAGTGGTAATAAAACGTTCATGGCTCATTTATGCTGACATCTTCCTTTACAGTCATCCTCAAAATTATTCCCTCCAATTAAAGAAAAGGCTAAATTCAGTAATTCAGATAACAAAAATCTAAAGAAGTTAATAATAAATAAAAATTTACAAAATTATAGCTTAGTGAATTAAATGTTGCTTTTTAATTGTGGTTAGAAATAATAATAATAATAATAAAAACTATCACATGAGAGCACCTTTCCTATCAGTGGGCCCAACATACCTGTCAACAGGTGCAGACGTCTGATTGGACGTTACAGAAAACACCTGATTACAGTGATTGCCTCAACAAAACTTTAGCTTCGGAGCCCCATAATGCTTGTTTACTTGTTTTATTTTTTGTTTATTTGCAACATTTCTGTTGAACCACAATTCAAAATAAGCATCATGATTTTCATAGAATTTTTATTTTTTTATCACTTTTGTCAATTTCATCTTATTTCACTGACAGCTGATTTTTTTCCTTCTTTAATTGGAGCGTACGAATAATTTTGAGGATGACTGTATGTTCTAGAAATTTCTTTTTTTTTTTTTTTTTTTTTTTTTTTTGACTTGTCCTGTCCAGCATCGAAGCAAGCAGAATGGAAATCTGATTGTTTATTCTGTTGAACAGTTTTGTTTAACAAGCGGAGCTTTATGAACATAAGGCTCCACTTGATATCATGTTTATTCATTTTATTTCTTTAATTAAACATTTGTCTATTACACCATTCCATTTCATACTGCTGGGCCTGACAAGGGAGAAATGAAAGTTAACAGAGGTAATGATAGAAAGTGAAACAGAGAGAGAGGAGTAAGGAAGAGGAAGAGAGAGAGGAGAGAAAACATGAATCCACTTACACAGTTCACTGGTACATCTGTACAGCAATCCCTAAACAACCAAGGTCTCTGTTGGAAAACAAAACAAGCAATCCCCTACAGGAGGACCTGCAGGTGGCTTAAATATCCTCAGATCATACAAACACACGCAGAACTACGCAGAGAAGAGGGTACAACCTAGTCAGCGCAATGGGAAGTAGAGAAGAGGTACAACCTAGTCAGCGCAATGGGAAGCAGTGTCACAGTGTCAACATGCATAATAAAGGGTGCTCCATGGTGATACAGTCATGCAGATGCAGCCTCGTCTCTGCAAGGAGGAGGAAGCCCGCAAAGCTCACGACCCAGGCCCCCAGCAGCCACCCAGAGGCCCAGATCCCAGCTACCCCCCCCCCCCCCCCCCAAAGAGCGGACATGCATCCCCCGAAGGGGCGGCAAAAGGCGGCCCCAGCCGGAGCCCCCTGCAGTCTGGGGGCCCAGGCCCCAGCGGACCAAGACCAGCAGCTGCCGACCCCACCGGGCGCCGGGCGTCCCCCGGAGCGGAGACAGCGCCGGGCCCAGGGCCCAAGCGCCCAGGAGCAGCCACCCCCCCCCCCCCCCGGACCCGGGCGGCCCAACTGAAACCCAGGAGGACCGGACCCCCAGACGACGCCCCCCAGGGCAGGCCAGCCCCCCACCTCCAACGTCCCTGCCCCACACACCTGACACCAGGGCGCCACCACCTCTACCACCCCCTACCCCGCCACCACGCTCACACACACACTCCCCCACACACCTACCCCAACACTAGGGCTGAAAGATATACCGTCACCGCATCCACACCGAGACACGGGCACCCAAGACATCAACACCGCAAGAGCAACCACACACAAGATACAGATCCCCCCCGCGCCCGCCCCGCATACAAAGCCCCGGAAGCCACAAACAAAACCGCACCCCCCACCAAAGCGCCCGGCCCCCAACCAACCCGCAGCCACACCGCACCACACCGACACCGAGATGCCCGGCACGAACACCGAGATACGAACCTCCGCCCACACCGCCCAGCCCTACCCAACACCTCCATGTATCCCCCCCACACACACATACACCCACCCACTCCGCTCTCCGACCTTACATACCCACACTCACTCCTCCCTCCACCCCCAACACTCTCCCTCCCTCTACCGTCCACACCTACCCCCCACCTCCTCATACCCTCTAACACACACATGCACTCCCCCCACATAACTGCACCAACCCCCTCCCTACCCCCCCCACACATACGCCCCCACCTCCCTATACCCCCAATGCCCCATACAGTCCCCCCCTTACATGTCCAGCCCCGCCCATCCCTCTGACCTATCACACTCCCGCCCTTCCTTCCTTCAGCCCCTCACGACCATCCCTACTAGACACTCACGAGCATGCCACTCCTTCCTCCATCCCCCTTTCCTCCAACCACTTACCCACATCTCCTCCCTCTTCCAGCCCAAGTTCCTCCCTCCCACATTTCCTCTTACCCACCTCTCTCTTGCCCATGCCCTGTGCCTCCTGAGTGGTAGCTCGGGCCGGGAAGGAGCCGTGAGCTCAAGCCCCCAACACGTTTCCCCCCCACCCCGGACGCAGCAGGCCAGGACCCCCCAGGCCAGCAGATCCCCCGAATGCAGCAGCCTTAACCACTGGCGCGTGAAGCAGCCACTGTCCCCCCTCCCCCAGTGCGCCCGGGGCGGGGTATGAAAGGACCCTGTCCCCCCACCCCGCTCATGACTGTGTGTGTAAGATGTGTGTTGTTTGCAGTTAAAACTGAGGGGCAGTGCCAAGTCATGCCGGGAGTGGGGTCGCGTGGGGGCATGACCCCCAACCGGCCCCTCCCTCTTTCCAAACACTATATGGCCGCCTCAGAAGTGGTTGTGAGCTGTTGTTATTTCATGTGTTTAGGTGTCTAGTGTGGTTAAAACTCTGTGGTTCTAGAAATTTCTGACAAACCAGTTCACAGGGAAGCCGTGACCTGTTCAGGTATCCATCTAAAGCAGCGGTTCCCCAAACTGGGGGTCGGGACCCCCAATGTGGGTCGCAGCCAGATCATTGTGAAAAATAAAAAGCCTACATTTATCAAATAAATTTGGGGATTTTGAGGGAGGTTTGAAAACGAACATTATTGCAAAGATATTAATCTGTTAGATTAACATATTTGGTTTTTAACAAAAATGTTTTTAATTAATGCATATTAGCAATAAGTTATTAATAAAATCCCAATTAATCCACCAGAAAACATTGATTCTCAGTATTTATGAAGTTTCTGGTAGTTTTCAAGCCCTACATGTAGAATTTTCTTTTTCATTTAATGTCCAGTAACAAAGTTATTACAGCTGCTACTCTAAAAATCAGAATTTGGTCCCATTTATGTGAGAAAAGCTGAATTTGGGCATTTGGGTGCCTTTTCCACAACTGTTAATTAATCCACCAAAATCCATCCCTATTAATGAAGATTCTGCAGTTTCCAAGCTTTACATTAAGAGGATGAACACAGGATGACCTGTTTGCTGTCATGAATACCAACGTATTGAAAACCCCTGGTCTAAACTATGAAGAATTCAATTATTTCTTATTAATTTTCTTTTCATTTTTGTTTCAGAGCTGCTTATTTTGAACAGACGAGGAGCTTGAGACACTGTCCACCTCTGCAGAAACGTCCAGTGAAGGAGTGAATCTTGACTTCGTTTCCTGTGGATTACACACTGACAACCAACACAGGCCTCCATCTGTCCAACATTTGGTGTTTTTACTGAGGGTTTTCCTGGATTGTAGGTCAGTGTGGACGAGTGAGTCACGACCCAGAGCTTGTGCTTCCTCCAGCTCGCTGATCTGAACAGAAGCCGACGCACTCGGTGAAACAGAAGAATCCACACACAAGCGCAAACATGCAGCCTACGCAGCTCTGACTTCAGCTCAGACGCACACGCCCTCTGTCTCAGAACTAGAAGAACACTGCAGGACGTAGTCAAACCTGATGTTCTGAAACCTGAGCGCGGTTTGAAAACAGCCTCCCAGAAACCTGAAAATATGTGTTTCTTTTTTAAATGCAACAGTGACAGTTATTATATGTGAATTCCTGCAGCATCATGGATGGTGTGAGGGATGGATGGAAGGATGGATGGATGGATGGATGGATGGTGTGATGGGTGGGTGGATGGATGGATGGATGGTGTAATGGATGGTGTAATGGATGGATGGATGAATGGATGGATGGATAGATAGATAGATAGATAGATGGATGGATGGTTTGATAGATAGTATAATAGATAGATAGATAGATAGATAGATAGATAGATAGATAGATAGATAGATAGTTTGATAGATAGATAGATAGATAGATGAGATAGATAGATGGATGGATGGTGTGATGGGTGGGTGGGTGGGTGGGTGGATGGATGGATGGATGGATGGTGTGATGGATGGATGGATGGATGGATGGATAGATGGATGGATGGTGGATGGATGGATAGATAGATGGATGGATGGTGTGATGGATGGATGCATGGATGGATGGTGTGATGGATGGACAGATGGATCCATGGGTGGATGGTGTGATGATGGATGGATGGATGGATGGATAGATAGATGGATGGATGGTGTGATGGATGGTGATGATTGGATGGATGGTGTGATGGGTGGTGTGATGGATGGATGGATGGATGGTGTGATGGATGGATGGATGGATGGATGGATGGATGGATGGATGGATGGATGGATGGATGGATGGATGGATGGATGGATGGATGGATGGATGGATGGTGTGATGGGTGGATGGATGGACAGATGGATCCATGGGTGGATGGTGTGATGATGGATGGATGGATGGATGGATGGATAGATGGATGGATGGTGTGATGGATGGATGATTGGATGGATGGGTGTGATGGGTGGATGGGTGGATGGGACGGATGGATGGTGTGATGGATGGATGGATGGATGGATGAATGGATGGATGGATGGATGGATGGATGGATGGATGGATGGATGGATGGATGGATGAATGCATGGATGGATGGGTGGATGGATGGTGTGATGGATGGACAGATGGATCCATGGGTGGATGGTGTGATGGGTGGATGGATGGTGTAATGGTGGATGGATGGATGGATGGATGGATGGAAGGATGGTGTGAGGGATGGGATGATGGATGGGTGGATTGTGTGAAGGATGGATGGATGGATGGGCAGATGGATAAAAATGATGATTTACACATATTTGTTCACTCGTTGCTCTATTCATCATTCAGACAGAAAAAGTGAATAATCTTTAGTATGGGCGCGTTTCTGTAACTTATTCCATATTAAAATTAATTTCCAGTGATGCTTTATCATTTTCAGAACATAACAGAATCGCTTCCATCCTTCAGCATCAAACATTTGACTTCAAAAGTGATAAAAATCAGCGTTTCTCGGCTCGTGTCTGAGCTTCTCTCGTCTCTGAGCTAAACCCAGAAGCCACAAACACCTGAGCAACACGAAACCATCACTGCCGCGGCTCACCAAGCCAGCCATGTCAAGTACTGCAAGCAAAACGGACACGTGCACGTCCATGTGCCTCAGTCTCACAGACATCCAGGAGCACCTACTCACCATTCGGCTAACTGGCACAGTCGGTGTATTCACACACACATGGCTGATGGAAACACGAGGACACCATGTGTCTGGATGAGTCAGAGTGTTGGAGGAGAAGCACGCTCCATCTCTTTCATCATCTCTCAGAAAGACCTCCCCTGCAGGAACCATGCGCACTCCTTCCCTGTCCTCCTTCTGTTTCTCATCACCTCTTTTACTCCGTCACACTTTTACTGAGCTGATGAGCGAATGTGAAGCCGGAGTGGCAGGAAAGTAGATCCTGCCCCTCTGTTTTTAGAAACCTCACCGCAAAAACTCAAATCTTAGCAAGGATATTTTTTCACTTCTAGTCAATTATTCATCAATTAGCAGTTATTACAAGCAAAAAAAATATTTTTTCTACTTATTTTTAGAGTGGTCAAGATTTTTTGTTTGCTTGTAATAAGCCAAAAAAGTTTTCTTGATAAGATTTCTTGAAATAAGATGCTTTACCTTAAAAAAAAGATCTCATATCTCACTGAAATGTTTCTCTTTAAGTAATTTTGTCTTATTTTGAGTGTGATGATCTGGCGACCCCCTGAAATGACGACACGGTGGAAACCCCTGCTTTAGATGTTCCCATGATCCTTCAACACTCCAGGCTGAAAGGAACGGCTCTTTAACAGGCTGCAGAGAACGTGATGAAGAGGTTGTTTAATATGAATCAGGTGTGTTGGGGGTCAGAAAATATCTAAAACATGCAGGTCAGCGGTTTCTTGAGGGCCAGGATGGAAAAACACTGCTACAGATACACTCGCTGACCAGGAACCACGACCTCCCTGAGTAGTTTTGCTGCTTTATCATCTTTTTAGAAGAAATTATTGACAATAATAATGAAACATTCATTGACAACTATCACAACACTCAAGGAAAAATGTAGAAAAATGAATTTATTCATAAATCAGATGGAGCTTTGTGGTGTGGACCAGTATGAAGAGGCGGGTTTAAGAGAGGATTTATAAGTAAGGCGGTACAGTAGGGAGGATCTGATAAGTCAGGATGAGCGGGAGTATGAAAGATTACAAGATTAGAGCATCAACTGCTTGTAAGATCATAAAAAATAAGCATAAAAGCACGAAGAGCAAACAGGCCTCGGCTTTCTGACATCCACTTCATCAAAGCTGTAGTTTACGTGCATAAACTTCCTCTAGCTCTTTTTTTTTTTGCTGCTATCGGCCAAACAAGCAGTGAAAACTGTCATGGTTTCAGGTCCCTCCATCGTGTAAAGGTTTTTCAGCAGTAGTTTTTACAAATTCCTGCAGCTCCATGAACAGGACGTTTCCCAGTACAACCAGTCTCCAGTTATTGCTGGCATCGGTGTGGTCACCTGATCAGCTGTTATCTTTCCTGTGTTTTCAGCAGCAGCCGCCTCCGGCATCACTGTTGCCCTCCGAGTCCTGTTGAGGGCTCACGCTCTCCTCTGGTCTGGGATCCAGTGGGTCCAGACTGGACTGAATGGAAAGAATTTGCTGCACCAGCCTCCTGAAACACAACGTATTCAATAACATAAGCTTAAATCTGTCAAAACTGTTTTATCTGTTTATTATTCATGCCCAAACTTTTATGGCATCAACATGAACTGATGTCAGAGAAAAGAAGAAGCACAAACAGAAAGCAAAGGGAGAGATTACTAGATTTTTGCACAAGAGTTTAGTGATTTTCGTCTGTGGAATAAATCCCTTTATTCTTGGTGGAAACAAAAGTTTTAAAAAAAATCCTTGTTGATGTGTTGCTACTTTTACCTGGAACTAAACTTTTTCCTCTGTTCACATGAATGCAGACGTTTAAAAGTGCAGGATTTTCTGGTGTTTTGGACTTTCGGCTCCATATCAATGCAGCCTTTGCTCATTAAAAACTCAAATCTTATCAAATTAATTTTTCTAATATCTAGTAAAAATGTCTCATCACACTTTAAATAAGATAAAAACATTTCAGTGAGATATAAGAACTTGTTTTAAGACAAATGCATTTTGTTTTAAAAAATCTTATAAATTTTGCTTGTTCTATTGAAAGATTTATTTATTTTTTATTTTTTTTTGCTTATTACAAGCAAAAAAAGAAAAAAAATTAAGCCTATTTTAAGAGTGGCCAAGATTTTTTTTTTTCTATTTATTTTTTGCTTGTAATAAGCAAAGAATTCTACCAACGGAATGAGCTAAATTTTCTTGATAAGATTTCTTGAAATAAGATGTATTGTCGTAAAACAAGTTCCCATAGCTCACTGCAATATTTCCCCTTAAAGCCTGAGATACACTGAGCAATATTTTCAGTTGCTCGAAGTCACACAGTGTATGCCGGGAATAAGGTGAGACACTACAGGCAATAAGGGTAAAAACATAAATAAATAAAAAATTAACTAACTGGTATCCCCGTGAAACTTTCCTGGTTTATTCCTGACATTAGTTCTGTCAATTTTGTGTTGCAAGTTTTCTGAAATTTTATGTTTAAATATGCAAATGAGGTGTTATATAGCCAAAAATCGACTAATTTGCATACATTTCTTAGAAAAAAATCTAAATACTGGATTAAGCCAGGTTCAAAGTTCCTTTTGAATAAAAAAGAAAAGAAAAGGGGATTTGGAAACCCTTAAAAAAAAAAAAAAAAGTGGATAGTTCTATAAATCAGGCTGTGAATGAGATATCAAAAAATCCTTCTGTAAAAACTTTAAGAATACAGTCAGGAGCAAAACTTGAAAGTTTGGTTTCCCTAAGTGCTCCCTGAAGTGGAGTTTTTTTTTTTTTTTACCTGGAACAAGACAAAAAACTTATTTTGAGAAAACAGCCTCTACAGTTATGGATTGTAAAATTCTCCACATATTTCTTCTATAAAACTATTTACAGACATCATGAGCAGGAACTACTGTATCAAGTTTGGCTGAGATAACATTGTTCAGGAAAAAGAGACGTTTCCAACGATACCAGACATGATGGGGTTCAGACGAGCACCAGGGTGCTGCTCTACGTTAAAAACACCAACTTCAGCTGCATTTTAAGGAGATTTGGCTGCATCAGATCAAATACCATGAAATAAACTCCTAAAATGTTGATTTTTGTCGTTTTTTTACACGAGTCTGAAAGAAAACATGCTGAAGGAGGGGGAAAAAACCAAAACTCTCAAAATTGTGTTAAAAAAAAAACGGGGGTTTTTACCTGTGGTTCCTCCCCTGAAGTAATTTAGTCTTATTTTGAGTGTGATGAGATATTTTGACTAGAAATTAGAAAAACGTACTTCCTAAGATTTGAGTTTTTGCAGTGAACATGCCTGCATTTACAATGGGTGAGAGGGGATGACTCATGACAGCATCTGATAGCAGTGTTGTGCTTCTTTATGCACTTCTGTGCAGT